>PYXC01002825.1:165000-200000 GCA_015244755.2 Tenualosa ilisha | reverse complement strand
TTTCTCTCTGTCGTTTTCTCATTCTCTCCACTTTCTTCTACTCTCCAATACACTCCCCATCTGCTACTACTGTTACTGCTACTACTACTACTGCTATGACTACTACTACTACTACTACTACTACTACTACTAGTTGTACCTCTATCACCTGCTCTGCTGCCACCACTACTACTACAACTACTGATACTACTGCTACCACTACCTACTACTACTACCACTGCTACTACTATTACAGTTCTACTACTACAACTACTGCTGCTGCTGCTATTGCTAGTATAACTACTGCTGATGGCATTAGCACTGTAATTGTGATTGAAACTACAGTAACACTTTCTTATAAAGACCATATCTATAGCGCATTATGAGCGCATTCATAACAAACTATTATAGATGCATCCATATGAATTTTACTTTACTTAAAGCACACACTGACAACTTATGATCCCACATGGAACATTATGGCAACTTATGAGCCCTTACAACAGTTGATCATAGAGGTGTCAGGCATCAGGTGTGTGCATAGAGGGGTATTAGTAGTCATAATGTATTATAAGCCCCATCAGCCAGCCTGTAGTTTATAACCAGTCATGAACACTCATAACACCCTTGGATTTATAAGGCATTATAAGCTAGATTTATAGTTATTTATAACTGTTGATATAATGCATCATGAAGCATTATGAGTGTAGTCATAATGCATTTTGAGTAATTATGATGCGCATTATAGTTTGTTCTGAATGCGCTCATAATGCGCTATAGATATGGTCTTCATAGAAAGTGTTACCGAAACGACTTCTGCTGTTAGGCAAGAAAGCTGATGCTGCTCTCTCTGCTGGCCTATGATAGTAATGATATGACAATGTGACTACTACACTGCTGGCTTTTACTATAACAGTAAAGACAGACAGTAAAGTAAAGATCACTTAACTGCTAGCCTTTATTGTGATGATGATATCATCTTACTGGAGCGCTGCTAGTTTGAAGTGAGGAATACTTACTGTCAGTTGAACCTCGTGCTGTGACTGTACAGAACCATGCCAGAGTATCTTCTCCCCGTGGAGTGTTCACAGGGCTGTGCATTTAAATGCCACAGAGGAAATGTCACATTAGGCCTGTGACTTGTATGCCCGTGTGTGTGTATTTAGGACTTTAAATACATGTGTATTTTACAGACAATAAGTGGTATGTTTCCCTAGGAACATAAGGCCAAATAAGCTTATAAGGCTTTGTGACACTTCAAGTTGTAAAGACTGATGTGATTACAGTATAATGCCTTATTAGTCCAGTCATGAGAGTGCATATACAGTTATGAATACTAATGTCATTAGTTATAAAGCATTATGAATGCATTATAACCCTTTATGAATGCTTTTATTTTGTTTTTATGAATACTGGGTTCATAGAAAGTGTTACCCAACATTGCTCCTATTTCATTACACTAGCATAGAGTAGATGTCATAGAGTCGACAGCTTTAATGGATCCTTGATTGTATTGTTGATGTTTTTGAGTAGCACAGGAGAAACACTTAAATTGTGACTTGTGTTCTGATGAGCTGTGGACTGGGGGAATATAAAGGCTTTCACTGCTTTCCATTCACCTTCTATTCACAGACCCACGAGAGTCGTCAGAAACAAGCCATCTCTCCGAGGACTTCCCTGTCCCTGAAAACTCCTCAAGCATACCAAGGAGGACCTGGAATGACAGAGAGAGAGAGAGAGAGAGAGAGAGCGGACAGAAGATACTTCTCCTTGCCATTTCTTTCCCAGCGTCCACCCCCATGTGATGCGGCTCTCTTGGCTACGGGTATTCTTGGGTTGATAATACGGATGCCGATGTTATTGCTTGAGAATACGCGTGGCTGAGGGAAACCACATTCTTCAGTCTCACAGCAGGAACTGCAGGAATCTACAGAGTTTTCACTACAAAATCCCCAAGGTTGCCTGGTACTCACGGGGGTAAGATACCTATGGACGCACACACAGTCTTACTTTGCCTTGCTCTTTGGTAGACTGTTAATGAAGTACATTCTGCTAGTTTATCAGTAAGAAATTATTTAATGTACTTATATTTCTGTAAGTTTTTTGCTAAAGATCTTGGTATGGCTATTAGTCCTGTTTGGATAAGCAAACCTTTCAGATTTGAAATTCGGAGCCTTTCTTTCTTGTTAAAAACAAAAAAAAGCAAAAAAAAAAAAACGATTCGAAATAAAATTTGACAGCTTTTGACAGCTTTGACAGTCATCTGTTGATGTCATCTGACTGTCTTTCTCCAGGCATTAAGGAGACAGTAAAAAAAGCACATCCCTTTAAACTTCCACAGCAATCTGCATGCAAGTGCATTTTATCTCCCTGTCGTTATTGTATCATGCTTTGTCCATTCACAAGGCTTAAGTAGTTCATATCTTTGATGGAGTGTTTAAGTTATAATGTACTATTGTAATCAATGATAATAAAGTATTTATTGGAAGGATGTGTGAGTGAGAATGATTAGTAGATGGCACAAACCGTGACTATAGCTAAAGTATGACTGTACGACTGTAGGTAAAGTATGACTGTATGACTATAGCTAAAGTATGACTGTACGACTATAGGTAAAGTATGACTGTACGACTATAGGTAAAGTATGAGTGTATGACTATAGGTAAAGTATGACTGTACAACTATAGGTAAAGTATGACTGTATGACTATAGCTAAAGTATGACTGTACGGCTATAGGTAAAGTATGACTGTACGACTATAGGTAAAGTATGAGTGTATGACTATAGGTAAAGTATGAGTGTAAGACTATATGACTATAGCTAAAGTATGACTGTACAACTATATGACTATAGGTAAAGTATGAGTGTATGACTATAGCTAAAAATATGACTATATGATTGTACAACTACAGATAAAGTATGACTATATGAGTATAGCTAAAATATGAATGTATGACTGTAACAATAGGTAAAGTATGACTATAGTTAATGTATAGCCATTGCTCTCCCTCTCTTTCTCTGTCCCTCCCCCCTCCCCCCATCTCTCTGATGTGTCCTATCATTTATGTACAGTATGTGAAAAGATATGCAGTAGATGTTGACTGTCTACTATTCAAATGTATATTTATGAATGGGTAATAAGTTGTGACGTTGATGAAATCTTTGGTAGTACATTGTGTACTTCAGTTAAAGTGGCTGGCTGAATAAAGAGCAGCAATACTTTAGCCCAGGAATGTGTGTGCGTGGTGTTAATAAGTGTGAATTTAGTAAGATTATAATTTTATTTGTCTCTGTGGGACAGGTGACACAGTCAGGCCCACAGGGATGTTTCTCCCCGGGAAAATGGACTCTTCTGATTGTCCTGTAAATACTGGCATAAAATGGACTCTCCCCCCCCCCATAGAATGTATGATATGGTGCATCCCAGAGATCCTTATGTATGTGTGTGTGTGTGAGTGCGTTTGTTCTGTGCATGCACATGATCCCCCCCCCCTCTAAGTGAGAGATAGAGCAAGCAATGTGTATGTGTTTCTTTGTCTTTGTGTGCGTGTGTGTGTCATGCCTATGTTTTATACCCCCTTCTGTGTAAGGTAGAGAGAGCGAACCAGCGTGTATGTCTTTCTCTGTTTTTCTTCAATTGTGTGTGTGTGTGTGTGCGTGTGTGTGTGTGTATGTGTGTGTGTAGCGTGTTTGTCCCTGACCCCCTCCTTGAGTGTGTAATGTGCTCTAACACATCCCCGGGGAAATTGCCACACATAAAGTGTCAGGATCAGAGGGCTTGTGTGTGAGAGGGGCCCTAAGGCTGTGTGTGTGTGTGTGTGTGTGTGTGTGTGAGTTAAAAGAGAAATTGCATTTGTTGTGTGTGTGTGTGTGAGTGAATTTGTGTAGTGTATGTTTTACTTTATGTGAAGAGCAGGTGTGTGTGTGTGTGTGTGTGTATGTGTGTGTATGTGTGCTTGTGCATGTGTTTAATTGCAAATATTCACAGTGTCTATATGAAGAGTTCAGATGCAAAACCCTTAAAAATTAAGTTGTTTTAATTTCCAAGTAATTGTTATCAAACTATAATTTAAATATTATTAAGAAGTAAAAACAAATAAAGCCAAAACAATCCAATTGGAGGTGGATTGATAATAAAGTTGATCAAAATTATATGAATATATTTCTGTAAATTCATTGCAAATGGATGTATGTGATCTCTTCTGTACTGCACTACAATGTGTGAGTCTATCAAGTTATATATACTATAACCTATACTATTTACCTAAATTAAACTCGCTAATAAAGTCAACTTCATTGATCCCCATCTGATTTTATCCATCTACAGTCTAACATTTCCCCTTGTCAGTTAAGATTTGTGATGATAGCCAGCAACATCCACTGCCATCATGTCACTGAGTACTCTCACTGGAAGTAAAAACTCTCTTGTGTTGGGGGATCAACACATACAGAATAGTGCTCAAATTTTCTCCTGGATCAATAAATTATGTATGTATGTATGTATGTATGTATGTATGTATGTATGTGTGTGTGTGTGTGTGTATATGTATGTATGTATGTATTTTTCCAATATCTTCTTCTCTCTCTCTCTCTCTCTCTTGCTCTCTTTCTCTCTCTCTCTCCCTCTGCCTTCCTTCTTGGGTGACATGCACTTTACTGTACTACTAGTAGTATACACTATAACCCAAATTTCACCTTCCTTTTTTTGGTTAGAAAGGGGAAGCCATGTATGCTAGCCTATAGTGCAGTGTAAATGATAAGCACCATTTGGTCAGTTATCATTTGACTGATTATGTGATGCTGTGTAAAAGTTTAAGCCCTGAAATCACATGCCTCCAAATATTATAACTATAAATATAAATATAAGTATAAATATGACCAACAGGCGGCGCCATTCGCACTTCTCTTCCCAATGTCTGGTCAATGAGAACCGGGATTCTACCTTTTTCATTTTTTATTTTACTGAAAAGTTGCCATCACCATGTCAGAATAAACCAAACTGAACTGGTGATAAAACATGTAGACTAGTTCCAACCATCCCATAATTTATGGCCAAGAGATGAAATAGGCTACGCGTACAGTACTGGTGGTGTGCAAACTTTGGAGCTAAAGTGTTAAAACATCTTTTGAAAATTTGACACGAAACCTCAGGTGATGCCAGTTGTTCACAGAGAACTGCTTCCACATATCCGAAGTTACAATGTCTATCCGCTTATGTACAAATGAATTAATCTATGCTCCACTACTGTGCAATCAATAAAACACCCCACAGGTTGTTATCATCATCATTACGGTGACTTATGACACACTGACGAACGATCCTAAATGTACTGGCAGCAGGGGGCGCGAATGTCTTCGGCTCCTAAAATGTGCGTGCCATTTGTGTTGGCCTGAAGTCCCTCGTTAATGGCGCTAATCCATCGTTCCCCAGGCGCACTGACCGCATCGCGTGTTCTAATGAACGACATGCTCTATGTTGTTTCCAAGATCATTTGACAAGCGGCCTATTAGGCCAGTTGTCTTCTTTTCTCCTTCCCTCGTCTTTGTTGCTTTGATTGGACCTGCGCCATATGCCAAACAACTGTCGAAAGAGATTTAATTTCAATGTGAGTTGGACGTTGGATATAATGCGCTGCTGCGTATATTATGTAAAGGTATTTTCCGTTAAAGCAGACTACAGTTTATACAACAGGCTACTTAAAAGCAGTTAGTGAATGTCAGTCCATGCACACGTTAAGTCGCCATTAGGAAGCCCAAACTTTTAGCTTTTTCCCTCTCAGTGAATGAGCTCTAAAATGCTGCATCAATGATCACAGTGGCTAAATCTGCCAAGTAAGGTCTTAATTTGTTGAAGCCCTTGCTCCATTCATCTTGCAGCACCAAGTAGCTTGTAGGCTACAGTTGTTTAAAATAGCCTACATGGAAAACAGCAGCTTGCAACATCAAGGAAAAGGGCACAGCTTGTAGGAAGCTTAGTGCAATATTATTGTTATTATTACTGTTATTATTATTATTATGAGGCTGGCCCTTACTATACCTCTGCTGCTATATTATACACCGTATTCCATGCAAACTAAGTCTATAAAACCCCTTCATATGATAACAACCAAACAAACCGTAACCTTTTTAAACTGCTCGTTTACCTCAAGCATTATGTTGTGTTGGTTTGCCTTGCTTGTATGTGTTAATTAGGCAAGCACACGTAAAACCCCTTCTCAGACTGCGTTTTTCCCCCCAAGAACTGCTCTTCCCCAACTAGCATCCACGCTAACTCCCATACTGATTCATGGTTAATGCTTCGGGGGCTAGCACACACAAGCTGTAATCACAGGTCACGTCAATCACGCCAGGCTAATAACCCCACACTAACGCAGGCATTAATTACCAGTGAGCTGATTTCCTGACAGGCTGGCTGCGTTCAGGTTAAGACCCATACCGACCAAGCGCTTGTTGAAAAGTCATTTTGTTTTTTAATGCATCTCGCCCGCTTAAAAATCCATCCATCAGCCTCAAGACCACAAGGTGATGTCAGCAGTTTGTCCGGTGTCCTCTTGAAGCAGAATTCTCTCAGCAATTTTGGGTTGAGTGAATAGTTTCTTCCACATCAGAGACGTTATTCGGAACATTTAAAATATGTTCGCTCCTGAAGGTAAACCAAAAGAATGTTTTGTTTTGTTTTTTCTCTCAGTTTATTGAAAACCAATGGCGGTGCACTAAAGTATATCTAGGCTCCTTTCTCAAGGCTACCAGGGAAGTTGATTTTCACTGTGTGTGTGTTGCATAACAGATTGAAAACTAAAACTGTAAAACTTTTTAAAGGGTAAGTGGTTATGTCAGGCCTTCAATCTGTTAGAGATTTGAATCTGTGAAAATTGACTTTACCCAGTGTGAGGGAGGTGTATGGTGCGTGGTGACTTGAACTGATTCAAAACTTAAAAAAAACATTTTTCTTCTTTTTATGTCAAACCTTTTCATTTATTTATTTATTTGCTGCTACAAGGACATGGAGACACACACACACACACACACACACACACACAGAGAGAGAGAGAGAGAGAGAGAGAAGGAAGATAGAAATACAGTAGTGAAAGACTGATAGAGAACTACATAAATGGAGAGAATGCGGAAGTGAGAGTGTGAGACAGAGAGAGAGAGAGAGAGAGATATGTAGGAAAATAAGCAGAGCTCTGTGGTTTTTCTAACACCACTTAGGCAAACACGCTCTTCTCAGCACAAGGCCCTGGAGTAACTCCTGACTGGTCTGAACAGGGCTCCCAAGCTCCTCTGAAGTCAGTTCCAGTCCTCAGAACAAATATGCAGACACTACACCCCAGCACAGGGTATACAGCACAGCTCACACGTGCGCGCGCACACACACACACGCACGCACGCACGCAGATCAAGGCCAGAACTAATAGCTTAGGAATGCTAAAATACCTTCAAATTTCCTAAAGATAAATTTCTATCATTCTTTGTTTCTTTATTTGTTTGTTCTTCAGTACCACTGTGGAGTAGCTTCAGGAAAATGTTGATGATCAGCAGTACCGGGAAGCAGTAGCCCCAGTGCAGTGCCTACAGTAAACCAATTTACACCCCAAATTAGATGCAGATGTCCAAGTGGAAAACTTACATTGTGGACCTATAGCACAGTGTACCATATTGTAGCTGTTCTCTCTCAGGCAACTTCATAAGCTAAACGGAATGATATGCCTTTTTAATATAATAGCATTCTTGGCATGTCATTTTAAACAGATAGTTTGCAGCCTGAAACACTTCAGTCATTCACTTTCTTCAAAGGAAAAGAGAAAATGTTATTTTTCTAGAACAATGTGCAAAAAAGCTTTACAGATTCATGAAATGTTATTTAGAGATGTGGTGGATAACATTAGAAACATTTGGAATACAACATAACACTAACACCAAAGATCACTGAATACTGACCGAGGCAGAGCAACGTAATACGCTACAATTGGAACAAACGTGAATAGTTCCGGCCTAAGTGGGATTAAGTGGGAGTGTCACATTACATCAAAATATAAACATTTCAATGACCTTCTGTATCAGTGTATGAGGGCTTGACTCTGGTCTGTGTAAAGGGGGATCACCCCCCCCCCCCCCATGTGAAAATCGAACACGGAACTTAATGAACGTTTCAAAGTAGTCTTAATTACATCTCATTGTACTAGTATAAGAGAATAAAATTCTTGCATTTGTGCTCCTCAAAATAAAGAAATAAAATAAATAAATAGTATGTTAACTGTTAAACATTTTATGTAGGTTTGGGCCTCTCGCTTCACTTTTACCCTTTCTGGTAATACAGACAAAATGACCTGTCTAAAACTAAACTGGAACGATACAAGAGGACAGGAGACAAGAGGGAAAATGAGAGAATGGGAGAATGATGGAGACACAATGAAAGAGGTAGGGAGAGGGAAACACACAGAGACAAGGAGGATGGAAAAAGAGAAACAGACCACGAAGAGACAGTGAGAGAGAGGAGAGGAAAGATATGGCCAGTGACAGAATGACAGATGGAACAAAAGAACAGAGCTGAACTGGGAGGGACTTGTCTAGTCTGGGGGTGAGGGTGTCTGAGAGGAGGTGTGGATCCTCTGCTCAGACAAGAGGCTGTGTGTGTGTGTGTGTGTGTGTGTGTGTGTGTGTGTGTGTGTGTGTGTGTGTGTGTGTGTGTGTGTGTGTTTGTGTGTGTGTGTATATATGTGTATGTGTATGTCTGAGTGTGTGAGAGAGAGAATGGGGTGAGACAGAAATGGGGCTGTGTGAGTCTGGGCATGTAGGTGTGGATCCTGTAATCCACTCTGCTCAGATGAGGGGCTGTGTGTGTGTGTATGAGTGTGTGTGTGTGTGGGGGGGGGGGGGGGTATGTGTGTGTTTGAAAGAGAGAGAGAGAGACAGACAGAGGTCTGAGCATGTAGTTGTGGATCCTATAATAACCCATGGTTCTCAGACAAGAGGGGATTGAGTTCAAAGGTTGGCCTTGGCCACAGGGTGACATGAGACGCCTCTGCACCTGGTCCTCCTGGTGCACTGGATCTGAGGAGGGAGGTGGCAGATTGTCACGTCAAAGTGCATGATATTATTGGATTTACAGTATTAGGCTTGAATTCACAAATACACAAACACAGATGCACAGGCAGACGCAGACACGCACACACTAATAATTCATAACACGCTGTGAAGTAACCCGGGAAATACGTCCACTTGGGGAATAACTGGGCTAAGATTGGCTAGTTAGACTAAACAGTGTTCGTTAGGCTAAACTAATTATCTGTGAAGTAAATGGCTTGTGATACTAAGTCTAGTTCTATGAAATAAACCTGGCTAGGCTATAATATAAGGCCATCAGTACAGGTAAAAATAGGACTAGTAAGGCTACATTTAGCAGATTAGTCATGTCAGGTGTTTATCTAGGAAAAGTGGAACTTTATAGAGAGATGGAAATTAAGGCAACTATAAGAAACACCCTGCAGGTTTTTGTATAAGAGGCAAGTTTAGGGACTTAAGGTGAGGTTCTTAAATCCCTAAACTAACCCTACCTCTTAGCCTGGCCCTGGGCTGATTTTGTGGAGTAGAAGTTTAGCGTTCCAGAGAGGAGTGTGGAAGCATAATGAGGGTCACACACCCAGAGTCAGAGAGCAAATGAGTGGGGACTGGAGAAGTTAATGGAGCTTAGAGACAGAGAGGGAGAGGTGTGTGTGTGTGTGTGTGTGTGTGTGTGTGTGTGTGTGTGTGTGTGTGTGTGTGTGTGTGAGAGAGAGAGAAAGAGAGAGAGCAGATGCTACCTCAGTTGGATTACACAGTGGGAAATGAGACACACTCACACTCTACACACTATACACATCCAAACACACACACACACACACACACACACACACACACACACACACACACACACGCTGTGCGAGAGAGAATTAAATGCCTATCTCTTTCCCCTTCTCATATTCAGTATATTCGAAGAAATAAAACTTTATCAGCATGACAAATGCAAAAGCATTGGTGAGACACGGTAACAAGCGCATACTAAACTGCACACGCACATGCAGAGAGAGACGGCAAGAGAGACCTCAAACCTATACAAACATCTGTTCCTGTGTGTTGCATAATGAACTTTTCCCAAACACATATAGAGTTCTATGCGTCTCCCCTGCACGGGTATCAACTTGTTTTCCTTTCTGTGTTTTTTTCTTCTCCTTCAGGAAAAGTGAGGCTCATTCCTCTCTAACCACTAACTACACTGAGGGATACAGGAGCAGCACATAGCTTCTTTGTCTTTCACAATCAAATGTCAAATATACAGGTATGCTCAAGCACTCACATACACACACAGGCAGGGACAGAGACAGGGACAGACAGAGAGAGAGAGACAGAGAGAAAGAGAGAAGAGAGGGAATAACAAACAGCCACGGTCATACAGCCATGTAGTAAAAGAGAGACATGCACACACACTCACAAATACACATATGAAAAAAGGAACTCTCGTGCTCTCTCTGACACACACACACACACTCACACACACACACACACACACACATCTTGCACTCGCATCTCTGCTAATCATTTCAACAAACAACTTGTTTCCTGTTAAGTTTGACCTAGATCCTGCATTACCTGTTCAGTCTGCGTGTGTGGGGCTTCCTTTTCATGTTAGCGGTTAAGAGGAACCCCTATATACCAGCATGCACTGCAGGGGCCAGACAGGGATCTCTTCATGGGAGAACAAAAAATTAGACCAGTATGAAAGGTGACTGTTATCAGAGGCCAGGGTCTCATAGGGGTCGAAGATGCCCTGTACCGAGTCACTAACAGGGTGAATTGTGTATGTGGTGTGGTTATACACACACACACACAGTGTGTGATGTGTGTTGTCCTAAAATGATCAGACCCCTCCCTTTCTCACCTCTAGTATTATGTATGTGTATTTGTTTATGACTTCTTTCTTGTGATACATGTAGTCTGTGTGTGTGTGTGTGTGTGTCTGTCTGTGCTCTACGTGTGCATGTCATGTCATGTTTGCTACACATTCTCTGGCTCTGGCAAAAACTGCCATGCACACTGTGGTTTAATTTTGATAACATGGCCGACAAGCCATGCCATCCTCCTCCATCCTTCTTTCCTTCCTTCCTTCGTCCCTTCCTCCCTCACTCCCTTTCTTAAATGATTGGCAGACACATCAATGACAAGCAACTGTGACTAACCGAAGGCAATTTTAGCTTTCCTTCCACAGCTTTTATAAGCCTATACACTCCATACTTGCATCCCTTAATTCCCCCACTCCAAAACACACACACACACACACACACACACATCTGCACTGCATTAAGCTTCGTTTCCTGTCTGCCAACTACTAGAGAGGAGGTAATCAGCCAGTCACAACTTCCGACATCTGTCTGGGCTGTCCGCATCTCTGTTCATCATATCCTGCCTTTCTTCATATCCTCCCCTTTAACTTGCTCCATCATCAACCACACACACAGACACAGACAGACACACACACACACACAGACACACACACACACTCTCTCTCTCTCTCATTTGCTATCATGCACAGAACACACTCATGAACACACACACAGTCTCTCTCTTTCATTTACTGTCAGAATAAATACCGAATGTTCACTATTCAAAAGATATGTTGCACACATGTGTGATAGGCTCTGATGCTGATAGAATGTGTGACAGTACACAATGTACTGTGCAAGACTGGAAATGACAGCACACACACACACACACACACACACACACACACGTATTACTCCTGAAGAGGGAAGAGGAAAGGTCCTCCATAAAGGAGTCGTTTGTCTTGCATTGTTGGCACAAAGCTGTTTTGATTAGCTGGTTGGCTAGCATGTCCATAGCCCAGACTTGCATGTAAATGCAACATTGATTTCACACTCATCATGCTCCCTGTGAATTGGTGAACTTTTGCATATAGTGCATGTAATTGTGTGTGTGTGTATGTGTGTGTCTGAGTGAGTGACTGAGTCTATGTGTGGGCCTATGCATGAGTGTGTGTGTGTGTGTGTGTAGATGCATGTATGTGTGGGCTTTGTTAGATAAAATGAACTACTGCCAAGCTCTCTATTCACAGCAGTGTCCTCTGTTCACGTGCAGTTGTCCATGTTGTGTCATGAGAAGGAAATGTGCACGACATACCAATCGCGTCGCAGCATAACGTTCTATTCATTTTTGTTCGTGTGGTTATTACTTAAGCACAAACAACACAGTGAAATAGCCACCACGCTGGGTAGCTTACACCACTGTGCAAAATATAACAACTTCTCTGTCTCCAGCAGGGCATATCAAAGCACATATTTGGCAGTTGAAGAAATGAAGTCGTTCTTGTTTTTTTTTTTTTTTTTTCTTCCTGCTTCTTTTCATGAAAATCTCATTACACACCACAGGGAACTGACGATGGAGCTGACTTTTTTTTTTATTATAAACTGCTCAGCGCTTCCTGTGTGGTGAGATGGCTCGTCATTTGGGCCTTTCATGTGTGTGTGTTTGTGGCTGAACATCTGTTCCATCACCACCGGTACAGTAAACATTACTTTCAGCTTTTAATTTTTTTTTTGTGTGTGTGTGAGTGTGTTTTGAGCATTCACTCGTGCATATACAGAAAATTGTTTCTTCTCGGCTTTGTGGATCAAAGGAGTCACTGTGATGTCCCCCAGGATCATGATCATAGTGCGATGCTGAAACTTCTCTAACTGCTGTGTTCTGAGTTTTTGGATGGTCGCCCGTGTCTGTTTGAATCTTCTCCTACACATATTTGTTGTCGCATGAGAAATGTTGATGTTATGCAGTGAGAATTTTGTCAATAACTTTGGAGTATGATGTTTGGACTACAGTATATGTCTGTAACATATATGTTTTTTTACTCATAGCAAGTGTCCCATTATGATTATTACTGGTCACACAAATACCACCTCTGTATCATGTCATCTGTTTTAAAATCGGGACATTTAGGAAACTTCAGAAATCTGGACGTTCTGGACGTATACAAAACACAAACACCAACAAAAAAAACAAAAAAACAAAACACAGATGGGCAAAATGTGCACAATCATCATTTTGTAACAGCAGAAATAGATGAGTGAATTTAATGTAGAACATTCAGTGGTGGTGAATATTTTTGCAAGTCACCGTCTCACTCTAGCCCTTGGCTTACGGAAAGTCAACTTCAGTGGAATGGCGCAGATTTATGGTCGGCCACTTGGTTCTGTCTGTCCTGCTACTGGGAACAATGTCTCATTGAATTTACTGAGCAAGCCATGTTAAACAACCTATTAGACAAGGAGGGCTGCAAGAATAGAATTTATCACCCATTTAGTGGCGAGCTGGACAGGAGACAAATCATTTTTGGTATGAGTTTGGGCAGATAGCTAGGCCTGCACACTGGACTTAGTTCATTACACTGCATTATATTACAGTCATTTCGATAGCTTACAGATGAGGGCTGACATTCAACCTGCACTGCACTGCAGACATTAGAGTTAAAACAGGATTTTCATCTGCAACGTGACTTGAATGTTAGCATATGTATATATTATTCTATAGCTAATCTGTGAGAATGTACAAGGAACAGGTCAAACGTGTCTGTTGTTGGGTCTTAGACCTTCTGTGAAAGTCTTTGATTGGTAACTGGAATAATGCTAAATTCTTATAGGCCTCTTAATTATTAAAGTGAATTTACTGGTTTGTGTAGTTAATGTCACTGAGTGTTGTGTTAACACAGATGTCAGGTTCTGATGTAAGGTCATCATGGTGAATGCTTATAAACAGCACAGCCAACTCTTCTGTTTAAAGGTCCTCTATGTGTGTGTGTGTGTGAGAGAGAGAGTGTTTGTGTGTAAGTGTGCGTGTGTCTGTTATTTGTCTGTTTATTTGTGTTTGTGTGTGTGTGTGTGTGTGTGTGTATGTGCGTATGCATGCATGCACGTGCATACATGCACCCCGTGTATGCGTGTGTGTTATCTCAGGGAGCAGAGCCAACCACTCTAACCAGCTCGCTGAACTTCAAAGGCGTGTTGCCTGACCCACCGTAAAAGGAAGGCACTGAAACTATTTTATCAAGGTCTGCAGTCTCGTTTGCCGCCTTAACCCCAAACCCCAGAGAAATATAAGCACTGGCTCCAGTGTTTGTGCCAGATACTAAGTTTATAAACTCATTGCTTTTAAAACGGTTCTGTGAAGTAGCTTCAGACTGACGGCCGCAAAGGTGTCCCTTAATAAATCTGTTGCACTGCAGGGGCCTAGACCACAGTGTGTTTGTGTTTTTGAAAAGAGAGAGAGAGAGATGGTAGATAGTAACTTCATATCATGGTAATGGTAAATGACACAAAAAAAATCAATAATCTTTGCCACTTATGTTGATCGAAAGTGCACCGTCTTGCTGTTTTGAAAAGGATAAAAACAAACAAACAAAAAAACAACTGAAGTGTGAGATAAATGTGTTTTAACAGGTGACATTTTCATTTATTGTGAGGTCTAGCAAAAGTAAATAAATAAACAAAGAAGGCCTTTTTCTATGCTGTTGCTGGAGAGCTTGCCAATGTTAAAATGCTCTATCTGACCTTTTTTTTCCCACAGAAATAAAGGAAAACTTCTACAAAAGAGTAAATGGCTTTTTATGTTACGGGCCATAAGTTGCATGCCATTTTTGTGAACACAATGCAATTAGATAATGATTGCAAAAAAAAAAAAGATAAAATAAAATAAAAAAGGCATTAAAGAGTTTTCACAGTCTGAATATCTGACAATCTCATAATCTAATTCAGATCTCTTTAGCCTGTGACTTTCCCTTGCCATTATGTCCACTTTGTGCCAAGAACAGCTTTCTTCACACATGTACAATCATCAAAAGAAAGTGCTTAATGATTTACGCGATTTATAGGCAGCAGGTGTGTTTCGTGTTTGGGTGGTCTTCATTAGGGTCTGTGTGTGTGTGTGTGTGTGTGTGTGTGTGTGTGTGTGTGCGCGCGCACTGAGATATCTTATCAGGACAGCTATTCAGTGTTCAGATGGAGGCGGCCAGGTGACATATCAGTTTGTTTTCGACACGAAACCCTAAACGCACTAAATTGTTTTTCAGTCGCTCTCTTAATGCGCTGTAAAATGACCACTTTGATCGATCCAGTAGGTGGAAGTTTTGGAAAGTCTGGAACATAATTCTGCCTTTACGTGCCTGCATCAGACCCCAAAAAGCCTTCCCGTGATCTACAGATAGGAGGCGTTCAAACCGCTATCGTGCCATATGCAGTTCTTGAGGGACGACAGTTGAAAGTCATGGCCGAGAACGAGGGAGGGATGTGCACTGTGTTTCAAAAGCACTATGAATGGTGAGATGCTTGGAGTAAGCTAATGGTGTAATGGTGACGCTACAAAGACAGCCTTAACGCTGACAGTTTGTTCTATTGTGTGTTTTAGTAAGTCCCTTTCCCCCCTAAGTAGCCAGCAAGGACTTAGGAAGTGTCTGTCCCCATTTATGGTTTCTTTCTTATTCACCTCATTCATTTATGCATTCGTTAACCCCTCACACCTCTCTCTCTCTCTCCCTTCCTTCATTTATTTTCTCTCTTTTCATTTCTCTCCTCAGTTTGAAGGTACTGGTCTGCCTGGTCTCTCTCTCTCTCTCACATACACACACACACACACATGCACACACACGCATGATGTTATGTCTACAACCTGGAAAGCTGTTACATCGACACACACATCTTATCAGCGAGGCAGTGATGCAAGTGAACTGAACCACTGCTTTGGTCTCCACACCGTTTAAGCTTTGCAGAGATAAATATGTCTTGAAATGATCAACTTTGATGAAAAACATACACATACATACTCATACTCTGTCTCTCTCTCTCTGCCTCTCTATCTCGGGTAGGTCTGCATTTTGATGATGATCTAGACTGTTTTTGATGTTTTTAAATCTAAAATTAAAAATCAAACCTCTCTCTCTCTCTCTCTCTATGTAACTTTCTATGTCTCTCTCTCTCACCCTGTGGGAGTGGTGAAGTGAATAAAGCCAGGAGAAATTTCCAGCACATGCTGAAGCCCTTCACGGCGTCTCCCTGATTAGGGAAATGGCTCACCACAATAAATCACAAAGTCAGACAGGAGACAAGCAGTTCTCCGGGCAAAAGTGTTCAGCACGACTAAAGTCAAACCAACTTTCATTGTTATGTCCACATGTGCGGCCATCATATATATGAACGTCATCTCTCAAGAACAGTATTTACACAGGGAAGATAAAACACACTAAAAATACTATTAAAATGCTCCTTAGTCACTATTAAAAGTAGTAAATAGTGAATAAGGAGTTTTAAATTACCGGTCTAGGACTAAATGTTTATTAAATGTTGATTAAATGTTTATTTGAGCTAAACTGACGTATTGCACTCCTCTTTTCATACGACCCCAGTTGTTGACAGAAAATGCATCAAGAGTTATGGATGTATCTGGATTTGTCTTTTATGTCCTCTTTCCTCCATCTTGCTCCTGTAGAGGCATCACATCACATCTGTTTGGTATTTGGCTGCTCATATCTCTCAGCTGTGGCCTGCCAGCTTGCTGTTTGAGAGTAGGGCCTGCGATTTTACAACCAGACCGTGCCTTTCAATAGGTTTTGAGTTATTTCTTTGCATGGAGCCCTTCTTCTGGTGTTCATTCTCCCATTCTTATGGCTGTCACTTTGGTTCTCATATCAGACTCAGAGGTTTATATAATGTGGCTTATTATTTTCAGTCACACAACACACACACATTTTTGTCTGTGATCAACACACACTCTTCATCTCCAGCACACATGCTTCGTTTTATATATGTAAACACGCATGCACACACGCATGCACTCACACACACAAACTCTCTCTCTCTTCCTCCAATCTCTTCTATCTCTGAGGTGGCATACCTGTGCTGGCTTGTCTCCATTCTGTTCTTGCCACTTACTTCTTCTTCCCCTGCATTTTCCTTCTTTTCCCATCTGCAATCTCTCTCTTTCTTTCGCTCTCTCTCTCTCTCTCATTCCCTCCCTTGTTCTTTCCTCTCTACCTTCATTTCCCCACTCAGTTTGAAGGTACTGGTCTGCCTGATCTCACATTTCTTTCTCCATATTTCTCTCATTCCCTCTCTCTTTCTCTCAGCCTCTTCGTCTCTCCTCTCCACACACACACACTCTGTTTCTCTCTCTCTCTTTCTCTGTCCCATACACACACACACACACATATACAGTGTCTGTATCCCTCTCTCTGGTGCTCTCTCTCTCTCTCTCTCTCTCCTCCTTCCCCTCCCTACTTCTCTGCCTTTGAAGGCGCTGTGTTGTGTGCCTCACCCATGCAGTAGCGGGGCCCCCAGACTGCCTGCCCTGTACTTAGCCACTGACCACAGAGCTCCTGTGCAATGGGATGTCAGCTGGCAACGGCTCTCTGTTTGCTCTGCTATTGTGTGTATGTGAGTGTGTGCGTATGTGTGTATATTCTTGTGTGTGTGTGTGTTTGGATGCACACCCAAACCACACAGCTCCTGTGCAGTGCGTTGTCGACTGGCAACGGCTCAGTTTGCCCTGTAAACACACTCCACTGCTTCACCACTCACTGCTGCTGCTGGCCAGAGACAGAGTTTTTTTCATTGTTGGATTGTGCATGTGTGTGTGTGTGTGTGTGTGTGTGTGTGTGAGAGCACAAGAGAATTTTTGATCTTTATTGTTTATGCATGCTTTGACAATAAGTATACTCGTGTCATTTTTTTTTTATTTGATTTTGATGGATAGATCAATAGATAGATAGATAGATAGAGAAATAGAGTTGTAAATAGAGAGAGAGAGAGAGACAGCGAGAGAAAGAGAGAGAGTAGACATGTACTGCATGTATATAGTAGTGTTTGTCTGTGGAGATGGCAGGAGTTCTGAATTCCAACCAGCTCTATCAGTCATGAGTAATGTAGCTACTCATTAACACCATTTATCAGTCATCACCTTGACACATGGCGTGGGCCCCTGGTACAGGCAAGGCACCAGGGACACACTGTTTGCCTACAGGCCAGATGGGGTCATGTAACCTACTGTATGTCTCAATGGGACTTGTCTAGAGGTTGTTTACTAACTTGTTTACAAATTCTGTTTTGTCAGATTGTCCTTTGTGTGTGTGTGTGTGTGTGTGTATGTGTGTGTTTTCATTGATAATTGTGGTAGATTGTGTATTTGGCTGGCCGGTGGCAATAATGTGTATCACAGAGCTGTCCAATAAGCTGTTATGTGATATTTTCTTCTTTTTTGTCTTACCAAATATCTGAAATTCCTACAGTATTCATGCATTGACAAATGTAACATTTTTGGTTAGTAAGCTCCAAATTTCAGGCCCCATGTCCTATAGCTGTATGTGTATGTATGTGTGTTATCTATCTATCAGTCTATCTTTCTTTCTTTCTTTTTCTCTCAGAACTCCATACACTTAGACACTCAAACTCTCTCTCTCTGTCTTTGTATGTGTGATGTGTAGTAGTAGACACAGTCTCTGATTTCACCACCTCAGCACCTTGTCTTAAATTTTATGTTAACTGTGGGATTGGGTAGCAGGATACTGTTATGAACAATTCTAACGATGAAACTGTCATTTAAAAAGATGTAATACTGAGCTTTTCTAATCCTCTTGTTGAAACAGAACCCCCCCTGACACACACACTCACACACCAAAATGAAACCTTATCTGGGAGCAAAAGGGGTGTAGCTCTGTCTGTCTGTGTGTCTGTCTGCCTGTCCGCAGACTGCAACAGGGTCTGTCTGTCCCCTGAGGGATACTGAGCCCCCCTTCTGTCTGCTAGGACAACAATAGTGATCTTTCTTAGACCGACTATCTTCCTTTCCTACTTTCTTTCTTTCTTTCTGTCTGCATGCCTCCATGTCTATTTCCAAGGCTGTTTTCAGAGTGTCAACATTATTGTTTGTTTTTTGACAGTTTTTTTCAATGTCTCTGTGGTCTAGCTCTGTCACTTGCTTCCTGTATTAGTAGGGTTAATGCCATAGAAAGCATCTCAAATAGTGATTTGGACACCTGTATAGATGCAGCACCACTCTGAACATATGTATCTATAGCTGTATCTGTATCACTGCTAAAATCCCCATTCAGTGCCATCAAAATCTATCCTGACAAACCAGACTATAACATCAAAATGTAGTCTGGCCATGGCCAATAGACCAGGCTCAATCCTAAGGGTGGAATCAGTGGCTGCCTTTCAAACTGCCTCTGCATGCAATAGGATAGCGCTAAGACCAATCAGAGCGACGTTGGCAAAACAGCAAATCCGTTATTCTTTGAAACAAATAATTTGTTTGTTTCTGCTCAACTTTGAAAGAAAAGCCCAAGTCTAACTCTTCCAAAGTCGATGCCAAAGCCGATTCAAATGACCCTTGTGCATTGGCCTCAGCCTTTGCTTTGCACCATTACAGCCCTGTTGTCATAGTGCTAAGCCTGCCCAACAACTCTCTACAAATATAGAATGCTGTGATTGGTCCTACCAAGCCTTGGTAGAAGACCTCCTGAGGCTCTATGGTGCGTGGCTAGACTTCTAGGCTAATAACCCATGTGTCCAACATCTAAAAATTGTACCTTGAGAATATGAGCTGTATCTCTGTTGGAAAAGTGCTGTTGGATTCAGGAGAAGTTGTACTTTAAGGATATGTATGCCGCTTGAGTGTAGATCTGATATTCTACTTGTCTAGTTATTGTTGAAATTGTTTTTATGCTTGTTTACAAATTTCTTAAAAAACACAACTTTATGTACCAATTATGGCATGATAAATATGAGCAATCTCCATTTTGAGTTTTGACATGTGTACTTACCCAAAGAGGTCTCATACCAAACTTCATGTTCCTACCCCTTACAGAGAGAAAGCTGTGGGTTTTTTTCTTAAGGTACTATTTTGAGTTGTGTTGAATTACCTGATGAAATGCATAAGACTGCCGAATAGAATCACAGGGCCTTTTGTGAATTACATGGTTGCATCCACCAGTCTATCAAAAGAAGCCATCAATACTTACTCCATCAATTTTGTCATTTTAACTGGAATAGGAACTAAATTATCCAATTTAGACTTTTTTGCAGATAACAAGAAAATGCAAGCATAATCACTTTTCATTGCCTCAACTAACTAATGCCAAATCATGCAACTCTGAATTTGAAGTTTGGATGAAAAGGGAACCAACACTGTAGCCACAGTTCCTCTCAGAGACACTTGCTATAGGCTATGGAGACACACATTTGGATGTTTTGAGTTTTGAATGCAGCCACTAAAATCAACAGGTCTGCAACAATTAATTAATAATCATTTTAGCGAAGTGGCCGAGGAGCAAAGTGATCAGCGGGTAACATTGGGCTTTAAGACAGTATTCAGGTAGATGGGCGCAGAACCATCAATCACCCTGTAGGCCACCATTAGTGGCGATTACTTAATTGAAGCAAACCCAAATATACAGTGTAACTAACTGAAAATAAATGGTTTTTGAATAATGCTTAGGTAATTTGCAATCCTTTTGGGGGAAATTAGATGATTTGGAAAATCCAAGAAAACATTTGAACTGCACTTCAGCTGCACACAGTATTCTGCCATGAACACCAAGTGATTGTGCCAAGTGCACAATCTACACCATTTCTGACTTGAATTCCATGTAGACTTCTCCTACATAGGAGAAATAAAACGGTTTCCTAAAATACACAAGTTACCTCAGAGTGGGACCACAGATGGCTTGTGACTGTGGTGACAGTTGCTGCTGATTTCTCACCAGAAATACATGTGTGACACACACACACATACACACACACACATACACACGCACACACACACACACACACACACACACACACACACACACACACACACAAGCACACAAATGCTGTTGTAACGCATGTTCTCACTTCATTAAAAGCACAAACACAAATGCAGTGCGATATTTTGTGTTCACATGTCATTCGATGTAAACACATTGTACACGTGTAAATAAGTATTTCTAAAACATGCTAAATTAGCATACTTGCAGTTCTTTGTGTCGTGCCAAAAAAAGAATAATGCTTTCTTGGGAAAACAAATGTAAGTGAAACTGAAAAACGAAACAGAATTTACCTCACACTCCTGAGCCATCTGGTCCACAGTCACACCATTACAAGAGCATGGATACTGACCTAAGCACAGGGTTTTTGGTGTGGTAATTACGCTTCTTTGAAATATTAAATTGTTGTTATGCCTGATGTTATTTTGATGTTTTTCTTTTCTACAGTGCTTTAGATGGAAACCTGTATTATTATATTTTGTATCATGGTTTCAATGAAGGACTAAATGACATTTAAACGCATTTAAACAGAGTTTTATTGCAGAAAATTATTGACGATTAGTACGTAGGCACACACATACGTCAATAATCATTAGCGCTAATTTTACTCTTTAGTTTATGTGTAATGTTAGGATCACCATCAAACATTCATGTAGTATTTCACATTATTACCCAAATAGGTCATTGATAAAGCTTCGAATATCTTATCTTATATAAATGCACAAAATGCTCACTTCAGCCTTGAACCAGGATGACAAACACTCTATCTGATATGTGAGATGTATCCTAGAAAGCTACTTCACCTCTCTTTTCATAATGCTTTCTGGTCTGTGTAACTCCATTGAGCTCTCACTTAAAAGATAGAGTTGCTTCAGTAATCACTGCATGCTACTTTTTCCCACAGCACAAAATAGCAAACCTGGACCTCGTGCGCCTTTCTTAGATATTATTAACGTGAACATGAGGTCGACATGGGTCCTCAGTCGAGAGACTGGCTCAGAGAGAGAGAGCGTGAGAATCCAAAGGGGGCCTGGGATACAGCGACTAAGAGTCGCACACCAACAAGCGTGCTCCTCCACAGCTGCCGAAGGCCACTCTCACACGGCATCAATTAGCAAAGCTCAGACTTATCAGTGGAGCATGCCTCTAATAACGCAGCTCCCATCAAAGTCTCGAAAAAAAATGAGCGCTCCCAGGTTAACGGACCGCACGCCACAAATGCACTTAGCTTAACGACGCGGTTTAATAAAGCGCGGCACGGAATCAGAAGTTCGCGATGCACTTTGGGAGACCTCTCTCTCGGCTTGCAAAAGCCCCTTCTCTGTCAGGCAAACAGACAGACAGACGGATAGACAACAAATATATGTTGAAAGATGGACAGAGAGTAGAGTTAACAAAAAATACAAGAGCATGTGGAAAACTTATACAGAACTGTAAAAAAATTCCCGCAACTTAAAAAAAAAAGGTTTTTGCTGCGTTTCTAAAAGGTTAGCACTGAGTGTCCACAACATGTAATTTTTCAGTGACAATCTGCCAATGGAGTATGGCCATTAACAGAAGAGAATTAGTATCACAGTATCAAACTATGGAGCTTCTGGATTGTAAGATATTCCTTTCAATTTATATATCTTCTTACTACTTCTTAGTTTCTTTTGCCCTCACTGAAATACCGTGGACGAGAATGCTTTGATCTGGTCTAAGTTAGTAAGCTATGGGCATCTATTGATCCCTGATGCACATAACTCATTACCATCAGATATGGACAATGTGTTTTTCCAGCATGTCTCTGTCAGTACGTTAGCCTGGTAATAAAACCACACCCTTGTTATACGCTTTTGTTTTGTACAGAGGGTCTGGACATTCGGTATTGAGATTTGTTCGCTTGCTTAAGATGTTTAAGCTGAAAAATATTGGATGAGCTCCTGAATGATAGCTTGCTTTGACTGATAGCATTCTAGCTCTGCATTCACAACGCCATCCTCTGTTCGCTGATTGGACAGGTTAAAATGCCTCCTGAGACAATGAGCTTGATGGGATCAAATCTAGGCTAGCACTGTAGGAAAATGATAATCAAGTGGAAGGGCTAGAAAGGCATGGCCAGGCTATCAGTATACATGCACTAAAAGAAAATTGAATTATTGCCTTAGTCCGACTAAAGTCGAACTTTTAAAATACACGAATAAACTTTAGTCCAGCTGAAATTGAATTGAACTGGACTATTAATAGTCCGCTTAAGACACGCAGAGAATGCAGTTGGAAATCAAATTCCTTGTGCATGTTTACAACCAACGGAGGTAATAGGACTACGCGCAGACAGGCACTCCCCTTTAGCTTTCATTCAGAAGTGGCAAAATCATGGAGCCGGGAACAACAGTATTTCTCTCTGCCTAGTTTGTGCAGCGTGCACAGCATGTATCTCATGCAAAACAATTCAGAAGCACCCTTCAGTGTGTTTGAAATGTACCTACTGTGCTGCAGAGCTGTCCATTTCTTCATTCACATTTCCTCATACTGCTCCAAACCTAAGTTTGAACCCAAGTCGAAGTTTGATTTAGCTTCTTGTGTTTATTTTTTGTTCTTTGTCGGTTACGCAAGGCTGACCAGTAAGAAGGCCAATAAAATGGTATGAGTATATCGCCACCTAGCATCACGGAGTTAAATGCACTTTGATCAATAATCACATTTTCTTCTTGTACACATACACTCGGACAAAGAGAGTAGACTGGTTAAAGTCCCAATCAAATTATTACACTAATAATTACATAATACTAATAATTACACAGTAAAGCTAAGCTGTGCGTGTAAACATACTGTGTGCAGGAAGAAAACATTGGAGTCTGTGTGACATGAACTACAAGTGCGGTACGTGGACTTATTTGTTTTAAATGCTGTGAACTATATTCTCTAAAATGGTGAATGCCTGGTAGGATATGAACATGTCTTCATAAAATATTAATTTAGTTTAAGTCCATTCTGGTTATTCTGGCAAGACAAAAAATTACATTATATTACCAAAACCATTTGTAATTACACAACTCTCTGTCTCTCTCTCTCTCTCTCTCTCTCTATCTTTATCTTTCTATCTCTTTCTCTCTCTCCCTCCCACATAGATGAGATTTATAGGATGCTGCTGTGCAGTGATTGTTGGCTAGTGGGTTCACACTACACTGGTGGTCCTGTTGGGGTGGCTGAGTAGGGGGCAGACGTTATGATTTTAGCTATGGGGAGGACCAGGGCACCACAGAGTCTGGGACCCCCCAGAACACACCTCACCTTCTCAGGGGAGAGTGTAGCACATGCACGTACACACACACACACACACACACACACACACACACACACACACACATACAGATATCGCAAACCACTACCACTAGCACACACCTATTATAGACTTATATTACACTAAAACAGCATCACACACACACACACACACACACACACACACACACACACAATGTACATACAACATTTAATGTGAAAGTGGGGCACAGAAGTGAGTTCTACAAGAAAGAGAGGCAACAAAAAAGAGTGAGATCCAAAAAGAGAGAGATGTGTGTGTGTGTGTGTGTGTGTGTGTGAGAGAGAGAGAGAGAGAGAGAGAGAGAGAGAGAGAGTGCAAAAGGAGTCTGTGTGTGTGTGTGTGTGTGTGTGTGTGTGTGTGTGGCCAGAGGAACAGGTGGTTCATCAGGAATGTCATATCAGCAGGTCAGTAGGGCACACAACTCTCCTTTCTCTTCTCTCCCTTCTCTCACGTTCTTTTCACTCTCTCTCTTCTCTTTCTTTTCACTCTCACTCTTCTCGTTCTTTTCACTCTCTCTTCTCTTTTATTTCACTCTCTCTCTTCTCTTACTTTTCACTCTCTCTCTTCTCTTTCTTTTCTCATATCTCTGTTTTATCACTATTGTTCTTCTCTCTCTGTTGTGCACTCTCTGTCTTAGTCTCTTTTCTCACATCACTCTCTTTCTACTGCCCTTTTTTCATTCTTTTTCCATTTCTTTTTAATCTTACACTCATCCCCTTTCCCCATGTCTGTTATTATGTAGCTTTTAATATGAGGACAATGTCAAATGAGTATGGTATTGTGTAGTATAGTGTGAACACACTATGCCTAACCTTTATACTTTGTCTGTCTATCTTCCCCCCCTCCCCCCCCCGCGCCCCCGTGTGTGTGTGTGTGTGTTAGACGCACACGTTGAGCTTGAACACACAAAAACATAGTGGTGGCCATATAAATGCCTTAGATAACATTTAACGTCAGCCTCAACTTCAGTCCCAGATGGACTACTGGGGTCAGAAAATGGTCCAACTTTTCTCGGAAATTGTGGATTTTTTTTTGTCTGTCATAGTTTAGATAGTAATTACAGTTGTATAGTTAGGCACGACTATGCAATCACATGCAAGTGATTATACTGAACTATGTCATAGTTGTATAAAGTGTTATCAGCAGAGGTTGAAAGACTCTTCCTTACATAGGCTTATAAAACGCATGCTCAAAGCAGTATTGATGTCAACAGCAGTTATTTAAATGTAATAGCCTCTATATATTATAGATACCCAATCGTCGCAATTAAGAGATCATGAAAGCCATATTAGTTGCCTATGACACGACCGGTATTATTCTGGTGGATTACCATTAAGGCAACTGCACTGGGTCGATAATTCTTTAGCTCTGCCTGGTTTCAGTGCGGTGCTAATTACTGGTGTTATACAGTAGCACGCAGAAATAGAAAAAGGGCAGGGAGTGGCTGCTGTTAGCAACCGGGCGTGGTCTCCCTGCCTCTAACGGCGATGTGCTTTGGTAACCTTGGTCACCAGGGGGTGGATTGGCAGCGAGGGAGAAAGAGGGAGAGAGAGAGGGGCGCGACAACTCTGGTGCCGGAGCTCCGAAAAAGTACACGGCCACATGCTCGCTGACTTTATAGAGGTAGACAAGCGAGTGAATGGTTAACGGTCTCTTCGTCCCGTTGAACTGAGATGCCATTTCGGATAAAACCTGCGGCATTTTTACGGTCGTTGTAGAATTTCTAACTAACTTTAGGCATGCGTTTGTGCCTGAACTTTGGACAGCCTGCGCGTCTTTAATGTTTTTTTGTTGCAAAGTAGAGACTGTGTGAGGTAGGCTATGTTTGGAAGATTGTGTCTTGCTCAGGATACCGACTCATGGGATGGGGCAATTGGAGACCCAGGTTCAACTTTGGACACCTGAAGGTGCAGTCCAAAGTGTCCGTCTTTTTGACCATGATCGTTATTGTTACCTATCTGTTCTACTGCCTCACTGGGTACTGTGAATCGTTGCCCCGTCCTTTGTATGACCAGCAAAGTTTCAGAGGGAAAGTTCACACCAATGATGGAGCGGTGCATCTCTCGCAAAGTCACCGAGGAGGCGCGCCGTGGAACGTTTCTATCTTCCGCGAACTTCCACTGTCGAACGAACTTGAATCATATTTGCCGGAGAACCAAGACGCGACTAACCAACGGACAGCCAGTGGCCGCGCACAGGCAATGGAGTCCTCCTCCGGCAACATCACAGTGTCAAACAATTTCGGGACTAAGGAGTTCCCTCAGGCGATAATCATCGGCGTGAAGAAAGGGGGGACCCGGGCGCTCCTCGAGTTTCTCCGGATTCACCCCGATGTGCGGGCGGTTGGAGCAGAGCCACACTTTTTTGACAGGTTCTACGACAAAGGACTGGAGTGGTACAGGTAAGGCACTTGTACAACTTCACAAGAATCCCTCTGATTCGGGTTAAAATGGCACGCTCCTTGTTATTTTGAAAGTCTGCCTCAGAGGAGCGTGCGTGAAAAGAGCTCAGAGTTGCTGACGACGCATGCCTCATCTTGCAATTTATTACACAACCCATCACATTTCTGTACCCAAGTGATCCCGCTTAACAGACTCTATTCACTATCTGACAGGCTGTTTTCCAAATGGGGGTGTTGGTGTTGTAATTAGCCGCAGGCTGTTAAATGTGTGACTAGCTGAGGAAGACCGTTAATTAATGCACATTTAAAGAGGCGTTTAAAGGAAGTCTGTAGATGTGTTTAACTTTGGAGGAGTGCTTGTTCAAATTGTATGGAAGTTATGTAAACCCGAGTATTGAACGTTGCATGGGGAATTGGAAGGCCAGACTCAATGCATTTGAGCGATGCGTGATAGATTCGCAATGTTTGCACTAGTGTTATATGTGTGTGTGTCTGTGTGTTGGTTCACCTCTACACCGGCGTGTGCATTCATGTGCTCTACGGGTGCCCTCCTTATCGATCATTTCAGATCGTGTCCTCTCCATCTTCCTCCGGTGCCTCTTGTCATTTAATCGTCACCGGTAGATGCGGCTGCTCTGGCCAAGTCACTGTGCTTCGGGAACCTATTCAGTGGCTGTCAATAATGTCCCTGTTTATTGAACGACCCACACCAACCCTAAGTGGCCCGACGTGCCTTCTAGATTCTCCTGTCTCTCTGTTTCTCTGTCAACCACATCAACTTGTTGGTCATCCCCAGGATTACCGGAATGTGACAGCACGACGGGTGCGCTGAATCGATCAAACGCGCTCGTGCATATGAGATGTGAGGCAAACAGAACGCTCTAAATAAACTGACAGTTTTTTCTTTTTTTTTGGATTAGGCCTACAAAATATCTATTTTTATTTATCTGAAATCTTTAGACCTAAGTGAAAAATATCTGCTATTATTCTGTTTATTTAAAAATAAACCTAAACTAAAACAAGTTGTCCTAGTTTTCCATGGAAGGCACATCCGTTTTCATAGGCCTATATATTCTGGCTTCTATTGCATAAATGTTTAACCATTTTTCTCGGCTTTTAAGGAACATTCACATGCAAATACACGCAATAAAATAGCTTTGCTCATCTGCGTCTGTGCACTATATTAGTTGTGAAGTAGCAATATTTTTCCGGTATCAGTCTGCACCGGGTTCTTGTGTTTTTCCCGGTTACTGTAATGAATAACTGGAAATGCTTTGTTCCATCTCTCAGTCAATGACTTGTGTAAACAGCAAAGGTTTTCTTGGTCAGAATATGACAACAGCCTTTGCTAGACACCACACACAGACACACACACAGAGAGAGAGAGAGAGAGTTTTTTTTTTTATTTGAAAAGCGGTGAAGAATTTTCGTATTATTTCAGCAACTTTCTTTAGAAAAATTGTGTTTTGTGTGTGCGAGTGTGTGTGTGTGTTTGTGTATGTGTGTCACAATGAAACATAACATTACGTGTCCAGATGGCATGTTTTATCTTAGAAGTTGGTCTATCCAAGATCTTGTTATTTTTCGTGGGTATGTGTGCCGAGTGAGAGTGAGTGCATCTGAGACAGAAAGTGTGTGTGTGTGTGTGAGAGAGGAGAGAGAGAGAGAGAGTGAACATGTTCTTGTAGGTGTGCACTGTTGAATGTTGTGTGTGTGTGTGTGTGTGTGTGTATGTTTGCATGTGTGTGTGCGTGATGACAGGTCAGGTAATAAGGCAGACAGCTGGTTGCCTGGGAGCAGGATGAGAGATTAGAACCCCCTTGCGGTCATCCGTGTCGTTATGACAACGGCTGGTACGTTGGCTCAGTGGCTCTTGTCTGAAAGGCCACTCCAGTGACCATCAGCTCTGTCAGCGTACACACACACGCACCATACAGACAACACACACACACACACACACACACACACACACACACACACACACACACACACACACACACACACACACACACACACACTGAGCCTAATGATCGCAATGAACACCAGTGCCACTGAATGGACAGAGTGGGAATAAAACCATCAACGCTGTCAGCACTTGTGTACACACGTATGCCAAAAATAGCTGCACGCACACACACCACACACACACACACACACACACACTCATGTCTATATGCATGTAGACTTGTGAGCAAACATCCATACAACACATACACTTACATCCATACACACACACACACTCTGTCTCTATCTCTCTCTCTCTCTCTCTCTCTCTCTCCTGGCACACTATATTGGCTCATTGATGTGCCCAGTGGAAAAACTCCCCTCATCAAATAGACACTCCCCCAGAGCCCAAGACCTACTAGGACCTCCCGGGCAGATCTGTGTGTGGTGTGTGTGAGAGAGAGAGAGAGAGAGAGAGAGAGAGAGAGAGAGTGTGTGTGTGTGTGTGTTTGTATGTTTGTGTGTGTGTGTGTGTGTGTATGTTTGTCTGTCTGTCTGTCTATGTGTATGTATGTGCATGCTGTGTATATGTCTGTGTGTGTGTGTGTGTGTGTGTGTGGGATGGACTCACTCCTCACTGGTGATGTACCAACCTCATGACGAACACGTAGCCAGTGCAGGTTTTGTGGCAGACCGCGACGTGCCTCAGAGCAGTGCTATGTATATTGTAGGCTTGTCTGAGCCCTCACATGGCACCAGTTAAGCTAAGGATGGGTGTTCATTCATCCATGCACAAGCTGCTTTGCTGTCTCTCCAACTGATTTGCCATCAGTGAATCCCAATGCACCGCTTTAACCCCTAAGCCCTGAACCCTTTAAAGACTGAACTGGCACAATTCAACCTCCTGATTGGCTAATTTATGCCAGTTAAGTCTTTGAGGTTTCAGGGCTTAGGGGTACGAGGAACAGAAGTTCAGGACACTTGTCAGGTTACTTCGACCTTTACATTCACACTTAATGTTCTAATGTTTGCTGTTTTCACAGTCTATTGGGATTTATGCCAATGTGCCGTGATACTATAGACTTGTAATAGGCAATACATGTGAGGGATTTGGTCCAAGAGCATTCAGCATATTACTATGACAGATGAAAGTTTGCTATGTTGAAATAGGTATCGTTGCTATATCTGAGTGAATGATTTGGTCAACAGTAATCCAGATGAAGCTGAAGTAAGTGTTCTCCATGCTAATGAATCGCTATTTCCATTAGCCACATGCAGAGTGGTTTTCCACTCTGGAGTCTCTGATCCAATATAGCCCCAAAAAAAATCCCACAGATTTGGTCGAGTGAATAATGTCTTAACATTTATTGCTAACACCACTTTGCAGTAAATCAAATGGTAGTTCCAAAGAACTTGCAGAGGTCTCAGAGATTGTCTCGTAATGCAACAAATACATTTGTCAAGCCACCTGGTGAGTTGGCTGTACGTGTCATATCTTTCAGTAAACGTAATGATAATAAGGATTTTTCATCATCCTGCTTACAGATCAAAAACAAACTAAAAAAAAAACAAACACAATCTCTTTGGCCAAGGTAAAAAGCACAAATACTTTTAACCACAAAACAAATAAACATAAAAAACAAATCCTTTTCAGATATATGTTGGTAGTTGGGGGAATGGGGGTGGGGTGTGTGTGTGTGTGTGTGTGTGTGTCGGGGGGACATTGCCTATGGGCTCCAGTTAACGAGTATTGAGCCACTTAGATATTTAGTAGTTGGTTAACAAGCATTGGGTGTGTGGGTCCTCAGCTTAGAGTCGCACCTCAATCTTTATTACCCTGTTTGGACTCCATTGCGCTCTTGGGCCAGTCTCTATCTCCACCCTCTCACACTGACACCATTAAAACTGGCTGGTCGTTTCCATTTTTTTTTTTTAACGGCACTTCATAAATTGGCACGAGGCATAAATGTCATTTCCTGTATCGATCAGGGTGTGTGGTCCGCCCACTCATTGATTAAGCAGCCGCCTTACTTTATGAAAGCGCTGACAAGCTGAGTTCATTAACACACGAATATTCAATCTTGTTGACGTCCAGGCGTTACCCATATCAAGGAGAGGGGTGTTGTATATATTTTTCCATCCAACATCTCACCTCTGACCCCCCTCTCTCTATTTCTCTATTTCAATCATGCTTTATCTGTGATAACCGTCATTGTTTCACTGTCTACTGCACTTTTTTTTTTTTTTACAGTCTCTCATTCTTCAATTCTTGCGTGTGTTGTTACAGCTTATTACCTCGGCCAAGGAGGTTATGTTTTCACCGGCATTTGCTTGTCTGTTTGTCTGTGTGCAAAGTACTGGACAGATTTGGATGACATTTTTGGACAACGTGGGTTATTAGGACAAGGAGCAGATGATTAAATTTTAGAGGTGATCTGGAACACCGTCTGGAATTTGTATTGCATCAGTGACCCTATATTGCCTTGGTGGAGGTCTGTGCTCTCCGAGTGCTTTTCTAGTTTAAAACAAATTTATCATTTAAACAAATTTATCCTTTAATAGAAGGCACATTTACAGACCATTGTATTTTCTTTTTATTTGTTAGTTATCTTTTTGTTTCTTAGTTATCCTATCTCCCTGGCAATCTGTCTCAGAGTTTTCACTCCAAAGGTCATATTCTCATGTCTTCATTTCCCCCCCACATTGATGGGTGTGTATGAAGCGGCATTTTTTTTTTCCAAAAGAATTCACACAACACAATACACCCAAGTTTCCTTTTCAGATCATACCACAAATCCATAAAGCTGTCGGGTTTGGCTGACTCAGTGGACAGCTTTTGGGACAAAGAGACCATTGAGGGACACAAAAAATCTTTAGGGGAAAGCTTTCATCATTGACAGTATGAAAATGATTGACAAGAGCCTGTTGGAATGCATTGACTCTGGTGTCACAAGGAGCCGTTTGTATGACGAAACAATAGGCCCCCAGTGAATGGACCCGACTTAACCCGTTTTAGTGGCGTGGGTTAACTTACGAGAGCTGTGTAGAGGCGAAGGGGACATCAGATTACAAGATGAACTGTTCACCTCGACTCTGTGATGCCAAGGCAGTGGGGACTGCTTATCCATCGTTTCCCACAAGGCAACAGCTTTGGGTGATGGGCGATTCATTACATAAGGCTTCATGATCACAAATGAACAACTGTGAGTTCTAGATGTCCAGCTAGCTTTATCACACTCACACTACCCAGTGTGTGTGTGTGTGTGTGTGTGTGTTGTGGTGGTGGGAGGTGCTGGAGAACATCATGCCGCCTAGAGAAATATGGTCAAAAAGACACCGCCTCCTTTAGATCAAAGATTTAGTAATACATTTACACTTACATTTATGCATTTAGCAGACGCTTTTATCCGAAGCGACTTACAAAAGAGGATTACATTCAAGTTACAACACAATGAAAGAAACGAACAAAGAGTGCATATTGCTCACATAGAAACTGCACTATTGTAATACACATTCTATTAATTCATGTCTAGTTACAGCTGTCAATCAACTTCCACATGTATGTTTTTTTTAAGTAAATGAAAAAAAACAAGGTCTTATGTGTATGAAAAGCACAGAGCAGTGAAGGTAATATAATCAAAGTGTATTCACCAAAGCAGATGGACTAAAAACTGGTCCTCATATCCTATGTAGTATCAATCGCGTTTGATAAGCAGTGTCTACTCTCCAGGGCTGTGCACAGATAATTAACACATTAGTCATGTCTGGGATACGAACCCAAGATGGCGTCCTGTCCGAGCAACATCAGATTAGGGAAACATATCTATGAGGTTCACATCAGCATATCCCCCGAGCGATAAGCAGACAGGATTAATATTTCGGTATAATCAAAGATGGCATGATGAATTGCAGTGGAAAGGGAGAAGCGAGGGATGAGTGTGTGTGTGTGTGGGGGGGGGCGGTGGAGGAATGAAACGATGAAGATGGATGCCACTGTACGGTGGAAAAAACTCATTCTGCTGAGGAGGTGGGGGGTTGTCGTTATTACCGTTCTGACAGCTCGTCAATCCAAAGACCTCTGACCTTTGATAGACTGGCAGGGTCGTAAGTATTGCTCCCTCAGGTCACGTTTCTGTGTGGTGTTCCCCTCACACCAGCCCTGGGCTCTGAAGCAGAGCTGTCAGTGTAACCCAGACACACTGCCCTGTACTGATGGCAAATCTGTTATTCCTGATGGCAGGCATACTTATTTTTAATCAGATCATCATTTTCTGGCAATTGATTGATGATGATTGATGACTGATGATTAGTTTCAGATTAATGAATTTACCAAAATTTCATAGCTGTAGGAAGTGCAGTGTATTTTATATTGGTCATTACTGTCTGAGGAGAACTGAATAGTTTTTTTACAAATAAAAGGGTATATTGTATTCTACATATTATAATACATAGCAATGCATTGTATTAAATAATGCATAATATTTATAAAATAATGAATGAAAGTGTAGTAATTCAATAATGAAAAAAGTGGAACAGTTCTTGGAACAGTTGTATTGAACAGGCTATTAACGCTGAAGTATCCTTCTATCCATGCTAAACATTGTCCTCCTACAACCTTTAAGTCTTCTCAGCATTAGACATGTTTAGCCTGCACATGATATGTCAGATATGATGACCGAATCAGTGTCAAATAAGATCGTTATAAATATGGATCACGATAATGGAAACCTCTGCAGAGGTGCGCAATCACAGTGACACTGATTGTGTGACAATTATGTAGCAAGTCATGTATTCATCAAAATGTGTGGAGCCATTAAAGGGTGCTTAAATATTAATAAATCCCCTAATATGTATCGTGCTCAGATTAAGAATTATTATAGTGCTCTGTCTTTTTCAGGCTTTTTCATTCTTAGTCTTTCTCTCTCTCTGTCTCACACACACACTCATATTATCTCTCTCTCTGTCTCACACACACACTCATATTATCTCTCTCTCTCTCACACACACACTCATATTATCTCTTTCTCTCTCACGCACACACATACACATACACACAAACTCTCTCTCTCTCTCTCTGTCTCACACACACACTCATATTATCTCTTTCTCTCTCACACACAAACTCTTTCTCTCTCTCTCTCTCTCTCTCTCTCTGTCTCACACACACACTCATATTATCTCTTTCTCTCTCACACACACACATACACATACACACAAACTCTTTCTCTCTCTCTCTCTGTCTCACACACACACTCATATTATCTCTTTCTCTCTCACACACACACTCATATTATCTCTTTCTCTCTCACGCACACACATACACATACACACAAACTCTTTCTCTTTCTCTCTCTCTCTCTCTCTCTCTGTCTCACACACACACTCATATTATCTCTTTCTCTCTCACGCACACACATACACATACACACAAACTCTTTCTCTCTCTCTCTCTCTCTGTCTCACACACACACTCATATTATCTTTTTCTCTCTCATGCACACACATACACATACAAACAAACTCTTTCTCTCCCTCTTTCTCTCTCTCTCTCTCTGTCTCACACACACACACATATTATCTTTTTCTCTCTCATGCACACACATACACATACACACAAACTCTTTCTCTCTCTCTCTCTCTCTGTCTCACACACACACTCATATTATCTTTTTCTCTCTCACACACACACATACACATACACACAAACTCTTTCTTTCTCTCTCTCTCTCTGTCTCATACACACACACACACACACACACACACACACACACACACACACAAACCCATCTCTCTCGCTCTCATTATAAAAGAAATGTACATTGAGCGAGCTGGTGTGAACTGTGACGGTTGCGTTATTGATCAGACCTGATAAATTTCTCAGTGCGTCGACTGCTTCCCTAACATTAAATCACCAATCGATTGATCCAAGGGGGCCTGTTTTTTTTCTGATTGGTGAGAAATGGACCTTGAACTCACTTCCCCTTTTTCTTCCATCTCTAAACGTCCTGAAACAAATGAACTTTTCAGAACAGAAATTAGATTTTTTTTCTGTCCGTGATAAAAATGAGGAGAATTCAACTAGGCATGGTAATGAGAGGGTGGTGACCGACATAGATTGAAAAAAAGAAAGAAAAAAACGAGTGATTGTCGATGTTTGACCATGTTGGGTGTCCCACCATCAGACTTTAATTGCTGAAGTAACTGGAAAATTAAATGTAGGCTGAAGAGGGATATTTGTTTGTGTGTGTGTGTGTGTGTGTGTGTGTGTGTGTGTGTATGTGTGTGATTAAGGAGACATAAACAAAATGATTAAAAATGTCTTACGCGTTTACAAACTGCTTAGCACCACTGCCTGCACGTTTAACTGCAATTTGACAAGAACTGTCTGGGACACATTCAGCTTTTGAATATTTTGGTCTGTAGGCTGCCTAAATGAATCTCCAGACACCACAGCTGACACGCCCATGCAGAGAACCTATTCATGGTCAATGGAGACATATATACTAATATTATAAGCTGTGCGTCATGGGAGA
>PYXC01002825.1:157500-160000 GCA_015244755.2 Tenualosa ilisha | reverse complement strand
TAAATGTAAAGTAAGAGTAAAGTAAAGTGACTTTGGCGCTGTCACACTTTTGTGTCGCTTGAAGTTAGGATGGTGTAAAAGTGCCTCGTAAATACCATGAATGTACATATTCTATTCTATCCTATTCGACTCTATTCTATTCTATTCTGTGCTTTTCAAAATGAGAGACAGTGCTAGTTTTGTCCACATGACAGTTTGGATTGGCATTGAATTTGATATCTGCGTTATTTCCAGTCATTTGGATGCGAGTACCTTTTGTGATGGATGGAAATAAAAACATGTTCCTTTTGTTTTAGATCCAGATAATTATACTCATCTATCATCAAAAATGTGAGGATGACAGTTGCTTTTGCTGGAAATGTACTTTTTCAAAACATTTTGTCATGGATTTTAAGAACAAAAAAATACTTTGTGGAAACTAGAATTTATTGCTCGGTGTGATGATCAGACGTTTAGATGACATTGACAGTGCCCGAATTAATGTTGAATGTTTATTTTACTTTTGTGTTTATTTATATATATATATATATTGTACATATTTTTTATATTGGCCAGACAGGCACGACTCTGGCAGCCAGGCTTTGCTTAACCTCAGCATGGCCTTTGGCTTGCTCCATGTGGAAGATATCTCGATCAGAGTTTCATGGTTGAGTGCATTAATGCAGAAGACATTAAAAGAGAGAGAGAGAGAGAGAGAGAGTGAGTCACTTCTTCTGCACCGCAGGATAGATCTCATGTGCTTGCTCTTAACCCTGACGAGCCAGGCAGCCTTCACTCTGTAGGTCTGAGCATGCGTGTGTGTGTGTGTGTGTGTGTGTGTGTGTGTGTTTGTGAGAGAAGAGAGTTGTGGTGGGTGGATTAATGTTTGAGGGAGATAGGCCATACAAAGTGTATGGAGATCTAAATTTAACCCTGTTTTGTCAGTGTATTGCTGTTGATCATGTTCACTTGTTTTAGATAAAAGAGTCAGTTTCATGTTAACCAGCAGACAAGTTTGTCAAACGGCCCCAACTGCTCCTGGCAACCAGGCCTTTGCGGTTCGTTGGCCAGAGAGTCAGAGTCTATAAAAGGGAAAAGTTTTCAAGAGTGTAAATAGAATTCCCAGCTTCTAGAAGCATCTGTGATGTCCTCATCTATGCTTCTATTCTAAGTCTGTACTTGTGTGTATATGCATTTTGTTTTGCCAAAATGATAAACAAACTTACAAAAACAGCTGTAGACAGTCTCTGTATGTCCTCCACACAAAACTTCAGAACAGTCAGAGGAGCCACGTGAGGCTCGTAGAGTTGTGGGGAGGTGGTGGCGGCGGTGGTGGTTAGAGCTTAGGTTAGTCATCCGGGATCTTTAAAGGAGAAATCTGGTGTGAATCAATCCATAGCCCTGTTGTTCGAGGTCACCAGCTGCTGTTAGTAGGGAAAAGAAAATGCGATACAACATAGACCAAACAGTGAACCGGCAACTAACACTGAGTGAATGGGGCACAGTAACTTACTTTCAGTTTCATTTCCCTATGCCCCATTCAGTTAACATTAGGTAACAGTTAGTTTTCTGTGTATGTTGCATCAAATTTGCTAGTTCCTTTTTTTCCTACAGACAGCATGCAGTGACCTTGAACAACAGGACTACTGACTGATTCACAACAGATTTCTCCTCTAAGGAGACAGCCTTTGCTGTGGCTACATTCACAGAGGATTTCTCCTTTAAGGATAGTGCCTTTGCTGTGGCTGGACTGGTCCTGGACCTGTGAGGTAGTTGAGTGGATGGAGAGCAAATCTGAATCAGAATCTGGAGACAACAACAACAACAACAGCAACAGCAAAAAAAAAAACGTTTCTGTTGTGAACAAAAAGAAAAAATCTTTGGCGTGGGCCAAACATACAAAAACAAGAAGTAGAAAACTGACATACAAAGGATACGTTCTTAAAATAGCCTCTGTCTGCTGTATGTGGGGGTATGTAATCTGTAGTTGTTTGTTCTGTATCTATTCAAGGAGAGATGTCTGTGTATTTGTGTGTGTGTGTGTGTGTATGCGTGTTTTTTTTTCAGGGATATTGGGAGAGAGAGTAAGACTTTGTTTATATGTGTGCACGTGTGTGTGTGTGTGTGTGTGTGTGTGTGTGTGTGTGTATGTGTGTGTGTGTGTGTGTGTGTGTGTGATCACAGCTGGGTGGAGCAGCCAGGAGAGCCCAACCCCACAGATAAGAGTCCTACTACCAACAGGAAGAGAGTAGAGGAGGAGGAGTAGTAGAGATTTTCCCATCTGATACAGGGGCTAATTAGAGGTCACAGGGGTCAGAAGAGAGGAAGAGGGAAAGAGAGAGAGAGAGAGAGAGAGGAAAACAGAGGAAGAGAATTACACGTCTTTTTATTTGAAATTCTGTTGTTCTGAGTTCTGTTGTTAGTTCCTCTTCTTCTTCTTTCTTGGTTTGATTTTTCTCATTCCTGTCTCCATTTGGTAATTTGCTGGAATGTCTCGCCTCTCTCTGTTTCTCTCTCTCTC
>PYXC01002825.1:0-155000 GCA_015244755.2 Tenualosa ilisha | reverse complement strand
GCAGTTAGCTTAGTGGTCAGTGCGATTAGTGACTAGTGCTACCTAGCGGTCAGTGCACTTAGCGGCTAATGCTATCTGATTTGAAAAACAAGTGTTAAAGATTTACTGCAAGGAGCTCTAAGAGTCAGAGAGGAGAGGAATGGAGAGATCTGGCAAGACTTCTGTCCTTTGATAGACGTGAAGGTTGACAAGGAGATTTGTTGTTTGGGTTTGGAAGTTATCTCTTGATTTGTGCCTCTCTCTCTTTGTGTGTGTGTGTGTATGTGCGTGTGTGTGCATATGTGCAGAGATATATTTTCTCTGTTATTCCCACACACTTAGACACTCAGATGCCTTATGTTGATTTGCATGTGTGTGTGTTTGTGTCTGTATGAAAAAGTGCTCGTGCACACGTGTGCATTTGTGTGTGTGTGTGTGTGTGTGTGAGTGTGTGGCCTAAGTAATCCTGCTGGGCTTCAGCAGTATCTCAGCTATTCTCTGATTACAGGCCGGCCCTCTGAAATGTAAACATGATGTCAGAGCACCGGGGCAACATAGTATGGCTCCCATTAGCTTGATTACCCAGCATCACACACACACACACACACACACACGCACACACACACACACACACACACAGACACACACACACACACCTCTTTCAAAAGACTCTAAAGGAAGGACACTTGCATGCCCTGGGAAAGGAGTGCATGTTCATGTGTATCCCATGATGCATTTGCAGAGAACTTCTAATCTTCCCTCAGGATATATCTAAAGTATCAATAAGTCAGTCAATCAACCTACCTACCTGCCTGCCTACCAATCTATCTATATTTACTTGTACAAACACTTTGTGAATTTTCCCATAAGTTTAATAAACAACTGACCTTTTCTCATGAAAAGTTGATTACTTAATATCAAAAAATAAGAACGGACAGAGAGAGAGAGAAGCAGAGAGGAAGAGAGAGAGAGGAAGAGAGAAAAAAAGGGAGAGCCCTTGTAAAGTAAAATATATGATTCATATTACTGAGTAACCCACAGCGTTCTGACATGCTGGCTAACCTCAAGCTCTGGCTTCAGAGGAACACACACACACACACACACACACATAAAGAATTGTCAGAAACGCCAAACTTTCTCTCTCTTTCTCTCTCTCACAGACACAGACACACAAAGACACAACCACACACACACGCACACGCACACACACACATACAAACAAACCATACCATACCATAAAACTCATACACACACACACATAGTGGAAAACACACAGATCACAGTTTTGGCATCAAAAAGACACTCTCTCACCACAGAATGCCCAGATCTTAGAACTCCACGATCGCCAGACCAGCCTCGTGGAAACCTCTCTCTGGTTTACACACACACACACACACACTCAGCTTAGATGGAAAACACTGAGACAAAAAGGAGAGTTTTTTTCTCTTAGAATAGAGGAGGATGAAGAAAGAGTAGTGTGTGAGTAGAGAAGCGAGCGAAAGAGCCACATGAAGCGAAGGAGAAGAAGAAAAAAGGAAAATCTTGTTTTTGGCAGATGCTCTTACACTCCACACACATGCACACACACATAGACACACAGACATGCAGGCACACACACACACACCACACACACACACACACACACATGCACACATAGACACGCAGACACACACACACACACACACACACACACACATACATTGAGAGTGATGTTTACTGGGTGGGCTGTTTCATAGGTGATGACAAGGACCTCTTTCATTATATAACCATTTGCTGATGGATAGGAGGATATATAAAAGTCTATGGAAAGAGTGGTGACACATTGAAAGAGATGGGTGCGTGATGGAGGGAGATGATGACATGTCCTGGGAAAGATAGAAGGGAAAGAAGAGGAGCAAAATAATCCATAGTGCCAGTTCAGTGGGGAGGGGGGGGAGGGGCATACTCAGAGGGTGGTGTGTACCATCTTGCAGACAAACACACACACTCACAAGACAGACAGACTGACAAACACACACACATACACTCAAACTGGAACTTTACACAATCAGATGGTACACACCACCAGTGGTGGTGTGTACCATCATGCAGACAAACACACACGCTCACACACACACACACACACACACACACACTCTCAAGACAGACAGACTGACAAACACACACACATACACACAAAACTGGAACTTTACACAATCAGACACTCGTAGAACATTTTTTTGTGGGAGACAGTGGGAGAGGAGGTGATGAGAAGGGCCCAGGACACACACACACATACAGACACACACACACACACACACACACACACACACAAACACACACAAACACACACACATGTACACACAGTCACAGGACAGACAGACTGACAAAGTCACAAACATACACACACAAAGTGGAACTTTACACGTTCAGACACACACACAACATGGCTTCTATATAGCCTATGTACCAGTGGTAGTGAAACATTCTTCACAGGATACAGTGGGCAAGGAGGTTGCGGCAGGAGATGGTCTCGTGTAGGTACACACCACCACCCCACACACCACACACACACACACACACACACACACACACACACACACACAGCCAGCCACTAAGTGGAGGAGGGTGGGAGAAGTGCCCAGGAAATGACTACTAAAGAGCCTCCACTTATGGGTTTCCCCCTCCACCCGACACACACACATCACACACACACACACACACACACACACCACATCACACCACATTCAAGCTGACACACCCCTGGCTTTAAAAGCAGTTTTAATAAAAACTAAAACTAAATATTAATATTTATGATATCAGCCCCATGGGACCAGTGTATAACGATTGTCGTTATAAAATAAATAAATAAATAAATAAATCAGGATTCCGCTTCATCGTCAGCGACCTTCAAAGGAGGAAATGTTTTCATTATGTTTTATTAAGGGTTGGAGTCATATTAATAATGTGGGGGTGAGGGTTCTAATGTGGACCAGATGTGTGTGTGTGTGTGTGTGTGTGGTACTAACAGAGAAGGAGGCAAAAGGAGGTGCAGAAAGTATACTGTGAAAGTTCTACTATAGGCGTGTTTGTGTGAGTGTGTGTGTGTGATGAGAGCGCGCACGAGAGAGAGAGAGAGAGAGAAAGAAAGCATGATACTGTGAGTGTTTACACCATATATGTGTGCCTTTCTATCTGCATCACATTTTTGCTGACGGATCAGACAGTAAGCGTCTGATGAGTAAAAAAAACCCATCCCCCCGTGCTGTGTGTGTGTGTGTGTGTGTGTGTGTGTGTGTGTGTGTGTGTGTGTGTGTGTGTGTGTGAGACGAGTCATAAAACCTTTTTTGTTGTCAGCATGAAGCATGAAGCTACATGAAGCTTCCTCTGTATGCTAACATCTTCCAGAGCAGGACACCCCAGTGTGTGTTCACATGCTACTGCCATGTAAAACTCTCCAGAAATTTCCATGTCTTTATATTCTCATTACACGCTTAGTGTGTTTTATGTGTCTGTGAGTGTTTTCCTTTGTCACTAAAAGAGGGATTTGTTTCCCGAACTTTATTAGATAACAACTTGAGATTACAGATTACTCAGCCAAGGATAGTAACGTTTTATATGTGCGTGCATGTGTATGTGTGTGTGTGTGTGTGTGTGTGTGTGTGTGTGTGTGTGTGTGTGCGTCATCTTGAAATGGTAAAGCTTTTTCTGTTCAAAACCTCTGCTGAGTTACTCTTAACAAAAATTACATAGGTTTTAGAGCCTCAGTCATGTGTGAGTTTGTGTGTGTGTTTGTGTGTGTGTGGTGTGTGTGTGTGTGTGTGTGTGTGTGTGTGTGTGTGTGTGTGTTTGTGTGTGTGTAAATGTCTGATGTCTGTGTGTCATTCACCTTGAAAGCCCCCCCCCCCCCCCCTATGTTAAAGCCAAGAATAGAAGCAGCCATTTTTGAAACAGTATATGTGTACAGATGACGTAATACCACAAGGATTATCTGACATATAAACTTGCCAATTGCATAAATATAGACAGGCTAAAGCACAACCACATTGGTCATAAAGTAAACCATATGTAGAGACCAACAGCACTGACCAATCTCTCTCTCTCGCTCTCTCTTTGAAATCACTCTGCTGGCAAGAGATGTTGGCTGTAGAGTCATATTGAAGTGTTACAGATTATATGCTGGTGTAATGTTTTCAATATGGGTCTCATCCAACTTAAACGATTCCGTTATTACAAACACTGAGTAGGCTTCTTATGTCTCGTTCAATTGGATGTGATGTAGTAGAGGGCTGTGAAGCATTGCTACTTGTGCACTTGCCGGCTCTACACTGTAATATACGTGTGATTGTGAAGGAAAGCGCTGACATATGTGTTTATTTAATTTCATTTAATTCATTTAATTTCCTTGTAACATATGAACACAATCATTAATTTAATTTCCTGGTAACACATGAACATAATCATGCATTTTCTAAACTGAGTAATTATCATTATCATATTATTACAACTAGTAGCTAGTAATTTATGAAGAGTGTGAACTTATTTTTTTTAAGAAAAAAAAAGACACAATTGAATTGAATTGAACTTTCTTTGGCAAACATCAGGACATCATCTTGGGCTTTTACAAAATGCCAGTGTAAATGAACAGTGTTAAAATAGTAGATTAATTAAAAAAATGACAGATTAATCAAATATGAAAAACAGCTTCCATATATAATTTGATAGTTCATCTATTTGTTTATTTCTCTGTATATATTCATCTAACCTATCCACTGATTAAAGCCTACTATATATAATTTATAAACGTATAATTTTAACATCTATGCTTATCTATACCTAAGTCTATATCTAAATCTCTGTCTCTCCCTCCCTCTCTCTCTCTTTCTGTCTTTCCATTATTATTATCTAAATCTGTGTATCTTTTTATATCCATTTCATCGTTAGAATTATTTAATTTAATTTCTACATCTTCCTAATGATTTGGCTCTCTGTCTCTCTCCTCTGACAGGAGTCTGATGCCACGCACGCTGGATGGCCAGATCACCATGGAGAAGACGCCAAGCTATTTTGTGACACGGGAAGCCCCGCAACGCGTCCACAGCATGAGCCGTCACACACGCCTCATTGTGGTGGTGCGCGACCCCGTCACCCGCGCTGTCTCCGACTACGCCCAAACGCTAAGCAAGACACCGGGCCTCCCATCTTTCCAGGCCTTGGCCTTCAAGAACGGGACAGCATCGTCGTCATCATCTGCGTCATTGTCACAGGGAGTGGTGGACACGTCCTGGAGCGCCGTGCGCATCGGCGTTTACGCCAAACACCTGGAGGCGTGGCTGCGTTACTTCCCGCTGGGCCGCTTCCTGTTTGTGAGCGGCGAGCGTCTGGTGAGTGACCCTGCTGGGGAGATGGCGCGTGTGCAGGACTTCCTGGGTCTCAAACGCGTGGTGGGGGCCAAGCACTTCTACTTCAACCAGACCAAGGGCTTCCCTTGCCTGAAGAAACCAGAGGGCAGCAGCCGGCCTCGCTGCCTGGGCAAGTCCAAGGGCCGCACACACCCTCCCATTCCACAGGAGGCACTGCAGAGGCTCAGGGAGTTTTACCGGCCCTTCAACCTGAAGTTCTACCAGATGACCGGACAAGACTTTGGCTGGGACTGACTTATTAGGGAGTGTGTGTGTATGTGTGAGTGTGTGTGAGTGTGTATGTGGGGGTGGGGTGGGGGGGTAAAAAGCTTCAACCATCATGAATGACACGGAATGAAGCAATCGGTGAACCAGGTCAGGTTGAACAAGAGGAGTCCATCCACAGTGGTCATCGTTAAATAAGAGGCAGATTATGGACTGTCATCATATTCTCTCAGGAGGCGACGCTGGCACCTCAAAGAAAGAAAGAAAGAACAAAGGAAAGAAAGAATGAATGAATCTGTGGATGACCAACTATGGAAAACTTCAGAGTAACTTCACATGTACTGTATTCAAATCCTACAACATGAAAAAGTGCACTCTAGCGCTTGTCTGAAGCACAGTATGTACAGTATGTTACAGTAATCCAGCTCCGTGTTTTGAGGTGTTCTGCATCTTATTGGCACATTGTTGGGTACAGCTAAAAACTGAATGTCTGCTGATGGTCTCCCAAATGACGAACACCAGCAACGGTACTTTGACGTTCTTTTTCTAACTCAGTCACATTCCCATGACTCAGTGAAGGTCGCTTGTCCTCAGCTTTTTCAATGTATTGTGGAGTTCAATACAATAGGGAGCCTTTTCAAAGCCCTTTCAAAAAGCCTTTCATTTTCCATAAAAATGTCATGATTAAAAGAAAAAGACAAGGAAAGACAGAGAGGATACCCCCGGCACATTCAGAGTGTGGTTTTGCCTAGAGTGCAAAATAAAGAGAGGGTTATCTGTCAAGGGGTTGCAGCAGAGTGTTTGTGAAATACTCTTTTGACAGGAGATGTGTGTGCAAAAGGATGAAGAAGGATGAAGGTGTTGTGTGATATCTTAAAGCATCATTTACTAATGAGGGTGAGTGCCAAGGGTTTGGCTCAGAGAGTAATTCAGTGCTTGCCAGTGAGGTCGGTCTTCAGTCTGGACAGAAAGTCTGCTGTTGTGGAATGCTTTTAGTGTGTGTGTATGTGTGTGTGTGTGTGTGTGTGTGTGTGTGTGTGTGTGTGTGTGTGTGTGTGCATGCATGTGTGCGTGTGTGTGTGTGTGAGAGAGAAAGACAGAGAGAGAGTGTCAAGCTCTGTTATTTGGATGTGACCTTTTTGTTGGTTTTACTATAAATCAGTATTTGGGATCATAGTTAATATCAGTCAAGGATATTTGAGTCAGTGTCTTTCTCTCTCTCTCTGTCTCTCTGTCTCTCTCTCTCTCACACACACACACACACACACAAACACACTCAACCACAGTTTGACTCCTTAAAACTCAAACTTAATATCAACAAATGTCAAAAAAGACCTTCAAAACCTCAAAGACTGGGTTTTAAAGTATGAGTTTGTTTTCTCCAACAAGAGAATTTTGTCTCAAGTCTTTCCCACAGAGTCTGCCAGTTAAGTTCATCTCCTATTTATTTCTGATCATCTGTCATCATTTGGGGCCAAAGGCTTTTTATTTTATTTTATTTTTTTAAGACTAAATATTCACACAACAAAGCCTGTTGTAATATTGAATCATTGTGGGAGATTGAATTGTGGGACAAACATGGCTTTGGGACAAGCAGAGGGGTGCTGCAGGTTTTGTTTTTTGTTTTTTTCGGGGACTTGTTGCCCCCTGACAACACCTCCCATTCTGAAGTTGCCGTTAGAGAAAGTGGCCTCAAAATAATATGTTTCCTTGTCTATATTTGATGCAGACAGCGAGGAAATATGCAGACTTGCCATGGTCTCCACAGTGAATGGAGAGACAGACAGACAGAATGAGAGAGAGTGACAGGCAGTAGTCGTTGTAAGTCAGAGCACTATTGTTGTTTTTTCTTTAATCTGTTTCCCTTAATTTGTTGTACTACTGTTTGTCAACACTAATCTCAATCTTGTCCTTTCTCTCTCTCTCTCTCTCTCTTTCTCTCTCTCCATTTCTCATCATTCTCTTCACTTTCCTCTCTGTCCTGTGACCAAACATTTCATACATCTCTTCTCTCATACCAGAACACCTCAAAATCCAACCCATTGTTTGTTTTGTTCCCTGTATAAAACACAAAGCCAAACCCTAATCTTATTTGCATACAAGAGAGCATTTATTGCAGTTGTTGTTACCACAATGACCCCAGATATTGTAGCAGTAACATTCTGGGTTCTGTTTCTCTCTCTCTCTCTCTCTCTCTCTCTCTCCCTGTCTCTGTCTTCCTCTCCTCCTCAGTAACATGGTAGAGGAGGGGCTTTGTAATGGGCACATTGCCTTTTCAATGGTCAAGACAAAATGACAGCAAAATGTGGGCGTGATGCAAGTGAAATTACAACAAATTGCTGAAGTAGTTATTCTGCATCCTTAGTTCTGACAGCTTGGTTTGTGTGTTTGTGTGTGTTGTGTGTGTGGTGTGTGTGTGTGTGTGTGTGTGTGTGTGTACACACTTGTATATACTTCTATGTTTCTCTTCCTCTTGGGCAAATTTCCCAGCTGTTGCCTTTAACCACTGGAATCCCTACAGAGCTGCAGCATGAAGTAAGCCCTTTGCCAGCGCTCCCAGGGAGGGCCATTGTTGTTTATGGGTGACACAAATCAGGCTCTGGTCACAGAACACGACTCCGTGCCCACAGGGGAACTGGCAGTAATGGGAAACAGAGGACAAACAAATCAAAACAACAAAAAAGTCCCATGTCTGTCCTTAATTAGGAGAAAAAGACAATGGCCGCATTAAATAGATGAACTGAAATGGGTTTTTTTTCCTTCTAGTACAATCAAAGAAAGGGCCACTGGCGGTGGCATATGGAGGCAAGCTGTTTCTGAGTTTTTTGGTTTTCGTTTTTTTTTTGTTTTGTTTTGTTTTGTTCTTGACCTCGATGGATTGGGTTTGACACAGACACTTCACAGAGAGAAGTAGAATAGACAGGGTCAGGACAATTTTAAATATTGTTCTGTTTAGCGTTTCTTGATTGCCTTTTGGTAATATATCTGTTCAATCATGATTTTGGAGAGTATGTTAAATGCCCGGAGTATCCAAGGTATTTGTGTGTGTGTGTGTGTGTGTGTGTAAAATGTATATTTTTGCCACAAAGACCTGCCAATTGATATGTGCCACAATAAGCTGTGTGTAGTAATACTTGAATAATGCATATCAACTTCTTGTCTGTTTTTTTTTCTTTGCTTTTGTTTATGACAATTCCCTTTATGGTATCTGCAGTATATGTACATATCTGTTTAAAACTGAAATCTTCAAATATCACTGACCTGAGGCTGCCTTCCAGCCCAGAAATGCCTAAGTCTGCTGACTCTGTATAGAATCAGATCAGGGTAGCCTTTTCCCAATACTGTTGCTTACTTTGTTGCTAACTTAGTTGCAACCAACTACGTTGCTAACTGATTAGCAAGTATGGCGTTAGGGAAACTGCAGCAAAATCATACAATGAACAAACTGATATTTATGGCACCTTTGGCATCAACAGTTAACGCCATTTTTGTCCAAAAATGACTAAATGGGTTATCCATCAATTTTTTATAATACAATGTCATGTGTTTCAGGCAAGCACTGGAATATCATTTAATTCCCCATTTTATACATACATTTAACATTAACATTTTTTTAAAAAGTTATTTTATTGTAGAGCAACTGCATTGGCAAGATCATGACCAAAGTCAAGAGCGGATCAGAATAAGATCATGACCCAATTGGAGCTGGATCAAGGCCAGGCTAGAATAGGGTATAGGTCAAGAACCTGATAAAGATCTATAGGTCAAAACATGGTCTCAATGGAGATGGAGGAAACAAAAAGGAGAAATTTGAAAATGCTGCCCCGCCCCTTTATCCAAGCTGTCGTAACTAGATTGAGGCCATGTTCTGATTGAAGTTAGTCTGGGTTTCTGGAGGAGGTGAGAGTAGGTTGTCTTTAAACTCCACTGCAGTCTCTGGCCATGAGATTAGAGGATTTCAGTTTCATCATCATCCACATTATCAGTGAGCTTTAAGCTGAAAACAGCTGCACAGGGAACACATACCAAGATTTCATACCCTGTCCACTGGACAAGCTGACAAACTTTTCTAAACTCTTACACGTTCTCAAAATGTCACCAAAAATGTAATTTTGGAACATGCTTTGCAAGACAACCTGAATGATCTATTTTTTTCTTTCCATTTGTGTTATAAGAGAGATTTTAACTGGGATGAATGCTGGACTTCTTGTTATGCAATGTTGTATGCCTATATGAACGTATGAACAGTATCATGTATACAGACTTGTGTATGACTTATTTATGATATAAATGTTATAACGCTGTTTAAAGATGTTTATCTATACCTGTGGTGTCTTAATATTGTTTGTCTGAGGTTCTGGGCTAACAAGCTATTTTTCCTGTGTACATCTGCAAAGCTAATTTAAATATCAACAGAGCCTTACTCTTCACTGACTGTTCTTTAGTTTCCGTTCTTATTTTTTAATTTGAATTGTGAGGAGGCTTTTTGTATTTTTTATTTTGGCTATGTTGAGGATCATTAAAGCTTTTCTTTTGCAGAAATTTGAGTGGGAGTGTATTTGATGGATAGATAGATAGATAGATAGATAGATAGATAGATAGATAGATAGATAGACTTTATTAATCACACAACAAATCAAGTGTTACAGCAGCAGTCAGGCAAAAACATTAAATAAACAAACAAATAAATAAACAAACACTCAGAATGTTTGTGTGTGTCGATATGTGAAGGCAGCCTTCAGCATGCCAAATGCAAAGTTAACATGCGGCCTGGGAATACCTTGTGATGTGTAAGCGATCAATCTGCACAGCTCCTTTCCCGAGTGGTGCAGGCCACGGAGGTCACTCTCTGGGTCACTGGGGACTCTAGAAGGCAGGAGGTAGCAGCCATGTTTGACCTTTGCCCTATGCTTGACCCCACTGTGCCATGGTAAACTGCTGACCAGCAGGTGACGGTGAGAGACCCCCACCTCCCTCTACAGCCATTAATTTTAGTGAAATGGATAGGCAGGACGGAGAGAGAGAAAGAGAGAGAGAACTAGAGAGAGAGAGGGACAGTGTGCGAGGAGGAGAAAGAGTGAAAGATTAGGTGGTAATGGTGATGGTAAGATCAATATCTGTCTTCTTTGCTTTATCGTTATGTTAGCATGTGCTTTAGACCCACTCAATCACACCAGGTCTGTTTTTCATACCATTACATACCCCCGACACACAGCCCTGCAACTGAACTATAACGATGCTTTCAACGGGCCAACCCCCTCACAATTAGACTGCAAAAATAATTTGTAAAATCCAGGTGAGGATTTATACTTCTATCAAGTGTGGGCGTGCTGGAGCGTGCTGTTTGATTCCCAAACCCCATGTTGGTAGTCGCTTCGAATAAAATTGTCTGAGTAATACTAGTCAACTTTACCTTTTTTTGCTGTTTACCAGCAGTCCGGTTGTCAAACCTGAAAGTAACAAGCGCAAATAAGTAGGGTAATAGAAAAAAAAAAAAAAACATAAATAAATAAATAAAATAAAGGCAAGAAGAAGTAGAGTTACCACCTGCATACAGCATTTACTGTTGTACTTTTATGTTAGATTTCAACTGGAGTCATGAGCTGGAATAATGATACTTTTTCTGAGGCACTGTCATTGATTTAATAATGGCAAGGACTACTGCACATAGGAATAGTGTCATTTTATATGGCAGTTTCTGACCAGAAACATCAGTACACAGCTGAAGCACAACACACTTACAGAAACTATTACCATCATAAAATTAATATTATCCCACAAAAGTTACCTGCAAAGGATGTTGTTCTGACCGATCTACAGACACATACTGTAGCTAAGACCAGATTTTGAATAGACTGTCTTTTGTGGACGGCAACATTTAATGTGTATGTGTGTATTGTTAGAACTGGAAAAATGCTGTGTTTTTCACCCAGTCTGGTAACCTCCAGGAATGATCTTGTGACCCTTATGGGGCTATGACTCCTGGGTTGTGAACCACTGGCCTAGACCATGACTAAATAGATCTGTAGTAGGACCTAATAGGACAACAGGTTTCTAGACAAGAGGTTTGGCTGTGGCAAACTGTCAACATTCACTGATTGCTTTGAAACTTGAGCAACACTGCATCTGGTCAAGGTTCCAGTACCACACACACACACACACACACACACACACTGCAGAAGATGCAGCAGAAAGCAGAAATGAACATGCTATTTACAGTACTTTCTATCCATCTATTTTCTCCCTTAAAATTTTACAGTATCGATTTGACTTTTTAGGTTCTCTCTTCAACAGTGCCTTAATAATGTATTCTATGAACCTTTGCGAGTAAGCGGATCCCCCTCCCTATGTTCCGATGCACTTGCATTTGAAAGACTGGAGCGCAGAGTTCACTTGATCCCTGTTTCGGTCTCTGGGTGAGTTCTGTCCAACTTCTATTCAGTTATTTTGCTGAGTCGCTCATCCGCGCCCGCTGGCGGAGGTCAGTGAAAGAGTACACCTCTGAGAAAGCCCCACGCTCATGGCTCCATCTCCCTATCTGCATATGAACGCAGACTCCACTGGAGGAGAGAGAGAGAGAAAGAGAGAGAAAGGGGGGGGAGAGAGAGAGAGAGCGAGGGGAAAGAAGGGAGCGAGAGTAGAGATATAAAGAAGAGAATGAAGGACAGAGAGAGGGAGAGAGAAAGAGAGAGAGAGCTGAACGGACAAGCAGGTGCCGTTTGCTGCATTAGCATTAGCATGACAAAAGAAAAAAGAATAAGAGTCGGAAATTCAGAGATAAAGTTTCCAGTCGTTTGTCCATTGTGAAAAACAAAGTGGTGTGGTGTGGTGACTTCCTGAGGTCCAGCCGGTGGTCTGGAAGTTGAGAGGAGAGAGGGACAGCAGATTATTTTTTTTTTTTTTCAGATGCCATGCAAATTAGACTCAAGGCATGCAATATCCCCCAGTGTCCAAGAACGACCAGACCAATGAGGAATTTAAAAAAGTTTCTTACTTCACGTTTTTGACAAAATGGCCTTATGATAAGCAGGAATAAGATATATATATATATATATATATATATATATATATATATATTGCCTTGCTCAAGGGCACAACGGTGGCAGCCAGGAATCGACCCTACAAACTTTCAGGATGCTAGCATGCTAGCCAATTTCCTTAACCACCACCCCACCACCTTTTGAAGTGATAGTCTGGAGTACTTCCAACCATAGCCTTGTTGTCTGAGCTCACAGAGTGCTGTTGGTAGGAAAAGTATGAGAGAATTTGGTACAACATCGACTGGATAGTGAACCAGCAGCTACTCACTCTCACTTTTATTTCCCCTGGTTCCATTCAGTTAACGTAAGTGGCCAATTTGCTGTTTGGTTTGTGTTGTTCTCTCCTTCTTCTTCTACTCAGCAGCCCTCTGTGAGTGCGAACAACAAGGCTATGGTTGGAAGCGCACCGGATAATCGCTTTTTGCAACAGAAAGGGCTGCAGGTTTGAGTTGTGTTTCACTTGGCCTTGTCAAAGTGGCTGGTAAAGTTTGTTAAGTGGAAGAAGAGGCTTTAAGAGACCAGTACCAAGACTGTCTCATTTCTGAGGAGTTTCAGATTTTTTTTGCTCTTTCTTCGAGCTGCGGAGGAACCTCCTGCTGCGGCCTTGGAGACGGAGGGCTAATGGCCCTGAACTGTTATACCGTTCCCATCCTCGAGTTTCCCCTTAGAATGCAGTTCCCCTCCCAAGTCAAACTGAAGCAGTGACAGCCTAGTCTGTCAAAGTAGGCCTCTGCGTTGACTACAGACGCAACATCTGTTTGAAGATAATTCCTGGGTTTCCCAAGAGTCTCATTACAGAGGGGGAGACCCCTTGACTGACTGCATGATCAAAACATTGTGCAGACAGTTTCTGCTGATGGTAAAAGCCAACGCTAAAATAAGATATCAGGTGTTTGGCCGGGTTGTTGCAGTTGGCTAGTCAAAGGCAGACTGGTTTTATTTCTCTTTATCCTTTTATAATGTATTAACCCCAGCCCCACCACACACACACACACACACACACACACACACATCTTTTCTCTTTAGGACTGGACAATCAAGAGTGGCCTTGATGCCGTAACTACCACTAACATGGTAAAACATGAGTGTGATACCTCACACACACACACACAAACACACACACACACTCACACTCACACACACACACATCTTTTCTCTTTAGCACTGGACAGTCAAGAGTGGCCTTGATGCCGTAACTACCACTAACATGGTAAAACAAGAGTGTGACTGACTTACTTAACTGCTCATCATCTGCCATAACCTGATGGAAGGATCCAAACTAATCTTCCACCCCACTGGCCTCATGCTTATATTACCAAAAACCACCAATCACATTTACATTTACATTTACATTTATGTATTTAGCAGACGCTTTTATCCAAAGCGACTTACGAAAGAGATAAGATTTTAAGTTGAAAGTACAATAAAGTGTAATAAAAGTGCAGTATGGAGAGAGATTAAAAGTAAGAGGTTGAGTGCAGTCCTGGTATTTCTGTTACAAAATGCTCACTATAACCTCTTTCAGACATAAATTGAACCTTGGATATCTATCGAGATGCAAACGGTAGGCTGCACGAAATGGTAATCTGAATGAAAAACTTGGGTATTTTTTCCTTGGATATGAGTCATGTTAATGTCATTGTCTGTCCTAATCTCTGCAGCTAGTATCGCTAATATCATGCTAACGCTGGTATCCAGCCACAGTAAAGCCTCGTCTGTGTCCAGAGCTGTGTTCAAAGTTACTTCTAAAGTTTCAAAAATATAATTTGCCACAGTGGACTAGATGAATAACCATTTGTCCAGGATTTGGACTGGCCCACTGAATGGTTTTCGTTTTGGATGAATCATGCTAGCAGATTTATCAAGAAAAATAAATTTGTGCTCAGCATGAGATGACTGCTTCTGTCATCAGGGAGAACAGTGGGGATAAGATGGTGCAGGCATATATCCTGTCTGTCCATATTGTGTGTGAGTAAATCAAATAGTCAGATTTTTACAGAAACTATTATTCAGTTTATCGAGTCAATAGCTACGGCTCTGCAGAGTTCCCTCTGCTGGCTATCCTGTGCAACTCTTCTGTCTGAGATGGAGTTTGAGCAGAATTTGAAGGCATGTCTGAATCGTCTGTGTCACGTAATATCCATGCCCCTGTGAGGAAGCTGTCCAGCGCTCCATTCTGGCTCTGGAATCTTGAAACTAGGGCACAGTGGTATCACCTCGGGCTCCATTCTGGCTCACCCCAGTGAAAAATACTGAATTGAGGTAAAGGGCACATAATATAGTTTATGTAGATATAATTCATTCATTAATTTTTTGTATTGCTATTGTCGTGGTAGATCCACACAAAGCCGTCCTCCTGTGTGATCGTTCATGGTGAGACGCGGTCTCTCTAAAGAATCTGGTGCCAAAGTCAGAATGCAGGAGACGCCTGTGACAGCCAAGCTAAACCTCCCCAAACACCCAGCCCAGCACTGGGCTAGCCTCACTGTCTAACGCCTGGGAGGTCATTGACGCCATACACACTCACACACAAGGATAAGGGCACACACACAGAGTCGCCCACAGACAGGGACACATTGACAAAAAAAGTCACAAACACACACACACACTCCTACGCAGACGCAGACTTCCACTGCTGTTGCTGGTGCTGCTGCTTTGGCTTGCATGGGACATTCAGACAAACCAAAGCATTGGACCCTGAACAGTTGTTTTGGATGGACGTCCTCCACTGGTCTGAGGCCAGTTCTCGGCCCAGAAAACCCCTTGAGCAGGAAACCCAAGATGAGGGGGGGAAAGGGAAAGCAGACATGAATAAACTGTAGAGAGAGAGGTTTCAGACAAAGGACCTCACACACACTCGCATGCACACACACACAGATAAAAACACACTGGAAGTGATTGATAATCCACTGTGAAGGTTAAGTGTCTTATTTAATCTGAGGCAAATGAAGTGCTAATGACTTTTCCTTTGCACTGCAGGTAGAGAGAGTTCAAGTCATAGTTTTGGATTCTGGTGGCCTGAAACTATGGATCTGAAGATTTTTATGAACACAATTTTTATATACACACACTTTATCACAGGAATACCTCTCTCACATCCCACCCTGCCACACAACACACATGCACACATACACACATACACACACACACACACAACTGACTATAACAACTGCAACCCCCCCCCCCCCTCCCCCCAATGCCTAAATGTAACCCCCAGACCTTCCTCCCTGTGGGGGTTAAAATCTGTGACCCTTGACCTTTGTGACCATGAGGGTCAAAGGAAAGTGGAGGGGGTAATACATCCTGAGGGTCGTTGGAGCAGACCCTGACTGTGGCTGCTGGAGAGACGGAGGGCTATTCTAGGACTAGTTTGGTGAAGACGAGGGAGAGAGAGAAAGAGAGAGAGCGATAGATAGATAGAGAGAGAGAGAGAGAAAGAGAGAGAAAGAATTGGGACTCAAGGTGACTGATACAGAGTTGTTAGTGATGGCTAGTGACTGGGATTATTTGCACATGCACACACACACACACACACACACACACACACACACACACAAATTCGAATGACATGTGCATGCAAATACACATACATACACAGACAGACAATATAACACATATCTCTCCCTCACTCATGCTGAGGGAGAAAGAGAGAGAGTCCTCAGTTAGCCTGCAAGAGTAAAAGCTCGCACACACTTGGCCGATGATCAGACATCTGATAGTATTAGGCCTTTAGTGGGTGTGTCAATTTGAGCAGTATGTGCAGCTCAGTCAATATCGACAGATCTCTACACTACAGTTTTACAGTAACATGTTAAACAGGCAACAGAGCCATTGGCAGCAGTAGGTGTGAGTTGGCATCTTGTACGTTCTCTCTGAAGAATGCCTGGTGTGTACTACCTTTAAGACAGTTGGTTGAGTGTTTAGGGGCAGTCCATTTGTATGTCTGACTTGTCTTTAAGACTTTTTTTTGTCTGTGGGCCTCACTGCATGTCAAGAGCCACCTCCGCTCTAGGTCCAACAGCCAATAAGGACCAGCGATGGAGTTTGATTGACATGTTGGTTACAATCCAACCAGTGAGGCTGAACTGAAGGCTGTTGAGGAACCAGTGACAGCCATTGTAGAGAAGAACAAAAGCTGGGATCTTTTCTTTTTTTTTTCATCCAACCCTTTCTTTCTTTATGATGTGCGGATTGCTTAATTTGTTTGACTGTTAAGAATAGTGGACAATGGTGGTCATCTCAGCTTCACTTTCTCTGTTTCAGTTACTTTCTCTTTCTTTCCTCCTGTCTCTCTCTTTCTATCTTTTTTCCTCCTTCCCCTGTGGCTTTCATGAGGATTGTGTGTCAAAGTCAATTAAGGACAATTCTGCGATTTTTCTCATCTTTTTTCATCCCCATCCTTCCCTTTCTTTCTTTCTTTCTTTCTTTCTTTCTTTCTTTTCTTTATGTGTTCTTTATGAAGCCCCTTTCCGAAAGAGGGCTAGTCTTTAATTAAACAATGTGTTGGCAGGTTCTGTGGACAGAAAACACACACACACACACACACACACACACACACACACACAAACACACTGTCCTCCCCTGAAATATGTGCATGAGAAGCTTTATAATTAGTCGGGTTAATTAAAAGAGGATTTGACTTGCATCCGTTCCATCACTTATAGATGGGGGAACGGGTGAGGGGCTAGGGAGGGGAGGAAGCTTGTGGAAAACAAACTTTTTTTTTGTTTTTGTTTTTTGTTTTGCTGACACCCCCCTCCCGTCCCCTCAAATTCAGAATGGAGGATCATGTGCTGCTTTTTCCTCATGGGGTAAAACAAGCTCACCCAACAGTAGAAGTACCAAACATAAGCAGTAAACTACCACTAAACAACTAAACTAAACTACCACTAAACTGCTAACCTAAACTACCACTAAACTACCACTTAAGCACTACTACAACTATTGTTTTCACATTATAAAAAAAATCTACTTTCATGTTGTATAGAAACAGCATGTACCTGTCTAACAAACTTTGAAACAAACATGGAGCTTCACATTACATTTCACATAACATTAAAGTAACATTACAGTAACACCTCCCTCTGGCTATATACTAACTAACACAACCCATGTCCAGTACCACAGTCTGTTAATTGAACAGACTGTGTCATCATTTAAAACTGGAGTCTGTGCAGGGCAGGCTGAGGATGATGACCCTTGAGACTCTCTTGCTAGGAGTCTCATTTGTCTACCTTGCTGATAGACATGTACACACACACACACACACACACACACACACACACACACACACACACACACACACACATCTACAGCATTTTGTGAGTTTTCAAATAAAAAAAGCAAGGTGACCAACAGAATTCATCTAGACTGCTCTGCTTTTGGGAACTGCTGTCTTTAAATGGTGTGTAGTTCAGTTTCCTACTCTCATGACAGCACCCCTTTAAAGGGGCAACAGAAGCTTGGACTCCTGGGGCCATTTGCCCACAACCCCACCTCCTTCCCACCATGCATGGGTGCCCCTCACTCCCACTTCCCCCAAACCCTGTCTCATTAGTGAGCTTCTCTTCCTGTGTAATCCCTGTGATGTCTCTGATGGCCTTTTCCTTATCTGTAGATAAGTCTGCCACACCTCCTTCTTTTTCCCCCCTGTTCTTTTTCATTTCTTTCTCTCCTCTGTGGATCTCTTTGACCCCTCTCATCATGCCACTGTTCTCGCTCACATACCCAGTCAAGCTCCCCTTCACAATCATGTTCGCCTCCTGCTGTCAGGCCTTGCACATCAACCCGCTCTTGTTCCATGTCTCTCATTATGACACCCATGACACTCTGGTCACAAGCTTCGCTTTCCAGACTCCGGCTTAGCGTCCAGTGTAGACCTCCGAAAAGCAGTTCACAGTTAGCTGCAGTCTCTATAAACTTTGTTGTTTGGCTGAGCCAGCCAAACTTGAGCTTCAGCAGCAGTTCATCTGGCAAACACGTTAACTTAGCTATGTTATTTGCAATTACGTGTTCAACTCATTCAATTAAACTCGAGTTCCAGTCTCAGTTCTGCACACAAACTGTCAGGAAAACAATTCTCTACTAAGTGCAGTCCCACGCCTTCACAGTTCTTTCACTAACATACAGTTAAATATCACTTTGCCGAAACGAAACAATAACTCACTGTCTTGATAGCTGCGTTCTTCACCTCCACTCTTTCCATCGCAAGGCCTGTCTTTTTTTTCCGTACGGGCCTCTTCCCGTTTGCGTCACATTTCCTTATTTGTTTATTTTTTTTTTTTTAGAAATCACAATTAATTAAAGACATAATATTAATGACATATACATGAATGAAAACACTTAATATTCCACTCATACACTGAGAAACACTTGAAAATAAAATCAAATAACAAACATGCATTCCACATATACCCAATATCTCCACTAACATGAATAATAAAGGAAACTTATCAGTATTTCCATGAAGGGTTACCTATGTATACATATACATATGTATATGACTATGTTAAGATTTAATACCAACTTTTTCTGGAAAAACAAAACAAAACAAAAACAAACAAAAACAGAAAAAGCAAAAAATAAACAAAAAAACACCAGAAGTGTGCCCTCACAATAAGCCCTGATGACCCACAGAGTCGCAGTCAGGTCATGAAGCACAACACTGCATGCTGGTGGCGAAGACATTTACATTTTACATTTACATTTAGGCATTTAGCAGACGCTTTTATCCAAAGCGACTTACAAAAGAGGATAACATTCAAGCTACAACACAATGAACTAACAAGGAGTGCATATTGCTAACATAGAATCTGCGCTGTTTTAAGTTGAAAGTGCAATAGTGTAACACAGTGTAGAGAATTAAATTATTAAGTGCATTCTCAAAGTTTACACCAGGAGATATTCTTGGAAGAGCTTAGTCTTCACGAGTTTCTTGAAGGTGGAGAGGGTATCAGTTGATCTGGTAGCACTTGGGAGGTCATTCCACCAGCGCGGAACCAGATATGAGAAGAGTCTGGACCGACCTGCACAAGGTGTTGGCCGTGCTAGAAAACGTTCCTTAGAGGAGCGTAGTGGTCGTCGGGTGACATAGGGCTTCAGAAGAGAATTCAAGTAGATGGGAGCAGAGCCATCATTCACCCTGTAGGCCAACATAAGTGCCTTGAATTTAATGCGAGCAGCCAAGGGCAGCCAGTGAAGTTCAATGAACAGAGGTGTGACATGTGCCCTTTTTGGCTGGTTAAAGACCAGACGTGCAGCTGCATTCTGGATCATCTGTAGCGGTCTCACTGCACAGGCTGGTAGGCCTGATAGGAGGACATTGCAGTAGTCAAGACGAGAGATAACCAGGGTCTGAACCAGGAGCTGGGTTGCATGTTGGGTTAGGTACGGCCTGATCTTCCTTATGTTGAATAGGGAAAAACGGCACGACCGAGCCACAGAGGCAACGTGATCTGCAAAGGTCAGTTGGTCATCGATCATGACACCTAGGTTTCTTGCCACTTTGGTGGGAGAAACAGACAGGGAGTCGATCTTGATACCGATGTCGTGGTGTATGGCTTGTTTGGCTGGGAGGACCAGCAGTTCAGTTTTGGAGAGATTTAGTTGGAGGTGATGTCCTTTCATCCATGCAGATATATCGGAGAGACAGTCAGAGATCCGTGATGACACCGTGGAGTCGTCCGGCGGAAAGGACAGATAGAGCTGGGTATCATCCGCATAGCAGTGGTAAGAGAAGCCATGGGAGTGGATGATTGAGCCCAGCGAGGTGATGTACAGTGCGAAGAGAAGGGGCCCCAGCACAGATCCTTGGGGTACTCCTGTGGTGAGTTGGTGAAGTGCCGATGTCTGTCCTAGCCACGATACGTTGAATGACCGTCCAATAAGATAGGACTTGAACCAGGAGTGCACTGTGCCATCAATCCCAATGTTGGTCAGCTTGTCCAGTAGGATGCTGTGGTTGACCGTGTCAAATGCTGCTGATAGGTCCAGCAGGATGAGCACTGAGGACTGACCTGCCGCTCTGGCCTCTTTTAGTGCTTCCGTCACAGACAGAAGCGCCGTTTCAGTGGAGTGGCCACTTCTGAAGCCGGATTGGTTGGAAGACACTGTGGACACAGAGCCTGACATACAGGATAATACAGTTGTTCTCTCTGTCTCTCTTTTGATGTGTGTGCTTGTTTGTGTTTGTCCTGTAAAACACAAAAAAAGGTATTGCGTGATAATCTGTTGCTCAGATGTTCTTCTCAGAGTCTGGCATAAGACAAATTATACATCCATCCATACACCTATCTAGTTCAACATTCCAAAACCCAGCACACACATACACCTACCCCACCCCGCCACACACACACACACACACACACACACACACACACACACACACACACACACACACACGCACACCTCCCCTCTCCCATCTATCCCACCCTGCTCACCCACATCAGATATGTGAGCATCCCAACGATTATTGGCTAAACAGTGAACGGTCACCATGTTGACAGCAGCCATCTATCTACACTGTCGTGGCAACGGCGGATCAATGAGGACTTTTAATGCTGTCTCTGCCACTATCTGACAAGAGCCCCCAGTAATAGACTAGATAGTAGGCACAGGAGAGTCAGATCAATACACAGGCGCAGAGACAGGTAATATAACATTAGGGGCTGTTCCCCATCTCTATGTCTGTGTGTGTGTGTGTGTGTATGTGTGTGTGTGTGTGTATGTTTGTGTGTGTGTGTGCTGGAGGGTGGGGGCATAAAGATGGAGGTAGAGAGAACAAATAATGTATTTTGTATGTGTGTGTGTGTGTGTGTGTGTGTGTGTGTGTGTGTGTGTGTGTGGTTTGGATAGACAAAGCTGGTAATAAAACACCACATTATCCCCAGAAAGTGAGTGTGTGTGGGGGTCTCTGTGTGTGTGTGTGTGTGTGTGTGTGTGTGTGTGAATGTGTGTTTAAAGGAGCCTCAGAAGGAGTCTCCAGACTCATTATGATGTGTGACTGTACAAATGGAAGGACTATTATGAATAGAGGAGACTTGTAGAATGTGTGTGTGTGTGTGTGTGTGTGTGTGTGTGTGTGTGTGTGTGTGTGTGTGTCTGTGTGTGTGTGTGGGTGTGTATGTGTAAGAGAGGAGACAGGGAATCATACTCCACTATTTTCCACCATGCCCTGTTCTTTCTCTCATACATTTCATAAAGGAATGGAAGTCAGACATTAGGCGTGGAAATCCAGACTCACCTCTCTCAACACATCTCTCTATCCTTCTCTCTCCCTCCCCCCCCTCCCTCTCTCTCTTTCTCTGTCTCTCTCTTTACCTCTTTCTCTTTCTGCCCCTCTCTCTCTCTTCTACCGTTCCGAAGGGTTTGCTCACAAATCAATGAGAACCCGATAAGAAGAACACTAAAATGCAGTGCCCATCCAGCCACCTACTCATGTCATGTGATTGAAGCCGCCTCACTGAATTTAGCCGAGTCATTTTATTTAATGAACCAATTCACATCTCATCAATGGTTGACCCAGACAGTTCTCTATGGAAATCATCTGGCTGCCATCTTGGATGAAAAGTCAGAATAAAACTTCACTGAACCCAAAATCAATGTAACTCAAATTCCTCTTAAACTGTCTCTGATTTAGAATGGAAAAATGTGGGGAGCTATTGCAAAGCTATTACTATGAACAGCTAAGTAGGCCAATCATGAATTCTCCTCTCCATTCGTTCACTTTCAGAGATGCACTTTTATTCTGACTTTTCATCCAAGATGATGGCGAGAGGAAGTTGCCAGATAGGTAATGTGCTGTTTTCAGAAACACAACAATGTTTTTTTCATGTTAATGTATAGAGACCCTGATAATACTGTGCCAGAAGTGTCATGCAATGCAGAGACTTTTAAAAGTATACAAAGTATAAAAGTATTTTAAAATTGCTTTTTCAATGTGTCAGCCCAAGCGACTCGGGCTCACTCATTGAAAGCCATTGGGCTGAAAATGCAAATAACAGTTAAACTACAGAGGGCAGCTAAAGCGGCATAATTTTCTCTTTACACCAATGTTTGAATGGTGACCGTGCAGAAAAACAATCAAATCAAAAACTGCCGGCGTTACACTTCAATTATCAAACATATGAAAGAAGCAGAGGCCTTTAAACACACAGGGACCAGAATGGAAAGGCAAAGACACCTGAATGAAAACAGAGATCAACACCCAGTGCTGTACTACAATAAATATTTAAACACGTTGATGAAATATTTCAGGCAGAGCATAATATGTGTGTGTGTGTGTGTGTGTGTGTGTGTGTGTGGATTCCTTGTTTAACTCTCAGAGCTGACCCCGGTGCACTGCCATCAAAGCTATAGCCCACTCAGCTGGTTTCAATTTCACATTACGCCAAACTCCCTGTGCTGACGAAAAGGATTTTTGATTTGGTGCCTTTTTTCCCGGCTCCTTCTCGGTCATGACGTGTCAAAACCCAGCACTGGTTTCTGGAGCCCTTTCTTGTGTGTTGAGTCTACAGACCAATAAGAGGGTGTGTGTCTGTTGCTAGTGCAGAACACTGATGAATGGGTTCCACAACATTCGGCTGATGAAGAGAGAGAGAGCGAGAGAGAGAGAAAGAGAGAGAGAGAAAGTGGGGGTACTGACCTTGTTTGAAGTAGCGGGTTAATTGAAAACACATTTCCCTGATTTGATTATTCTATAACTTTGGGAATATTTCAGGCGCTGGGGAGACACTATGAGGCTGACTACACAGGCACACATGCATGCACAGCACAAACATGTACACACCACACACACAAACACACACACAGTATCAACAACCCTTGGTACTTAGAACCCTTGAGAGCAATAATGGCCTACCATTTTGAGGTCATACCACATCAAAACTTTGTTTTTTAGGTTTTCGTGTTTAATGAAAATCATAATCGCAACTAAAACAATACAAGCATTTTTTTTTTTTTAAGTTTTTCAAAAAGTCTTTGCCTTCTGAATTCGACAGTATTGCTATTTGAGAAACAAATCTGTTCTTTTTGTAACCTGGGTTATCCCCCTAAACCAGGGTTTCTCAAAGTAGTTTCCTAAGGCACCCAGAACCATAAAATAGGCCTGCTGCATACATGATTGTAACCCATATATGACTCCTGCTGGACGAATGAGCAGCAGCAAACCTCCCCACCTCACTCGGCCACCCACCTAGCGGCTGCCTGCTTTCCTCACGCGGCCAGTGCCCGTCCTCACCTCGCCTGGAAATGATCATTATCGGATCTCTTTTGCTCGCTGGAAACTATTCAGTGCCCACTGTCTGTCTGTTAATAACAATTCTGCTGTCCAAAACGTAGCTTTGTCGTACCTCCTTGTAAATATCGTTATAGTGTCCAGGTTAGGCAGATTCGGTAATGACACGCACCAATCGGTATACACCAACTGTATATTTTACTGTACTCATTAGTCTGCTGCTATTGTTTATGATATTACCAAAAAGCACGGGTTGTATAGCTGTATGGTTCTGAATGCCAACTACATGGCCTTAACCTCTGATGCGCAAAAAGTCTTAAAAAAAAATCGACTCAACAGCAAAATACAGAGACTAAATAAAAAAGAAATCACTCATGAACACACACACACACACACACACACACACACACACACACACACACACACGGGATGGGCTAAATAAACGTTCTATTAAATTATAGCACAAACATACAGACATTGCCTTCTGGAAACAGACCACTAAGAAAAGGACACCATCTTGTGGCCATTTACATGAATTGATCATTCAACCACTTCGCAATGTATATCCATTTCAAACCACACAATGGACTCCCATGCAGTTTAACCTGTTTATGTACTCTTAGTTTATTCTTGATTCAAAAATCTTTAACATAGGCCCAGATGTGGACAGATAATGCATTTTTGCCCTATAACTTAAGGGAAACAGTTTAAACAGCAAAAGTTATACATTTCCTAAAAGCGTATACCCTGTACTTGTGATTTAACATGCATTGGGATTTGTCACAACTTTGGAATTGAATGGCTCTGAAAATAATGGTTTTCAATGGGCATGACTGAAACAGGCTGTTAAAATTCACATTCAGCATGGCCAGAGCATGCAAAAAAGTTGATTTCATTAAGAGGTGTGTGTGTGTGTGTGTGTGTAGGGGGGGGGGGCACTCTGACCCTATTTGGCCCACGGCCTGCTTTATGTTGGCATCCATCAAGCCCTAAAGTCAGTGCTGCCTGTGCACAGTGGATGTTGGTTTTATCATTCATAAATGTTGTGAACAGTTGTGAGTTATTGCATGTGGTTCAGACAAATGTGTACGTATACGCAAATATGTAGGTATGGGGGGGGGGGGGGACTGTAGATGCTACATTTTGAAAAACAAGATGTCTAACAACCTGTGAAAATACACCAGAATGCAGGAAATTATTAGCCTCATGCATCGAATGCTTTCACATTGTTTCACTTTGTTTTTCAGAAACCTATCCATTGGCATAAGTTCATTGCACGGTGGGTACTTCCTGCCTCAACCAATCACTACTTAGGTTAGGTTGTGACGACTGTTACAAGCTGGAACGCACCGTTTTAATTCAGCATTGTTGCTTTCAGACCTTCCTCTGTTTGCTGATTGGCCCATCCAAGCTTAGAGACGGTGCGAACCAAAGCCTATGGCTGGCTCCGTGACCAGTGGTGGAGCTAAATGAGAAACTGAGTAGAAGCACGAGGCGGCACTAGCACTAGCCTGACTAGGAAATTATATCTAATCTTTTCAAAAATGTTCTGGGGGAGGAGGGAGCTACCCCTCAGTAGCTGTGTACAAACACATTATAAATGTTCCTAATTCAGCCCGCATTTTTCTGTTGGACAGCCTACATCAGCAATGTGTTGTCCACACAGCATATGTTCTAGGCTACTTTGAAACAAATGACGACACTCCTGTTTGCACCCATTTAGTGATTATTTTTTTGCAACCCCAAAGGAAGCCTAATGCCCACTCAAAGAGGACATCCTATCCACACCTCTGCTGCTAAATGCATAAATGTAGGGTAAATGTACAGCAGTGCCAACTTCTAGCTAACTAGAAAAAGAGAAAGAATTATTTGTTGTTCCCCATATGTTGCAGAGTAATTGTAAATTAAGGTAAATTTGGGCTGTTTTAGTGCCTGGAGCTGCAACAGAATAGCTTTACCACCTCAGACTTCAATGCCAGAATCTCTATTTGTGGAGAATACAGTGGAGATTAAGGGACATCTTTTGGCACTGTCTCAGAGTTAGCTTTGGACAAGAGCTACTGACTACACTTGAAATTAAAATATGACTGTAAACAACAACACTGATCATTACAGTCATTAGATTTTTTAAAAGTAGGCATGCAGCAGGCCTTTGAAGAGAAAAAAATGTCACCTCGCCATCCACTGAAATACGATTGGCTCTTCACACTCTTGGCTCAGCCAATGACGGATTTCGTGGTGTAATAAGAACCCTACGCCGTCGAACAATCATTATAGATAATAATAGTGTTGCAGTACGGTTTACTGATATCCGAATCATGAGTGGAAGAGGCAAGACCGGTGGTAAAGCTAGGGCGAAAGCTAAGACTCGTTCATCTAGGGCTGGACTTCAGTTTCCCGTAGGCCGTGTACACAGGCTTTTGCGCAAAGGCAACTATGCCGAGCGTGTGGGAGCTGGTGCGCCTGTCTACTTGGCGGCTGTGCTCGAGTACCTGACTGCTGAGATTCTGGAGTTGGCTGGAAATGCCGCTCGTGACAACAAGAAGACCCGTATTATTCCCCGTCACCTACAGTTGGCTGTCCGTAACGACGAGGAGTTGAACAAACTTCTCGGTGGAGTTACCATCGCTCAGGGTGGTGTGTTGCCCAATATTCAGGCTGTTTTGCTGCCAAAGAAGACCGAGAAGTCCAAATAAATATTTGGAGTGTCTAACAAAGGCTCTTTTAAGAGCCACCCAAATACTCTAAAAGCATATATACTGAGGAATAATGTGAAATGTCATGTTCGGATATATAAAGGTGGTAGTTTTCAATTGCACTTGAGGGCTAAATGTTAAAACGGTCCGTGTACAGTCTAGTCACTAAAGGTATTTGAAGACAATGGAGTCTAAGAACCGCCTCCAATTCAATAATTAGCGTGACTGAAATTTACCATTGTTTGGTTAAAGTAAAGTATTGTTAGTGGCCATCCTTTTTTTCTTTTCTTGTAAGCCCTAATTTCCCTGTCATGACTTGGGTTTGCCATCAGCGTTCATTGTCATGTACCTGAAAGTGAATATTACAATGGCGCTGGGTGGAAAATTATCATGTGATGGCATCTTTTATTTCTTCATTACACTGTATACAAATCCTGATTGGGAATCATACCCTAGTCCAACACTTATAAGCCCCAGTTAAAGTAAGACAATACTTCACTTGCTGAAAATAATTAAGCTGGGGCACTCGCATACATTTTGCGCGGGCTTTTTGGTTTGAGTTTTAGGCGCCTTTTTGATGCAGTCCAATCAGGGGAAACTATCACCCTTACGTAAACAAGGGGAGGGTCGATGCTGTAGGCTTTAAATATTCTCTTCCAACCGATCAATACTCATACGCTTTTAGGCTCAGAAGAGTTTGATATGGCTAGAACTAAGCAAACTGCACGTAAATCTACCGGAGGTAAGGCTCCGAGGAAGCAGCTCGCTACCAAGGCAGCGCGTAAAAGCGCACCCGCCACTGGTGGCGTGAAGAAGCCTCATCGTTACAGGCCCGGGACAGTGGCTTTGAGAGAGATCCGTCGCTATCAGAAATCCACTGAGCTGCTCATCCGCAAACTACCATTCCAGCGCCTGGTCAGAGAAATCGCCCAGGATTTCAAGACTGATCTGCGTTTCCAGAGCTCCGCGGTCATGGCTCTTCAGGAGGCCAGTGAGGCTTACCTGGTTGGCCTGTTCGAGGACACCAACTTGTGCGCCATCCACGCCAAGAGAGTCACCATCATGCCCAAAGACATCCAGCTGGCTCGTCGTATTCGTGGGGAGCGTGCTTAAGTTGACACCAGTGACTTGAAAACCAAAGGCTCTTTTAAGAGCCACCTCAGTAGTTCCTGTAAAAGCAAGTCAAACCCGACTACACTATATTGCGCAATAAGTTGATTCAAGCGTAAAAATAATTGTTATATATATATATATATATATATATATATATATATTAGTGATGGAATTTGTAGTGCTTTTGTGTAACCGTGTATAGGTGATGTATTCCGTGGGAAATGAAGGTATTCGTAACGTCCTCAAAATGAAAGGTAAATTTTTTTCCTCCGTCCTCTGAATGAATACTGGCAGGCTGTGTGTATATGTATATGTATATATACACAAGCATTACACGCAAGCATTTTCCTATACATCTCTGATAAGTGGCTACATGTAGGCCTACAACATGCTGACTGTTACACACACATACAAAATAAAATACTACTTCACAAAATTACTTCGGCTAATGTAATGTAATGCTACCATGAAAACCGCTCTGACACACCATCCCCCGTGTGCATTCCCGTACACCTGTCCCCCCATCCATTTGCACTGATTGTTATTTATTTGTTTCATTACCTCCACCAGTACACTACCCCAACACACTGTATGCTGCTTGCCAGTTTGCACTGGTGTCTGTCGTGTTGTCTGTCTGGGTACTCAGTGGCTTTACATAGGTGTTTTTATTCTCTTATATAGTAGTTTTTGCAAAGGACTTATTTATACTTTGTAGTAGTTTTTACATTTATACTTTGCGCTGTGTGCACTTTTAAGGAGTTGCTTTAAATCTTATTATACTGTGTATAATAAAGGCTTTCTATTATATGTCAATTGGTGATTACATTTTGTTCGCCAATGTATAACTAATAACTGTATAACATATGTCTGGAACGAGACCAAGTAAGTAGTCACATCATAAACCTTAACTTGACAATGCAAATTGGTTTGGAAATGCCTTGAAGATTATGTGGGTGGCTCTTAAAAGAGCCTTTGGGTTTGAAAGCGTCAGAAACACTTTACTTGGAGCTGGTGTATTTGGTGACGGCCTTTGTCCCTTCAGACACGGCGTGCTTGGCGAGCTCACCGGGCAGGAGAAGACGTACGGCAGTCTGGATCTCCCTGGAAGAGATGGTGGAGCGCTTGTTGTAATGCGCCAGGCGGGAAGCCTCTCCAGCGATGCGCTCGAAGATATCGTTCACGAAGGAGTTCATGATGCTCATGGCCTTGGAGGAAATGCCAGTGTCAGGATGGACCTGTTTCAGAACTTTGTACACGTAGATAGCATAGCTCTCCTTCCTGGTCCTCTTGCGCTTCTTGCCACCTTTCCCGGCGGTTTTAGTCACGGCTTTCTTAGAGCCCTTCTTTGGAGCTGACTTCGCTGGCTCTGGCATGATGCTTTTCCTCCGAAAATTCAAAAGAAATGGTGAAGGACTGCTGCACCCGCACCTGCATATATACGCCACTGTATGGGCGTGTCATTCAGGCCATCCACGTCTAAATCACTGCGTCATGTTCCCTCCAAAATCAAACCCACAATGATTGGTTACTTTGAAGTCCAGGGCATGGTCCATCTGCTAAACCATACCGCGTGTTTAACGTTAGTTTAGTTCCTTTTCCCGGTCTTTTTAAAATACTGCGAAAATTAAAAGCAAATATATAATGACACTATGCATGTACACTGCAATATCGCATAGCTTGTCCTTACTGAAAACACACTTTTATCAGTTAATCATTTACTGTAATCTGTCCAAAGAGGAGATGAACAGGGATTAACTTCTCAATCGACATGAGATGATTAACAGCTGATGCTTTTGGACCTTGCGCCGTGCGTTCATGACAGAAGCTTGTACTTCGTCCAAAAACAGCAAGGTTTAATAAAGAAAATAACGAGTCCAACTCCCTGAACTGATATTCATGAAAACAAAGCTTCACTTCGGAGTAGGCCGATTACGCTAATGTAAAGAATGTGCACTACGTTGTCAGACTCTGACAACCAACACATCACATAAACCAAGCTACCAAAACACATGAAAAACTACCACAAGCATTTTCGCTGGAGACGAATCCATACCGGTATGACCAATTCAGTGACTGTTCCATTCTTTGCATTGCCTAAACTAGGGTACATTAAGAATTTTCGACAGCCAAAACAAAATGAAAACCTTGGAATGAGAGCCTTGAGAGAGATTTGGGTGGCTCTTAAAAGAGCCTTTGGTTTTGGTTGCAATGAGAGAACTGCTTAACCTCCGAATCCGTACAGAGTACGGCCTTGACGCTTGAGAGCATAAACGACGTCCATAGCGGTTACAGTTTTCCTCTTCGCATGCTCGGTGTAGGTCACGGCATCACGGATCACGTTCTCAAGGAAAACCTTCAGAACACCTCGAGTCTCCTCATAGATGAGACCTGAGATACGTTTTACACCACCACGGCGAGCTAGACGTCTGATAGCAGGCTTTGTAATACCCTGGATGTTGTCACGAAGAACTTTACGATGGCGCTTTGCACCCCCCTTCCCCAATCCTTTACCGCCTTTACCTCTTCCGCTCATTGTTCTTGTTACTCTAAATTACAAGCTTCGAGTATGCCGTGCGTTTTACAACTCCTTGTCTTATATACGCATTAGGAGGACCTATTTGAAGACTTTGACCACTCCTCCTCGTTGGTCCCTCCTTTTTGCCAATGCATGGCCGCCAACACACGACACACACAGGCTACGTCACACTGATACAAGGCATCTTAGGCACAAGTAGGCTAATAGTTTTTGGCAATTTTTAAAACGGAGCCTTGGGTTTAAAGTAATACCACAGACATATTTTGAACGATTGACTACAAAATGCATTAGAAATGACCGTATACACCTAAACATTGTGGCTTTTGATTTTTTTGTGTGCTGGAAATGTCAGTTTCCAATCAAATGTCAGTCAATAAAAAGATGTGCACAAAATGTCCGCAGTATATTCGTTCAAAACATAACGTGAATACAATTCTCCTGCAACACTCCAACAATGTTGCCCCACTGTATTTCAAACAAAAAAGTGTATTCATAGTGGCCAGAAGTATGCAATCAAGTTTTTAATAGGGAATATCATATATCACATAAAAAGAGATATCCACTTGTGAAATGTATAAAATGAGTTGTCGAAATACAATCAAGTATTCAAGGAACTACAAAATAATGTGCTTTGGCTTGGCAAGCGGTTAGTCTTACTCTATCTCTGGTATAGTAAGACTGTCTAAATGTTGTATCTGTTGCTTTTGCTGTGTTGTGATTAGACTCCACTTGCGATATTGCTCCCTTCCTCACGTATGTCGCAGATACTGTTGTGGTGAATAGTGTAAAGTAACGCCACATGTAAGTTTTACTGTTACGTCTTCGTGAGTGTCCTTGTAGGCCATGGCACATAACAGAAAATAAATAGGCTGAAAAGCAGCTTTAACATTCAACACGGCCACAACGCTTAAACTTTATATTCGTATCATGATGGATAGAACAACACGTAAATTATCATCTCACATAGACATTATTTCTCTTTCTCTCACACTCTCTCACACATAGAATAACTCCATATCACCATACTACTAGTTCAAATTATAGTAAAATATGTCTTAAATGGTCTTCCATTCTTACAGTAAAGGTGGCATTGGTGCTGATATTTGGTCAAAAGGAAAGTAAAGAGAAACGCTTCCTTGGGTTAAGAAGAAATTGTATTGCTGGGTGAAAAAAAGACTAAACTCACCAGTGCAAAAACATAAAAAACCTTCTGTAAGTAATGTGAAAAACTGGCTACAAATTCACGCTTTTCAACAGTCTGGCATCGAGGCCTGATGAAGACTAGTCTTATACAGTGGTTTCGATATCGACTGCATTGTTGGTAACCTATATTCTATGTCGTGTTATTGTTGCATAAAAACGGTGGATACAAACTTAAATCGGACTTCCAGTAACACTAGCTTTACAATCTGATATTGACTACTCAGTTTGGACATCACTTAACGTACGGCTGTAACCCTATTCGAAAAGGCATAAAGTATCTGCTGTGGTGAGGTCGGATAGCCTGAACATGCTGTGTGTTTCACGAAGTCGAGACAGATTCATTTTAAAAAGCAACATATCGCAGAATGTGCCGTATTATCCCTTGTTCGGATAAGCAAGGTTCGTGGTTTGTCCTACTGCCATTCGATTCGTAGGTTTAAAACGATTTTAACATTTTAATGGGTTAGTTTTTCGCGGAAAACAAATTTGGGTTGCCATGATACCCGTGTGACTTGTATGTTTGTCAGATCTTTAACACGCGGAAAATGAGAAATTGCGAGATCATTTGTGTTTGCTTCAAAGTTCAGACATTAAATCTTTCAGGAGATACCTTTATATGAATGAATTTCGTTTCGTTCCTCGCATTTTCTACAAAACGCGACGGGAGAAAACACAATTCTAAGTCCATAACGGAAGCAAGGGGATGAGACCTCCTTCGATTGAGTCTCAACGGTTCTCATTCTGTTTTTAAGTCCAGCCCACCGGCTAGTAAGCGCACTTTTTTCGGATCTCTGATTTACTCTTTGTCGGTGACAGATAACGATAGAATGGCAGAAGTTGCTCCAGCCCCCGCAGCTGCCCCAGCAAAAGCAGCCAAGAAGAAGGCACCCAGACCGAAGAAAACTGGACCGAGTGTGGGCGAGCTTATCGTCAAAGCTGTGTCTGCGTCTAAGGAGAAGAAGGGAGTCTCTCTGGCTGCCCTGAAGAAGGCTCTGGCTGCTGGTGGCTATGATGTTGAAAAAAACAATGCTCGTGTCAAACTGGGCATTAAGAGCTTGGTTACAAAGGGCACGCTTGTTCAGACGAAAGGAACTGGGGCGTCCGGCTCCTTCAAGCTGAATAAACAGAAGGCAGAGACGAAGAAGGTGGCCAAGAAGCCTGCAACCAAAGCTAAGAAGCCAGCAGCAAAGAAACCTGCTGCAGCAAAGAAGCCCAAGAAGGCAGCAGTTAAGAAGCCTGCAGCAGCCAAGAAGTCTCCGAAAAAAGCTAAAAAGCCTGCGACACCCAAGAAGGCAACAAAGAGCCCCAAGAAGGCCAAGAAGCCTGCCGCCCCCAAAAAGGCAGCTAAGAGCCCCAAGAAGGCTAAGGCAGCAAAGCCGAAGGCGGCTAAGCCCAAGGCTGCCAAACCCAAAAAGGCTGCGCCCAAGAAGAAGTAAATGTTATCACTCAGCCTGTATAAATTACAGACAAAGGTTCTTTTAAGAGCCACCCAACATATCAAGAATTGCATCTCCTCCAAAGTCTAGTCTGATTTAGTAATATAAAGTGTAGTCTTTTTTGTGACCTGAACACAGTAACTTAGAAATTACAGTTAGCAAATAAAAATTCCATATAATAATGGTTTCTCAGGGAAGGATGATATTAATATCCCACAGATTAGGCAAATGGCATATAACTCATTTTTTCTGTTATGATTGTAATGTTAAGTTTCATTGTTAGACCAATTGCAATGACAAATCTATTATATTCCAGCATAGCTGAACAACTGTCTTATAAGGCCGTAACAAAGTCGACTGTTTACAACACACGATACAAACGTGTTCCTTGACTAGATCTTAAAAGCAAACCTATCCACAGTAACAAAGACCACAATAATCATCGAATAATCATCGAATTAAATTATTTATTTGACACAATATTTATATTAAAACGGATGAATCAGATAGCTGCCAGCCATGTTCATTTCGACAAGAATTGGGAAGAGAAGCGGCAAAGGGGAGGAGAGATTGCAGCACGCGCCAAACTAAACTTTGCTCTGCGTCATCAAGCAAACTATGCATTGATTGGCTCTGAGCATTATAGTCTCGGCCACTGTGGCACGGATACACGAATAGCTTTGAACAATAATAGAGGTCGATGTATTTAACGTAAATAACACTTATTTTGAGCGTAGACCAGAAGCGACAATGAGCGGAAGAGGCAAGACCGGAGGAAAGGCCAGGGCAAAGGCAAAAAGCCGTTCATCTAGAGCGGGATTGCAGTTCCCCGTGGGTCGTGTGCACAGACTGTTGCGTAAAGGTAACTATGCTCAGCGTGTTGGCGCTGGTGCACCGGTCTATTTGGCGGCAGTTCTTGAATATCTGACCGCTGAAATTTTGGAGCTGGCTGGTAACGCCGCCCGTGACAACAAGAAGACTCGTATCATTCCTCGCCATTTACAACTGGCAGTACGTAATGACGAGGAGTTGAACAAACTGCTCGGTGGAGTCACCATTGCCCAGGGTGGCGTGTTGCCGAATATTCAGGCTGTGCTTCTGCCCAAGAAAACCGAGAAATCCAAATAAATGTACTTCGGACAGTCCTACAAAGGCTCTTTTAAGAGCCACCCAATTCTCTTTAAAAGTGGTATTTCATTTTATTAACGGAAGTGAATAAAACGGGCATGAGGCTATTATCGCTACTCATCTAGGAATTTGATATTTACTGGATTATTTTCTCTTGTATATATGACACGATATACTTATTAAGTATATACTTATAGTTCTGTAACGCGAGATGTCTTCATATAATCATATCGAATTATCTTCAGCGTGTTTGCTGTCTTCTCAATGAAAAGAGCAGATTTTACAAATGCACTCAACACTCCCTTCCCTCAAAGGCCGTATTAGATTGCTCTTGGTATATTTGTGCGTGTAAACAGCATTTGGTTGCAAACACCGCCTTGGAAAGGCCCAAACGTCTGGCCATTTACGCACATGAAACGCATATAACAATAGAGAACCAAGAGTGTCTAATTGAGATGTACTGACGCCATAAAGAAACGTTGCAAATAAGATCACTAGATTGCTGCACAAGAAGTATCAGACCAGCTTATTTGAATTGTTCCACCTCATTACACATACTCAAACAAGTTATTGGTAGGCTGATTGTAGGTGCAGAACGATGAACCCACTTAAAAGGCGCGGGTTTCAGGGGGTTGCCATTGTATTTTGAATTTTACGAGCTACCATACGTACAGCGATGAACTCCAATCAGCGTAAACCAGTAACTTAACGTCACCGGGGGAGGGATCAGGTCACAGTTTGAGGCTATAAATTCTTAACGGCTGTGCTTACTTACATTTCCAGCGTCTTACAAGATCGCAATGGCAAGAACAAAACAAACTGCCCGTAAATCCACCGGAGGGAAAGCTCCGAGAAAACAGCTCGCCACCAAGGCTGCGCGTAAAAGCGCACCTGCAACTGGTGGCGTGAAAAAGCCCCATCGTTACAGGCCCGGTACTGTGGCTCTGCGAGAGATCCGTCGCTACCAGAAGTCCACCGAACTGCTCATTCGCAAACTGCCATTCCAGCGCCTAGTAAGAGAAATCGCTCAGGACTTCAAAACCGATCTGCGTTTCCAGAGTTCCGCTGTCATGGCTCTTCAGGAGGCCAGCGAGGCTTACTTGGTTGGCCTGTTCGAGGACACCAATCTGTGCGCCATCCACGCCAAGAGAGTCACCATCATGCCCAAAGACATCCAGCTGGCTCGTCGCATTCGCGGAGAGCGCGCTTAAATTCATTGCCTCATCCAAAAAGGCTCTTTTAAGAGCCACCTCCATACCTCAGTATAAGCCAGTTTCCAACAGTCTGTTCTCTTTTCATTGTGTTCCTCAGATGACCGCTTTTTTGCTCTAATCTTGCAGCTCAGTCCAGATATATTGTTGGCATATTATGTATACATGACGGGTTTTCTGACCTTGCTGAAGACCGCAAACGTGATGGGCAGAAAATGTTGCCTTATGTTCAACGTCTGATGGCCAGTAATTCTATGCGGATTTCCTTTTAATATAAAGGAAACTTAAAAAATACACAGGACAATGATTGGTTATTTTACCATGGTCTCCACCGTTTCTGCTGCAGTGGTGCGTGCAGTTGTTCGTGTCCAGATTTAATACTGCCTTGACAGCGGTAAAACTGTATATACTTTCTCTGGCACTGTGAAAAAGGGCCTAATGCACTATGGAATATACCCTCCCCTTTTCTACAGTCCCAGTCTACTACATCTCCTAGAAGTGATTTAAAATGAACTGAAACGTCCCTCAAATTTCTCCATACCATCGACTATGCTGTCCTGTGATTTGAGCATTGCATTGAAATGCATTGATTTTCAGAGGGCAGCTGTTCGTGGGAGGGTATCTCAAAATTTTCGAACGTGCTTTATTTTCTTTGTTTCAAAAACAATGTCAAATGCTTTGACCCAAAGCATCTGCTAAAAATAAACATCATCCAATGCAAAATCATCCAGCACCACTGCCCTGAAACCTCCACTAGTGCCTAGTTCTTTGTGAGGTTTCACTTCGTTGTTGTTGCTGCTGCTGTTTTTTTTAGCATTATTTTCTTTTTTTGTTGTTGTTTCTTCACTTTGTTTTTGGTCACTGGGCTAAGTTAAGGCATCAAGCATATAATTCACATAGAAAAAAGTATAACAGTATGCAACACTCTTATTACAGGCATTCAGTTACTGACTTCTCTCATTTAAAATGTTTTTAAAACTGAAAAAAGTATAACACATTGTTTAATATATGTGTATATAATCACATATTTAATGATAGAAATCAATCCATGAAGTCAGATCAGTTCACACAATACTGTAAAGTTTGCTAAATGTCAATATATAAGGTTCTAAGCACTCAATATATTTTTCTTTTGATATACAGCAAAATCTGATATAATCAGTAAGAAGGAAACAGCACTATTATTTCAAAATTGCAGTTAACTGGTATTTAGCAGGCATTTCTTTCCAAAGCAGAATGGACTTGCAACGTGGGGTTCGGGAATCAAACACAGGGTAACCCAGTTGTCAGTCAGGTAATGTAAGTACTGTTCCATTTCAAATGGCCACACTGTTGTCTACATTCTCAGGGCTCAGATAAGTGTAGGGCAGCTGAAGACTGGCGTTCCTCTTCTCAATGATGTCTGATAGCATCTCCAGATCCTTCTGAAAGTCAGCGATGAGCTGATGTGGAACTTCTTCCCCGAACCATTCCTCAGGGAAATGCCCTAGTTTGTACTGAACATAGAGAGCATGAGAGGGAGGGAATCAACAAGAAAAAATGTATGATTGATCATTTGGGTTCTGGGATTGCCTGCTAATATAGCTGTCAATGTTGGCTGTGATATCTGCTTTTGTGATGTGTTTAATTTCTCTTTCTATTCTATTTTGTTCTATCAGGAAACAGCATCAGACAGGAAATTCTCAGAATTCCTAAATCAAGTTTTTTTGATCAATGTAAGTACAAGGTAGGTATGTTTGGTTCTGTCGGCCTGTATCTGCTCAAGATGCTGCTGCCAAACTGGAGCAGCACAAGAAACATCAAATTAACGGTGAAAATGACGAGCAGAAAATAAAATGCAAAATGCCCCCCCACACACACACACCCTTATCTATGGGGCAAGCTGAGGAGGAAGAGGAGCAACTAAACACTGACATGGTGCAGAAGATGTGTGAGTCTGTCCGCAGACCATGAGAATTTTAAACAAGAGCGATGTTTGGGAGCAAGAGCTGACTGGTTTACATCACAACCAATTAACAGCGTCACTTAATCTATTCTAATCTATTTTTTTTAGTACAGTATGTTTATTTCAAAACACTGAAAAACACCCTGTTTCAACATGAACAGGTTTTACCAGGAAAACTGTAACATTTTATGAATGTAGCTCAATAAACCTATGGTATGCACAGACTTACCCTGTCAGCAGACTCCTTGCTTAGCAGTTTCAAGACTGCCATCGAATTCACAGTTGTGCTAACATCAGGTAAGGTCTCCAAGATGGTGGACTCAGTGGACTGGCCTTTCTCCTTGGGAGGGGGCTTTCTAAGTGCACTGGGGAAGTTGGGCATCCAGCCACCAAAATCAAACTGTTGGGGTTAAAATGGGACAAAATCATAATCAAAATGAATGAATGGGACAAAATCAAAATCTCAAATGAAATGTTCTGGTGTCAAAATACTTCTTCAGCTGAACTTTCGACTTTAATGCTGAAACTGCTAAAAACAAACAGAGGGGTCTTTCTCAGCCTGGGTTCAGCTTAGGTTCAATTTAACATCTCAAAAATAAATTCTTCATCTCAATCCATAATTACGGAACAATCCCCCACCACCACCCTCATTTAAAAGTGACTTCCTATTTCTACTTTACTATGGTTTGGTCGCATCAGTTCAGTTATTTTGTTCCAATACCTGTCCACTGTTGACTGCAGCGTGCTGGGCAGATGCATTGAAGATCACCATGGTGACAAACTTGACAAGTTCCATCACTGTTTCAAAAAACTCTGGCATTCCTGCAAGAAAAGCAAACACAGTACATGAAAGGGTAAGAAAGCATGTGAAATCCACCTCTATGGAACACTATGTTACATCTGTATATGCACTGATATCATTTTATTATTATTATTATTATTATTATCATTATTATTTTATTTACAGTTTTATTTCAAAGGCTTTTTACAATAACTGGTGGGATACTGGATGTGTGCATTTATATCCCTAATGGGATGTGTTGTAATTGTTTGAGTTATATGTATCCCAATTTGTTAGACTGACACCGCACCTGTGCTTTGATTTCCAAGGAATCCTTTGGTAAAAATCTCACTGATCCATTGCTGTAGCTCAGAGTCCCTCTGGACATCATCATCAGACGTGTAATAATGTGTCAAGACTCCCTCAACAAACCTGTAAAACAGAAACACGCCTCACTGCATTTATATATTATCTTATGTATTTATTTAAATTAAATAATTTAAACCCATATAATTTAAACTGAGGATTGGACCAGAAGTGACACAGCCACCCAATCCTTCAATTGGCTCAATGCTTAAATTTGTCTTGTACAGTATGTTGTACAGTATGCTTGTCTGTAAAGCAATTTCTTGTCATTAACAACTTCCACTGCAATTTTTATTTCACAAGAATAATACCACAGTCTATTCAGTGTAGTAACTTTACATTATCTACTTGTTGAAAATCACCTTTACTTGACCAGCCTGGAAAGTGGACTCATTTTGTGAGTCCAACTAAATCGCTCACAGATTTTTTTTTTTTTTTTGGAAAAATTTTATCATACTTGTTGATGATGCTCCACAGCCTCATGCCATCATCTCTGTAATGGTAATTGGGGACGTCCTCCAGGCCTCTCTCAGAAATGTTCTCAGGCAGACAGAGGGAGCTGTAGGTCAGGGAAGAGGTGGCACGTTTCAGCAGCTCAAGCAGTGCCTCACCACCCACTCCTGCATTCTACAGATTGAAGGATATGGTCAGTGAATATGGCTGGAGCTCATCATCAGTTGGCCCATACACCGCTAAACCTTCCCCAGTAAGTTAGTGAGGGCGATTGACCAGTAACAGGCTAAATTAGTTCTTTGGAAATATCTTATTGCCATTTTAAGAACATGCCTGCCTGTTGTTAGTAAATATTCTTTTTTAAATAATTGCTAGACAGAAGTTACCCAACTTTTCCTTCATGGTGCTGTTTAGGCTATATTGGGGCATGGTTGTATGCTATCTTAGTGCTTACTCTTGGCCTGTAAATTATGGTAATTCAGTTTTATAGTGATGCATAGCCTAGTTTTAACATATTAAATGATTCTTCAGTATGCAGGCGGGAGGTATTTAGAGACCCAGTGGTCCTTAGTTCTGCCACTGCAAGGCAGAAAGTTTTGTCGTATCATTATTCACATTTCTGGGAGTATATCTGTAGGTTGAAGTAAGAACCATGTGAGGCTCATGTTGGACAACAAACCCAAACTAAACCTTGTGCTGTACACTTACCATAGTGATGGCTCCACTCTCTGATATTAGCTTATTCCGTGCCTCGAGGTTTATTTGAAGGGTGTAGCGGATATGGGGAAAGAGAAGCTATAGAGGAGAAAAAAAAACAAACAAACAAACAAACAACATTAACAAACAAACACTAATTTTGCTCCTCCCTTCAGCTCTGTTGCCCTGAAGCCTCAAAGACTTAATTGCCATGATTTAGGTTCAGAACTGGCCATTTCACACTAGTTAAAATCCACGATTCCTCATGTGATTTTCATTGTCATCATCAGTTTGTTTTAATGTGATGTGTAATGCAGTGAAACTAGGGAGGAGGATGAGATCTTTGAAGTATTTTGGCAACACTAAAAAAAAAAAGAGGAACTGAGAAAAGTGTTCGCTTATAAGTGCCTTCTCAACTCTTCCCATGTCTGTAGAATATCCTCAAAGGTCTCAAGCAATTTAGAGTAAAATGAGTAATTTCCACGTATAATCATAATTTCTTATCCCCCATATGGCAAATCCCACCTACCAAACTAAACAGGAGGTCCAACTGATTCCAATGGTGTATAGCATCCCCATGATTAGTGGTTCCCCAGTAATCCGGTCTTGAAATCACATCAAATCTCTGCATTGTCTCCAACCTCCCCCTGACTGTGCTGTAGCAAAATGTGATATTGAGGGAAAGTGGCGCTAGCCTGGCAACCCCCCACCCACTCCAAATAAATAAATTATCCTTAAATATAAACAATTTAGTGAGGGAGAAAAAATAAGAGAGAAAGAACAGTTTCAATCAAAAATTGCTCAACAACCATCTCTGGTTTTCATACCTTAAAGAGTGGGTGCATGGTGGGAAGGTTTCGTAAGGTTGCCAGCGTGAACACCTCAGCAAGCAGGTGAGTTCTTAGCAGGTGAAAATTGACCTCGTGAACACAAAACTCGGCATTTCGGACAAAGGTCTTTGCCAGTAGCCAGTCGTGTTTCGAGTCGGATGGGAGGTAGATTGGGTTTTCCTCCCCAGGCTCCTGCATTAGCTGTGAAGAGATTTAAACAAATAACAATAGTGTCATGGGGATAGATAGATAGATAGATTACAATAAGAAAAGAAGGGAGGAATAAATTGTTTTGGGCTGAGTTTGTTTTTACCTGTATGGCAATGGGCATCATCAGTCCTTCTGGACTGCAATACAGCAGTACCAGTGGAGCAGTGAGATACTGCTGCCTATCATTGACTACATTTCCCACAAGCCCATCCAGCATCTTGTAGTCACACAGGAAGATGTTCCCTTTCTAGGAAATTGACATTACAGGAAGTTGATTACAACAGATCACTAGAAATGAAATGCACCGATTCATTTTATCCTTTGTAAATCCCTAAACAGGACCAGTAGGTTGCTAGCCTGGTGAACCAAACTCTTTCACTTATTGCTGTAGCGAAATGCAATACTGAGTCATAGCAGTAGAAGCATACTGACTGCCTACACTGCCCATAGGTACTCCATTTTTCATCCATGCCTATTCAAACTCAAGGCTGCCCATTGGTTTGGATGTTTGATTGCTGATGTATGACCTACATTAATCTCTTTGTCCAAAGTGCTCCCTCTCAAAAACTCTTCAACAATCTCCTCGGTGACGGGGAAATTGTCAGGCAGCTTTGAGCAGCGCTGGATCACCATGGGGTTGAGACCATTGAGGAACTGGTAGCCAAAGAACTCGTCCTCCTCCCAGTGCCTCTGCACATATTCTGCAAGTCAGGCTGGATATCAGTAAAAAACACTACAGTAATGGTGTATTTTTATGACTCAGAAACTGTAAGAAATTTAAATCTCCCTCTTTAAAGGACGAGTTGATGTACCATAAGTTTGACTTCTCTTTTCACAGAACATTTGATCCAGTTCTTGGAAGTTCTTCCACTGATTTGTAGAATGTGCTAATCCTTTTAACTGCAATATAGCCAATCTAAGGATAAAGAGGAAAGAGGAATGACAATTATGTTGATGTAGTGACTCAATGACCACAAGTGATAGGGTGAGATTTTAAAAGGAGCTACATTTCATTTTATACAGCACATATGGGCATATATCTCTAAGTCTCTAATGTCGTTCCAATAAATTATTACATCATTAGAGCTGGTCGTATTACACACAAATAATTGTAAATCATGATCAAATGAAATCTTTTTATACAATGTATAGAATTATCACATGTGCAAAATGTGATAAGTGTGTTAAGTTATGAATGATATTCTATTCAATGTCTTACAGAATAAATATCATACAAAATGTTTTTTTGTAATGAGTGTTTTACAAAAATCAATTATTTTACACAAACATGTTTTATAAAAATACAGTATATAAATGACAATTGTCCCAAATAATAAATCTCCATTTAGAGGACTCATTGAGGATGTATCTTACTGTATTGCTGCAGTAGACTGAAATTCAGTGGTCTTGGTAAAGGAGAACCTGATCTCAGCTGGAAGCTCGCTGGGTGTGGCAGCATTGACTGTATGAGGTATACCTTCAGCATACACACTCCAGCTGTGGACACACAGCAGACACTTTTAAACAAAGTGTTTCACACTGTGGACGGAAAGTCTACATATGGTCATTTTCATTTACATTTATGCATTTGGCAGAGGCTTTGTGTCCAAAGCAACTTACAAAAAGAGGATAAACATTTAAACTTTGTTGGTGGTGCAGTGTAGCTGGCAGGTTGTGTTCTCCGTGTGAGCTGTGTAGTCGGAGGTTGTGTGTCCGCAGTGCGAGAACGCGAGGGTAAATTCATTCCATCCGAGTGCTAGACTTTCCCCGTGTGGTAATTTCACATGGTTGACTTCACGTTTGTTTGTTTTGTAGTGATTCGGGGCCAATCGATCCTTAAGCCGCATGCAAAGCGCTTACAGTGTTTTATGGGAGTATAATCGGTGTACCCGGAGTAGTACTGGAAGTGTCTGGACCGCAGTTGATGTAAGTGTGACTTATTTCTCGCTATGGCTAAAAACTGGATGGTTGTTTGTATCGTTGACCCCCTTCCTTTGCCCTTGTTTGTTGGCAGACGCTGCACAGTGTTGCGGACGCTCACGTTAACCTGTCCTGCATAGAGCCACGCACGCTCACGTCAACACTTTCTGCGCTGCACTGCTTAGACTGCTGAATAATTGTGTTTGCATTGTTGTCCAAAGAAGTGTCAGCAGCTGACTGATAGGCGGCCGGCGTGCGCACTATTAGTTTGGTTCTGAGGTACGCATTGTCTTACTGTTTTAGTCATTTTAAATTTTTCACTGGTTCACCAAGCATATATTATATTCTGATTAATTTATTTCAGGAGGACCATTTTAGGAGCCACAGCCACTGTTTTTCCTTAGTACACTTTCCTTTGTTATTTTGCTATTTCTTTTTTTTTGGTGCGGTTCTGCATTGTCTTTCTTTTAATCGAGGAATTGCCGTGGTTAGCTCTTGGGCCTTGAGTCAAATAGGTGCGCCACGACGTGGCCCAACACGGTGTAATTCTGGTAGTTTGTCTGTCTTGTCTTTGTGTTTGTTTGTCTATGTTTGTCTGTGTTTGCTTATTTAATTGCCTGGGGTAATGTGCAATATATTTGTCTGAAGACAGTGTTGGTTTGCAGTGCTTTATCACAAACTATTAGTGTCTATGAACATTATCTAAACTGGCGTGCCGTGAATATTGGTGCAGTATGATCACCAATCAGAGTGTGTAACTTAGATTATTTTTGTGTGTTTATTTTGTTTGTGGTGGTCATTTGTCTGAATATTGTACTACACCTGTTTGGTACCCACTTATGCACTGTCTATAGCCATAATGTTGTTTCATGCCCTGGAGGCTAGTATTTAGTGTATGTCCCGTCAATTGATTATTTGTTAATAAACTTCTATTTTGACTACATCAGCCCCAATTGTTCCTTCACACAAACAGCCTGCATTAAGGCAATGAATAGGTGAAATTGTGTTCCATGCTCAGTACCACCTCCTACTGGTTACACGAGTATTAACTGCAATTAACTAAGATTCTATTCTATTAGCAGAAGAAATTTAGCAAAATCATTGTATCGCCATGAACCTTAGTTAATAATCGGAAAATTACGTAGAGAATGGTCAGGAAGCAATCGTTCAACCCAGATTCTATTCCCGAGCCTTGCATTGTGAATCTGTGTTGCTTTCGATTCAAGCGTTTACTAAGTACGGTACAATTTTAACTTCGAACTTCAATTCAATACACCGTTTTCTGAGGTTTCCCTGACAAATGTAAGTCTTGGCACTCCATGGACTGACCTGAATTTCCCACGAGTCTCTTCCAGGTGCCTCAGCCTTTGGCTTTGGGCAATCGGATGGGTGTCCAAGAACACAAATTTGGCTTGATAAAAGACATGAATAGAGGGAAATCATTGATTTGTTTCAGTAATGAACAATTGTTCACCCATTCATCAAAAATCAACCAAATGTGTGTTTTGCTATAATATAAGACCACATTAAAGCTTGTATGTTCTAGTTTTGAACATGTGCCAAACGAAAACCTGAAACGTATAGTAAAATAAATTGTACATAATAAAGATAAATAAATAAAAACTCCAATACATGTGTACATAGTTTCAGTCTAGCTATCTCCAGCAATTCCAACATTTCTCTTTTCAAATGCTTCATACCTGTGGCAGGTCTCAAAAGCAACCTGGTGTCAGAGTCAAGCCAACGGTAACATGGAAACCAAAGAGTTTCACCCTCAGGCGTCGAAACCGAAATCTTATCACAGAACCACTGGTTCTCTATGCTGAGGAAAGCCTTGGTGTACACCTCCAGCATGATGAGCTCTCCCAGAGAAGCAGAGCAGTTTATTTGGAATTGTCGCTCCTGCAATTAAGTGATGTAATTGGATGACTGTATAATTGCCAGTGATATAAGTGTGTATTTATGCGAGGGGTGTTAGACAAAAAACAAGACTATGGCAATTTGCATATATACATAATATAAACTGTATTATCTCTGCTTTCCTTAAACATTGAAGAAAAACTTAATAACTTTGATAAAAGTGCTCACCGATCCTTGCCAAAGGCCTGTACAGCAGTTGAGAACATCTTCCTCGGTTGCCCCCTCAGTCCCATGCAGTAGAACATAGACATGGCTGTTCGTTCCTGCAAAAGCCCGGTCTCCAGTGTACAACTTCAATGTGTAGGTCACCATGGTTTTCTTTTCAAAGAAATGTACTGCACACACAATAAGATGAATGATGAGGCCTTCTGCTGAATAGCAACAGCAATAATAATAATAATAGTTGTTGTACCATCAGACAAAGTAATCATTCTTAGAATACATACTGTACATTTAGGATTTAGCCAATTCATTTTTAAAAAAAACGTCTCTAAGATGACAACAAACATTTTACAAGAAATATTTTTCTTTCTTACCTTTGTGTATGAAGATGATGGTTTTACTTGTGAGCGCTCCAGAAGCCGCGGTCTCTGTGTCTCGACCAAGAGTCTCTTATAAAGCCGCCGGTTGTTGATCAATACAGTATGTGTGAGCTTACGTGGGCGTGGGAGTTTGTGTGTTAACCAAAGTGTACTTTTGAAATACTCAGAATACTTGGTTATGTTACTCAGAAAATGAGCTAAACAGAGGAGTCACAAAAAAAGGGAAATACAAACTGTGTTTAGGCACTCTCTGAACAACTCAGTATTTTGAGAATGAAACTGACACACCTCCGTCATCAAGTTTCTGTAGAGTCACAAGCATAAAAAACATATTGTCAATTTTACTCTTAAAGAGTTGAATTTAACTCTGTCAGATAACATTTGATCCCACGCAAAATTAGTGTAAAATTTACTCTATGGCCAGTGTAAGATTTTCAGAGTTAATTTTGTGTGAAAATTAACAATGAAATGAAATGTAAAAACATTTAACACTGTGATCTGTTTACACTGTCAGAGTAAAATGCTTTCACTACATAGTAGTTTCCACCCTTAATATTCTTAAAATAGACTACATAGAGTATATTTACTCTATTTTATATTAATGAAATAGTAATGTTTTTTTAACTGCTATAAGACAATACACACAATCAAGTACTGAAGCACCATTTATTTCCTCACAGATATGGGACAATGTACATTGTGTCATTCTGTGCACATGACATTTGAATGTCAAACGGCCTTGGGTAAGGCAAATTATCGACATTAAAGGCAACTAAATCTTTCTTTGTCCGAGTCACTTCATAAGCAAAGAAATGTTCTTGAAAAGCTACTGTAAATAAAGGTATGGTGAGCAGCACCGGTTTGTCCTGTATGATCACAACTGATTCAATCTGGTAAAGTTTTCCTCACATCAATGTTGTAAATGGAAGTTTGCAGAAAAGTGAAAAAGTTGTTCAAAGCAGGACTGTAATATGTACCAAAGACATAGTGGGCCTTGAAGAGTTCATCCAGGGCTCAAACTGAGGTGGTGGCTTGGCAAGGAAGTGCATGCTTGTCGATGGCAATGAAGAAGGAGTGAATGCTGCTTTTTGTGGGTCCCTGAGCAAGGAGGTAGGGCTGACTGCTTTGAGTGATGTCTACATGCCGCTGCACGCTTGTTCCCGTCTATAACAAAACACATTAAATACTATTTATTAGAAAAATATCAATATCACTCCAAACTTTAAACAATTTAAGGGTTCAAGAATTTTATGTCACATGCATAGAATTACTTGCGCAAAACACATGCGGTGAAATTGTAAGGTTCTCCAGAAGAAAGAAAGGTTCAAAGGGAAGAGTGCTGTGTGTGGGATTGGTGCTTGTAGTAGTATGTGGTGTATAATGTTGGTGTGTGTGTGTGTGTGTTTTATAAATTGGGTGATAACACAGAAAAGAGATAGATAAAATGATAAAGTGATGTTTGAGGGGATGCATGGCTGCAGTGTGTGTGTTTGGGGGTGGGGGGAGTGACGTTTGCGTGTAGGGTGGTGTTGACAGAGGGGTAGTGGAATGTGGGTGGGGTGGAGTTGGGGTGTGTGTATGATGTGGGTGTGGGTTGAGTTATGTCGGGAGCTGGGTAGTGGACTGATGTTTGATGTGGTGTGGAGTGGTGTTGGCATGACGTAGTGCAGTGAGGGTGTGGTGTGGTGTTTGTGTGGTGGTAGAGGAGTGAGGGTGCTGGGGTGTGTGGTAGAATGATGTTTGAAAGTGTAAGGATAGAAAGTGTAAAAAGTGATGCTTGAAGATGTGGTTGATGTGGGAGAGGGGGGGTTGAGGCTGAGGCTGAGGCTGTGCATGTGTGTTTTGGGAAGGGGAGTGGAGATATATGTGAGGTGAGGGGTGGTGTGGTGTTTTGAGGGTGTGTCTGTGGGCTGGACAGTACAGTGATGTTTGAGGGGGTGTGGTGTTGGTGGGGGGTATTGGTGTGATGTTTGAGGGTATGTGGTGTTGTTGGCAGGGGTGGGGTGAGGGGTGGTGTGATGTTTGGGGTGTGAACTGTTGTTTACAGTGGGTGGAAGGGTGGTGGGAGGGATGATCAAATATTAGTCTAGTGTACCTTTTGGAATTTGATGAGGTCATCTATTGCATGAGATGCTCATATCTTCCCTGGCCTCTTTCGTCCCTGTGCAGATGGCGGTAGCAGATGTAGCTGCAGTATGATGGCAGACATGTCACTGTCCCAGCCTAAAGGCAAACAAGTATCAGGTTATCATTGCGCCATAATTTTCCACCATCCTCAATATATTCAACAACATGCTTCTCCACATTCAAAGACTTACCATTCTCAACTTCAGTAGATGTCTCATCAAATCAAGAAGGTCTGTGGAGGGGACTAGTCCATGACTTTCCTTGATGACTTTTGCTTTGAAAGTGGTAGGCCACCTCTCCAGGAACTTGTTGGCAGTCTGCTCATCAAACATCAGTCTGAAATCTTGTTCTATCTGTAATTTGAAAAAGAAAAAAAGAAAATTGTATTTGCATCAACATAACCCAGTCCTGGTGTGTCCAGGAACCGTGGAAATACTGAGAAGACCTCTGCCGATTTGTCATCATCATTGACCATGGCGTGGCGATAACTGAAGGTGACTCTCATGGATGGTGTTCTCATCAGCAGAGTGTCTCAACACAGCGATAGCGGATTCCACTTCGTCAGTCAGGACTTTATCGGCAGTAAAGGGTCTAGTAAGCCCATGGCCTGGCCCACCAACTTTAGAACAAAACAATTCTGATGTTGCTGTTTATAACTACACAGTTTTATATCCTCATTTAAACACATATCACAGGTTGATAATTCCACCTCATGATAAATATTACCTTTAGGAGATCTACTAACTACTGGACCTTGTTCCTCTGCAGCTTTTCGTTGAATGGTCTTCAACCGCCATACAAGATATCCTGAACCACTTTCAGGATCGTTGTAATGTTCCTATGTATAATGCATGCACAGTATGATATACATTCATATGATCTCAGCAGTTCCAAGGGCAAATATGTTTTAAAACCTTTACTTACATAGCCATTCTGTAAATATGGGTCTTCAAGATATGGAATGCTATACATGATTGGAATTTAATTTGAATGAGATTTGCCATATTTGATAGAAGTCATCATAAGATATTTAACTGAGATGAACAGGTGTGAGATGGACACAGAGCTGTAATTATATTAGTATATTTATGTAAATTCAAAGCTGATCTTCTCATGAACCGTTCATCACAGTGACTGGCAAGTAACACAGTTGGAAAAAATCCATGAGTAATCTGACAGAGAAAATGGAGCCCCTCGGTCTCAAATTGTTATTTGAAGTCACAAGTGCTCTATGTAGGAGAAATAAGAAAATTTGATACAATATAGACTGAATAACAAACCAGAAGTGTACATTAACTGAATGGGGCATAGGAAACTGAAAATGAGTTTTTATGGCCCATTCAGTTAGTGTTAGCTGCTGGTTCACTATTCACTTCATGGTTTACCAAATTTCCGCTATCTCTTTCCTTTTGACAGTACTCTTGAACAACAAGGCTATGGATTGATTCACACCGGATTTCCCCTTTAAGGCACAAGACTGATTTACTCTCTGACTTTTCTACCTCTAAGCACCAGGGCCGACAGACACGTATCTGTGATGCATTTCATCAGATTTTCAGAGAAATCAGTCGACAGAGATTTTCAGAAACTCCCTCCCAAATTTCTTAATAACAGTTGTCAATGTGATCTTTTAGTTTCACCCCCCCTGCCCCTCCCTCTCTCAATGTGTGTGTGTGTGTGTGTGTGTGTGTGTGTGTGTGTGTGTGTGTGTGTGTGTGCGCGCGCGCGCGTGCATGCATGTGCAAACCAGTATTTTAGGTGGTGTCCTATGCTGTAAATCCTCCCGTGTCAAGATTATTGATAAATGTGCGTTCTGGGTGTTTTGTGTTCTGGGTGTCATGAAGCATACAGGCAAATTAACTGTACACCTGCTGGTTCCGCGCTGGTGGAATGACCTCCCAAGTGCTACCAGATCAACTGATACCCTCTCCACCTTCAAGAAACTTGTGAAGACCCAGCTCTTCCAAGAATATCTCCTGGCATAAATTTTGAGAATGCACTTAATAATTTAATTTCTCTGCACTGTATTACACTATTGCACTTTCAACTTAAAATAGTGCAGATTCTATGTTAGCATTATGCACTCCTTGTTAGTTCTTTCATTGTGTTGTAGCTTGAATGTTATCCTCTTTTGTAAGTCGCTTTAGATAAAAGCGTCTGCTAAATGACTAAATGTAAATGTCAATGTAAAGTGTATGTGAGACCCTTTGCCATACCCCACATTCGTTTGTGTACTGTTACACTAAGGGAAATACCAGCAAAGCAATTATTCAAGTAGTATTTTAACCTTTTTCCTGTTGTTCGAGGTCACCAAGAGCTGTCGGTAGAAAAATGAACGAGAGAATTTGGTAAAACACAGGCTGAATAGCCAATTAACAGCTAACACTACCTAGATTGCTAGAGGCTGGCAGTTAGCCGGCGTCCCAAGCCATCGGCCCACTGGAGTTTAATGTGTTGCTGTCTGGGAAATGCCATAGGCTTATATGGCGAATTAGTGCTCACTGGCAGACCACTGGAGAATCACAGAGCAACGCACCAGCGGACAGCCAGCCAGGCCTCTGGTGGGCCACCAACCTCTTGCTCTTTGGGTAACTGAATGGGGTCCAGAAACTCTGTCCCTATAGTTAGTGTTGGCGGAGAGTTTGCCATTTGTTATGGTGTAACAAGCAATATTTGCTACTGGGTAGCATTGTAGTTAGTAGACAACCTACCCTAATGCACCATGGGTACTCTGAATGATGCACAACACAGCAGGCAATGAGCTGAGACTGCTTAAGATCAGTCAATTACTCATTACAAGCATTTATTTTGTTTGCAGTTAAATCATTTGTCAACATCAGCTCAAAGATCATACAGTCTAAGATATGTCTAAGAATTACTTCAGAGTCAGACAAAACAAAACATAAACAATCAATCTGTGCTGTTAGGGAACCAGATGTTCATCATGAACGTCATATTTCTAGACGTAGTGTTAGTAACAGCAACAGAGTTTACAAAACATGGAACAAGTCAAAGCTTCTTCTCTTTTAAACCCATAGCTCTGTGGTTTCAGGTCACCGATTTAGTGCAGTTGGTAGGAAAAAGGGAGAGGGCATTTGGTACAACATGAACCAAAATAGCAAAATGACAGCTAACGCTAAGTCCAGAAAATCACTTTCAGATTTACACCCACTTACACCTTATGCAAAAGATGAAGATGAAGGTTTCTGTCTGTAGCTTGCCTCCATTTCATACAAGATTTGGTCCGTTGATGGAAAGCTTATGATGGATGAAAGAGTACAATACCAAAAACATGTGAGACAACATTGTGCCAGGAGTCCAGTCAGGAAAATTACATTTATGCATTTAGCAGACGCTCTTATCCAAAGCAACTTACATTTGTTAATCAATTATATCAGGGCCAGTCTCCCCTAGAGCAACTTTGGGCTAAGTGCCTTGCTCAAGGGCACAATGGTGGCAGCTGAGATTCGAATCCACAATTTCCAGACTACTAGCATGCTAGCTAGATTCCTTAACCACTACACTACGTAGCAGTTACAAAGAGATGTCTATAAAAGTGTGCATAATCATATAAATGAATTAAAAATGAATGTATTCATGAAATGGGAATATAGGTTAAGATGTACTGCAGTTCCTCTTTAAGTACAATTCTACAGTACTAAAAATCTGCTCATTTTATGATACCTAGGGGTTGAAAAAGTAAAAACAAAAAAAGAGGGTTAGTCTGCCACCATAAATAAATAAATAAATAACACAGGGTTTCTGAAGGAGGACTCAAGACAGGGGTGAGCTACCTCTCTGGTATGTTTTATTCAGTCCTAATATAAAATGGAGGTAAAAAATATCTGCTTAGAAATATAAACATGAACACAAACATAACCAAATGTGATTTCCACCAGCATCACTGCCTGCACCTTTAAGACATTTTAATAGGTTAAAAAATAAACGGATCCCTTTCACAGCCAATTGTGTTTTGAAGACAGGTGCTGGTGGGTTGCAGGTTTACATTATCCACCCTGAGGCACCTTTGGTTCCACTGTGTGTGTGCGTGAGCACAGCAGGCAATGTGCAAGTCAGCATGCTAAAGGAGCAGTTAATCACTTGCCACACACCCCTTTTCCCGTTACTGCTCAGCATGCAAAGAAGGAAGTTATTTATTTCTAAATGACTTTCAAAATCAGACTACATCTGTAAAACAGAAGAAGAACAAAAGCAGAACGATTGTTAAACAAAAGTAGAAGCTTTCTCTTGAAATGAAATCAGATGCTTGTCATGAATGAACTTCATATTCCTGGATGCCATCAGATTACTCATGCTTGCGCACGTGGAAGTTTCAAAAACACCCCACATATACTACTTCTTTGTCAGATCCTTGTAAGTACTGCAATCAGAATGTATGTCTCATTATTACACACAATGCAGTTTCTGCCCTTATGTTACAACTAGGCCGCATTCATCTGTCTTTTCACATATGACATGATGTTTTTATTCCACTCTGTTTACAGAAAAGTGTTACAGTACACTGTTTATATGTACTGTATATCTTGTGATTATGTCATTAGAGGTAAGGTGGAACATTTTTGCTATGTTTGCATTGCGTTCATCCCCTGGGTCAGTAGTTATGTGCACTAGCTTGCCAGGTTGGCACTATTCATGGTCTAATTCAATGCAGTCTGTGTCAACTGGGATGACCAATGCCATCTCCTGTCAATCTGGAGCTATACTTAAAGGGATTACACAGAGTGAATCAATGTGGAATAAGGTATTAATAAGTGACTAGTAATGACTAACAAATGGTTAATATGTTAGTATGTTAATTATCATGTTAAAAGACAGCTAGTTATTGGTGAATATGTGCACCCTAATCTAAAATGTTGCCATTATTATTATATATTTAAAATTTCACTGAATGATTAGGCCTAACTGAAAATTATGACTGAATTGTTTTTGAATTGAAAAATTAATGTCAGCATTATTTTGGTTGTTGAAATGTTAGGAAAATGGCTGGCTGACAATATTGAAATTTTTAGATTCTGAACAGAAGGGTCAAGTAACACTGAAAAATAACAGGAGTTGTGTCAAAATCAATGTAGGAATCAAGCTTTACTGGTAGTTAGAGAATGATCTCTAGCCATCAATGTATGTAGCACTGCAGAAAAATACAATATGGTGAACATATTCCATATACATGTACAAATGCAACATACAGTTTTATATAGACCTATACATTTTTATAATTAGTATTATCATTCTTTTGTTTTTTTTTATTTTTTGTGCTATGGACCCTGCCGTGAGTCTGTATTAAAGACTGAATTGAATTGAAATACTGTAGGCCTATATAGTCCATGTACAGGCAAGGCAGACAAAATTACCTTAATAGAAGCAAAAACAAAACAAACAAACAAAAAAAGAAATTATGTCATGAGCATATCAATAACGACATAAATTATGTTTCTACTCATCAGAGGGTGAGGATGGAGGGGTAGTGCCATTTTACTGTAAATGACAGTGAGTGGCAGACAGAAATCTAAGCCCTACTGGTATCTCTTGCTGTGGTGGCTTGAGTTCCCTTTGGACGATACTATAGATCACAGGCTCACTTCCTGACCTGTGGACAGTAAACAACACCTCAATGAACTACACTGAAACACTGAAACATTCATTATGCTGATTTATCATGAATTAAACATTTTAATAAACCACAAGGAACTTATAATTGGTTTTAAGTAGTTCAATACTTTCTGGTACTTTAACATGAAACCTGAGTATGTATCCAATGACATTTATTGATAACTGACGATTGATGAGGATTTTTTTTCTTTTCTTTTCTTCTTTTCTTTTTTCAGCTCTCTGGTAATTTTTTTCTATTTCAAGGTTCTCTCTCTCTCTCTTTTTTTCCAAATGCATGTTTATAAGAATTAAATAAGAATTTCTAGCCATATTCATTCTTTGAGGATGTTCTCAGAATTTTATTAAAAAAAAAAAAAAAACCCTGCATATATATCTATAAAATACTCTCATTGCTAATACTGCTGGTGGGTTGCAGGTTTGCAATTTGTCATCGAGAAAGGGTCAAGGGTCACTATGGTACACTGGTAAATTTGCTTGTCTGTATTGAGCAACACGTTTCACATTCTGCTTCGTAAGGCTCAATTTCAGCTTCTCAGGTGAGATCAAATAACCAAGTGCACTACATCACAGGTGAGAGGCAATTAAATCCCAAAACTTTAAAACATAGCATTGTAGATATACATTATCCACCCTGAGGCACCTTTGGTTCCACTGTGTGTGTGCGTGAGCACAGCAGGCAATGTGCAAGTCAGCATCCTAAAGGAGCAGTTAATCACTTGTCACACACCCCTTTTCCCGTTACTGCTCAGCATGCAAAGAAGGAAGTTATTTATTTATAAATGAAATCAGACTACATCTGTAAAAATACTCTCATGCTTCCATTTCTCAGAATCAATTATTTTGTTTCTGATGTATAAAATGGCAGCCTACTGCAATATCAATAAACACTCACTGGGTGGCAGCACCGAGTCCCTGCACCGCAGCATCCTGGGTCTCCTCCTGTGGTGAATCAGAGAGAGGCGGCTTTTGGCCTGTGGCCTCTGGTGTGTGTTTCCTAAACTGGACGCTGGCATACTTGACCTCCTCCTCCAGACTGGTCGCCTGCTGCTGTTTGTTGGGCTTGAACTGAACACTGGCGTACTGGACCTGAACACCTTCATCATGATGATCATCTGTGGCTCCATTGACAGTTCCAAAGCCCATGTAAGTGTTACTGCAGACATGATTAGAACCTTCCTGCAAATGCCACAAGTGACAAAATGTAAATATTTCAATAGCTGAATGGATAATTACTGAATATTACTAATAATGTAGTGGTTGAGGAACCTGGCTAGCGTACTACTAGCCTGGAAAGTTCAAATCCCAGCTGCCACCATTGCGCCCCTGAGCAAGACACTTAACCCTAAGTTGTTCTAGAGGAGACTGGCCCTGAACAATTGATAGTTGACACAATGTAATTCGCTTTGGATAAAAGCAGTTGCTAAATGCATAAATATATGTAAATGTACATTACTGAGTGTACTGAGTGTGCCAATCAATCACACACACACACACACACACACACACACACACCTAGTTGCTTGCCAAGACGCTTTTTTAACAATTGCATATTATGATGCTAGATTTGTGATTTGTGACTAGTTTGGTGAGGCAGTTAAAATCCCTTTTCTACTGAGCTTACTAGTTAGTCACACACATCATCATATTATATATTAGCCTGTGCTGCAATGCCTAGGCTCACCTGTGCGGGGCTATGAGTGTCCTATGAGGTTTTGGTTGAGCTTATCTTCTGTCTCCTGCATTATAACGCATCAACAAAGGTTTTGACATTGTAACTGTGGTGTGTTTGTGTGTGTATGTAAAGACAAAAAACATGGGCAGGAACATATAAATTCAACGCGCAGCATTTTTTGGGGCTAATCATAAGCTGTAATAATAAGTTGCTGTGGCAGTTCATGACTGTCTATTAAAAGTAATTCTAGATTACTTGCCTCCAGCATACAATGAGAACAACCAGCAGGAGAGCTACAGCTGAGATCGTCCCCACAGAAATATAAAGTATAGTTCTGAGGAATCCAGAATCTGAAGAGAGACCATTGGAGAGACATCTTTTTCAAACAAACATTTACATTTATGCATTTATCAGATGCTTTTATCCAAAGCAACATTTTCATTTGTCAAGTACTTCAGAACCAGTCTTTTATATACATATCACAGTTATTATATCTAAGGCACATAATCTGTAGATTATTATTAATTTAGTAATGTAGTATTATTACACTAACAGAGATTTGCCGGGAAAATAAAAATGTTTCACATGCAATGTTTCATTTTGCCCAAACCATTCTACTGACAGACATTTAGAAGAGAGAGTATAAAACCGCACTGGACCTGTTGAATAGATTCTAACTCCAGCTGAGTTCTCTGAGCCGACCTTATTTCGTGCCTCACAGTGATAAAGTCCATCCACACTATGGTTGAGGTTAAGAGTCAGGTTAAAAGTCCTTCCTGGGCCCAGAAGAACTGTTTCATTCCCCGTTTTTCTGTACCAGGTGTAGTTGTTAACTGGTGGGTTTGCATCACTGCTGCAAGTCAGGGTCACTGAGCCCTCATGAAGATCACCTGAGAGGCTGAGTAATACTGAGGTCTTCCTGGGGGGATCTAGTTTACAAAGAACATGATAATGTAGGCTCACATTCAAATTAAACACAATATTATTCACATGGAATTTCAATGATAATGTACAATAATTTATACAAAACATTTTCAATGTGATCAATAACTTCCTAATCACTGTTATTAATTACAGCACTCCAAATTGCCATTTGATTTCATGGCTGACTGAATGAAGGCTTTAACAGTTAAAACCAGGGAACTCATCCCATTATCTCTATATTTTGATTATTAAAAAACTGATTCTCTGCTCTGATTGATTCTCTGCTAAGAGCCTTATTTCGTCTTCAATCTAGTAGCATCAGTACTCACAGTACACATCCAAGAATGTAGCAGTGGAATTACAAGCTCCATGTTTGTTCTCTTCCTTACAGTAGTAAAGCCCGCTCTGTTTAGTTCTGATGTTAGTGATGCTGTAACTCAGACCTTCTCCAATCCACTGTCCAGATATAGACTCATTCTTGATTATGTACCAGGTGTAGTATGCTGGTGGGTTGGCTTCACTACTGCAGGTCAGAGTCACTGAATTTCCCTCTATTATGTCATCTGAGGGAAGGATTGACGCTAAGGTTTTTCTTGGAGCATCTGTATATTAAAAGGAAATATGCACAAAATGTGTGAATCAGCACACAACTTAATATAGATCAATGAATGATATAAATTAATATATATGATGAACATATTAGGATTAATATATATGATTTAATCCCACTGCAATATATAGTTATTCATATTTAATATTGGCATATGGCATTGAAGTACTGAACTTTTTTTAATTTTCCAAGAAAGAAAGTATATGGCTTATGATACAATACAATACGATATTGAGATTTAATTTCGAATAATCAAAAGCTGTGCCATTCAAACTCAACACATACAGGTTACATTTATCCGCATCTCTGGAGAGCTGTTTTCATTCACAGCCACACAGTAGTAGAGTCCACTCTGCTCTGAGCTGATGTTTGGAAAGCTGTGGTTTTGACTCAATCCAACTTGTGTAGATTGATTTACACTGTGCTTGTACCAGGTGTAGGTGTGCGCTTGTGGGTTGGCATCACTGCTGCAGGTCAGAGTCACTGAATCCCCCTCTACCAGTTCATTTGACAGATAGACTGACACCGAGATGTTTCTTGGGCCATCTGTCAACATACATTTTATGTCAGTTCACTAACAAAACCAAAAAACAAGCTACAGTTCATTGTTTTTCAGTGAACTGCCATACAAGTTTGTCTCAAGTTTCACATCTTGTGTCATATTTTCTATAGCTTCATAGAAGTGTTGTACAAAAGACTTCAAATCTCAGATACTTACATCTGACGTCAAGAGTCCTTTCAGGTGAACTGAGAGTCTCATGCCCCTTTACAGCACAGATGTATTTGCCTGCATCTTCAGGTCTGATTGAGTGTATAACCAGCCTGTTATTAGCTGTGTGTAGATTATGAACAGGCTGTGAGTTCCTGTACCAGATGTAGGTGGGGTTGTTACTCAGACTGCAGGTGGTGCTGCAGGTCAGTGTCACATTGTCTTCCTCTTTTACTGTTGAAGGATTCACCTTCACCTACAGATCTGAATGAGATACACCGCTATACTATGTGTCTTTTTGCTTTAAACATTGACATTACATATGGTTCATCCAAATTACCTGTAACTGAGAGCATCAGGTTGCCTCCAGACCACTTACCACCTGTCTTATCTGTTATAAATCTAAAGAAATATTTTTTTGCATCCTCAGGTTTCTTATGCTTAGAGTGTGTCTATTTTTATCAATTCCAGTGTAATTCACTCTGTCACTGTAATTCACATCCTTTATCAAATCATCATGTTTTTTTATAAACCAGAATGCATTTGTGACTGTATAATCACATGGATATGTGCAATAACTATGGAGTTCCACTGTGGAGCCCTTCAAGGCACAGATGCTCTGTGGGGTGTAGGACACACTCCAGTCACTCAGAACACCTGAAACAGAAACACACACAATGAACAGTTACATTTTTGAATTAATAATCAAATAGCGATTAAGCTTACATTTTGAGGGGCATAACCAGCATGAGATTTGAGGTTAAACTGAAGCATTAAACTCTTACCAAAACTTCCTGGAAGTGTATATATTTATGTAAGCAATGGTTTTAATTGCAGTTGTTTACTCAAAGGAAAATACATGTTATGCAGTTGCCTTGATTGACTCACATAAAATCTTCCTCATGCACATATGTCGAGAGGCTGCTCGCCCCATTCTGGAAAAATCAGTTGTGATTGGTGTATCTGGATTTTTACCCAGGCCAATTTATCATTAGCCTAATGTATCAATCACTTTCACATCGTTTCACTTTGTTAAAAGTGTCTTAAATCTATCAATAGGCATACGTTTGCTTTCCGGTGGTCAAATAATTTCTGCTTTAACGAATTGCTACAGTTTGGTCGAGGTATAAGTTACGCACTGGAACTGAGACATTTTTATTAATGTGCCATACCCAAGGTGGCAAAGTCAGATAAGATCCTTTACAAAGCAGATCATCAGAACACTGTGAGAAAACAAGTGAGCAAGAGAAGGTAGCCCTGGCAGATCTTAAAGGTGTGGTGCAGGAAGGGCTAACCACTCTTTGACATGCTAAGTGGCACAGGAAGAGGGGCAAAGAGAGGGCCCGCAAGCCCAGCGAGGAGAGAGAAACGCACTGGTCACTCACATGTCCAGAGAAGGACATCAACCACTACAGTAGTAACAGCTACAGCAGCAGGCATGAGAGCTGGCACTAATCACGTTCTGATTCAGTGCGGGCCACGTCAACTGGTATGACCAACGGCACTTTCCGTCATCTTGGAACTGTACTTAGAGTTAGGCTATTTCCTTGTCTATGTAGAGCAGCTGGTGGATCTTTATGTGAAGAATGCTGTCTCTCTCTTGATGCGCATCATTGTAAATAAAACTGTTCCTGATTTTTTTAACCGTCGTCTGACTTGGTGTCCTGTCCACTGATGCAACCTAAAAATTACAAAAAATCAGTGTTGAACTTAAATTTCTAATTTGAGACAACACATGCTACTGCATGCACAGATTTCCCATTTTAACTGAACTCACAAATCCAATTCAATTGCATTCAGAGTCTCAAGGCAGCAAATAATTTTTTTTTAATTTAAATTGGTTAAAGATTTTTAAAAGGGAACTTCATTCCAGGGTGCTATGCTCCTGACTTCTTCTTCTCATGTGTGAGAATATGGTTGTTCCAGTTCCTCAGTAAGCGATAGGACTACAATGATAAAGAGATAATGTCGCATGCTATATAGTTACTTTGTCCACTTTTATGTCACTAGAGGAATAGAGGTAATAGTGTAGGCTATATAGCTATGTGTTTCAAACTCTTAACTTTCTGCAAACAATGGTGCTGTGAGTTGGGAGGGCCAAAGGGGGTGGGAGTGGCTACACACAGGCATTGAGATGTATGTCAGTATGTAACTCTTGTCTAGACTACATGGTGTATATTTCTGTCAATCATTAAAACCATTATTTTCGTCTGATTAACTGGCTACTCTTGTTGCATATAGATCTAAAGGAGAGCTTCTTTATCCAGGGTAAACCCAGACCACAGTTTTATCAAGACCAAGAGTGGAACTGGAGCCAACTCATCGACTTTCTGTTTCAAAGGTGTAGGTTTATTCTGAACTTTGGGAACCCCCCCGCACAACTGCCTTGATGATTCAAACATATTGATATAAAGTCATTAAGCCTACCTTACCTAAAGCTGTGAAGCTGATTCCTGTGCAAGGGGACAGCAAGGAGCACGTCTCTGTCATTTCAGATTTAACGGGCCTATTCATTGATTGATTAATAGTACTGTGTTCTGAATAATTACAAATGAATCTTTTTAGCTGGTAAAAACATTTAATGATTCATATTTACATCTGGTGTGTAATTTCAGATGTCATTACTCTGTGATGAGACACTAAAATAGGTGCCTGTATCTTTAAAATACAACAAAACTGGAAGACATAGGCGGCTCGTCATGGATATACTGTAGATTACTTTGCTAGGAAAACCCTACATTTTATATGTTTAGCCCTGTTGATATTTGATATTTTCTTGCTCATGAAAACATGTAAACATTCCATTATGCACATCGACTTGGCCTGTATTTTATATTGAACTGTCTTCTATATTGTCCTTAGCAGAATAATGTCAGATACACCACCTGTCCTCTTCACTGCTGAGGTGTTATCTTCAAACATTAACAGCTTACATAAGGAAGCATCGTTATGCAAATGATGAGATTAGGGTCGCTATTTTATTTATGAATCGGGCGCTCTTCATGCAAAAATCGCTGTTGGGTACATGCTACACGCGCAGGTGGCTAGTAAACTATTACATTAGATTACAAAAGTCACGGGCACTGTTTTTGCCTCTGCTTATGTATCTTTCAATCATTATAATTCTACACTGGAGGAAGTGGAGGAAACGAAAAATGAGCGTTAGGAAAGACGTGGAGTTTGAGATCTGTCACCAGCGTTTCTCTCAAGCTCAATACAGGAGACTTCAGAGCCATCAAACCTGTTATTTACAACGCAGAGTCACCTGCAAAATGCTAAAGATCAGAGGGAGCAGCAAGCCCAGTCTCTGAATGCCCTTTCTTGAGGAGACCGCGCTCTGACAGCATAAATAACATACCATTGTTAACCGCGCACTAAATCAGTTTCACTCCACCGCGTTTTGATAATTTCTCGTGAGCCTTCAGATAACCCTTCTCCGCTTCAGGTAATAAATAGCATGTCTAAATTGATTTTTATTGGTGATTTAAGCATGACGTCACCAATGACAAAGATAATGTGAATGATTTCGCTGAAATATTGGTAGGGACAATTCTGGCGTGTCAAAATATTGGTAGTGACGCGTGGTTATGATGCATATGAAAACCTACGCCCTTGTCCTGTTTCCAGGGGCATAACCAGAGTGAAAAATGATGTTAAATTGGTACATAAAATACGTACCAAAACAAGGTGTCTGGCTGTGTCTGAGTTGTGGAGAGGCTGTGAGTTATGCTCTCTGTGAGAGGCTTCTTGTACCAGATGTAGGTGGGGTTGATGCTCAGACTGCAAGCACTTTTTTCCACATGCACTTTTATATAGGTAGAGTTATTGAGATAATACTTGCTGTGTCCCGTCTGCATTTAGAACTGTATGTATGCATGTATGCTTGTGCAACATTGCTGGCTTGTTACTGTGGTCCTCCGTGAGCGCTCTGCACCCACAACAGACTGGATAGAATAAGCATCCATTATTACTTATGAGGCTTTGTTTTCAAGACTTAACCTCCATTCTCTAAAGCAGTGATTCCCAACCAGGGGTACACAAGACAAAAAAGGTTAGGAAACACCGCTTTGAAGGAGAACATGAGATGCCAACCCTTTAATGACTCAAAGTCTGTCTCATTGTCTGGTTCAAAGGGTCAGATCAGAAGGATTCAGAGGCAGCAACTGCCCAAACTGACACACACACACACACACACAATGTTTAAATAACCACACTGAACAACAATAACCTTGTTCAGTTGCATTTGCATTGGTTCAAACTGTTTTTCCTTTTTTATTACACAAAATTAGCATTACCAAGATTTTCACAAGGACAGGATTGTTGAAAAGAGCCCCTGAGTGAGAGTGATACTCATAGCAAAGAACTGTCCAACAATAATGACAAATCAGGGAAAAATGACAATTCAACAGCAGCTAGTCTCTTTGTAACAACAGGGAACACAGAAAAACACATCTACTCACTTTCAGTCAGCAACAAAAAAGCACATTTTCAAAGAACCTCCAGAGAAGTTTCACTTTCAGAGAATCTCCACTTTCAGTCAGCAACAAAAAAAGCAAAAACCTTTTTATGACAAGAAGATTTGAGAAGTGCACAATATGTAAGATGTTATAGCTGTATCTCTAAAATCACAAAATCCCCCCCCCCCCCCTTGTTGTAACTTGAAAGAACATGTAACCACAAGCACCAAGTGTACTCTTGGGCCATTAAAGAACTTTTGCGGAAATGGTTACAAGTATTGTGTGTTTTTTTAATGGGAATGAGTCAAATACAATATAAAATGCAAAATCAAAGACAACTGATAATATTAAATACAATATGAAATACAAGATGCCACAGCTTTTGTTGATTTTAGTGTATTTGCCCTCAGCATAGAGAGCGGCTCTGGTTAGGCCTACTCTTCTTTGCCTTTTATGCTCTCATAGTCTGAGGCCTCAGAGAGAACCTGAGTGGTTGTGTGACTGACACCCTCAGCAGAGGTCTTCAGGATCTAGAGACAGCAAGCGTGAAAGACATACAGTAAAAAAGGCTAATTATTAAATCAAACACCAACACACATACACACACACAGAGAGAGAGAGAGAGAGAGAGAGAAACTCACATACTGTATTGACAATATTTATAGTATAGTAAGTATAGTGTCAGAGGAACACAAACATGAGCTCTCACAAAGTGTGTAATAAAATCTTACATCCAGAGTATCGTAGTCAGGTGATCTGGTGGCGAGGTCGAGAGCTGTGTATGTGTCATCAGCATGCTAAAACATAAAATTGTGATTTTATGTAATTTAATGAATGCTAAATAATCACACAGTGTGTCAGGTGTAAGTGTTACTCTGTTGATGGAAAATAAAATACTTGCATATCTTTGTAATTTGGCACAGTATGTGTGTAGTGTGTGATTGATGTCATGACACTGCTGCATTTGAGAACAATGAACTTGAACACTGTATCTAAACAGTTTCTGATTATTTACATGGCCACAATTTTGCATCCTCCCAAACCACTGACAAAAAAACATTAAAGCTCCTATGTGGCATCATGTGTTCATCATGGAATACATTCAGTTTCAACTCATCTTGAACACAGCTTAGTATTCACTTGCAATGATACTGAATGTTCAACATTTACATTAGACTATGGTTATTTTGGCAACACTTTATATAAACCTAGTATCCATAAAGAATTATAAACACATTGTTTTTTTTTTTTTTACCACATCTGGTTCACTGTTCATAATCCTTATACTGTACTGTATACAGATCGGAAAATTGTGCAATTGTACAACTATTTTGCCTTTGTCTCTCAGAAATGTGAGTGTCACTGTGTCTCCCGTGTCTACCTCCTTGACTGTTGCAGGATTCACCTGCACCTGCAGATCTGCATTAAATACAATTGTACTAGTGCAGTCAATGTCTTTATACTTAAAATATTGCAACACATTAATAAATTGTTTGTGGAATTTAAAATTGACCTGTAACTGAGAGAGGGAATTTATGTCCAGCATACCTCCCTCCTAACTGATCTGTTATAAATCTGAAGCGATAATTGTTTGAGTCACCAAGGCTCAGATTTCTGATGCTCATAGTGTAAGCATTTTTGTTATCTCCAGTGTAATTCACTCGACCCTCATAGTCTTTATCCTGTGCCAGATCTTCCTTTCCATGACCACCCATCCATGTGAAAAACCAGTATGCCTTTGTGACTCTATGATCACATGGGTATGTGTAATAATTGTGGAGTTCCACTGTGGAGCCCTTCAAGGCACAGATGCTCTGTGGGGTGTAGGACACACTCCAGTCACTCAGAACACCTGAAATATGAGCACAGAGAATGGCAGTTTACGGATCAGCTGAAGATTTTGCCTACCGGTGTACATTAGATGTTTATATGCAAATTTCAGGTGTTTTCACTGAGAATTTTTTAGTTGAAAAGATAAAATATATTTTAAGAAGTTGGATGGAAACCCACTTAATAACCGGGTTTTCACCGTTTTAAATGGATGGAAACCCACTTAATAACCGGGTTTTCACCGTTTTAAATCAATGTTGTGTAAATTACATTTTTATCTGACTATGCACATCATATATTTTAGTACCATCTCTAAATGAATTTGCACGACATACAGTCATATAAAGAGTGGATACACACTTAGCTACTTATTTCCGTCAGCCATGCATGCACTGTGCAGTTCTTGTGGAGGGTAGAAAATCTGTAGTCTGATGCATCAGCCGCTTTCACATCTTTTGACTTTGTGCAATGCATCTGAAACCTATTAACAATTGGCATGTATTTGCTCCAGACACAATACAGCAAGACACATTTCATGTTGTTTATAATTACTCAATTAGACTGAAAAGCTTACCTTTACATGGAGGTGGGAATTCTGGGAATTGTAGTTTTGTGTACTAGGTTTACATGTCTAAACTAATATGTGCAACACTGTTTGAATTTCTAATGTATTCATTTCATTACTGGTGGCGCAGGTGGTGGAGGTGCTGTTCGGCAGCCGAAGGGTAGCAGGTTCCCCCTCTGGCTACCCATCAAAGTGATACTGAAGATACTGAACCCCAAATTGCTCCTGGTGGCAGGTTGGCACCTTGCATGGCGGCCTCCGCCACCGGTGTGTGAGTGCATGTGTGTGAATGGGTGAATGTGAGGCATACTCTTTGAGAAGCGCTACATAAACCCATTTACCATTAGAGAAGTGAAATGTATAATGTAGAGTTCATGATTTTGATGCTTGAATGCAAAATGTGTTTTATTTTATTACGTTTGTATGGACTGGAGTAATATAGAGTTGAAAGGTCACAAACCGCGCAAAAACGAGGAGAGAAGAGAAGACACCACACTGAAGGCTCTCCATCTTCACCGTAAACTGTAGAGAAAAAGTAACGTGATGAATGTATTTGAATGCAGAGACCTCCATTAGTTCTTATGTTTATTCAGACTGAATGTGCAACAGAACTATACAGCAGAGATTGTGCAAACTTAATGTTTGGTAGAGTTAACTTGGGTGAACTCGACGAAGCCTTTAAAGTTAGCTATTCATGTTAGGCACATTTAAGGAGACTTCTAACATTGCTGTTATTCGCGGGAGAACTGCATTTATTCTTCGCACTGCTTTGAGATTCCAGACTTCATACCCACGGGGTATTGTCGACTGTCATCGCTGCAGAGACTGCAGACATCGTCGGTGAGGTGAACTATCCAATACGCGAACGATTTGGATTAAGGTACTCTGATTTTATTTCTTTGGCTCGTACGTGAGTGAAGCAGCCGTTTGTTTTGGGGCTACGCCGAGCCCGAGCTTCGCTTGAGGCTTGAGTTTAGTTGCCGGCTAGGACTGAGGTGTGTGTGAGTGTGTGCATGGGCCCACAGGTTTTATTTGTACATTTACGTTACAGTAAGATTGTGTGCTAATGGTTAAATTTGAGTGGGTTTAATGTATAATACCAATTATGAGGCTTAGCGACAATTTCAAAGACATAATTTCTGTTTCTTTCGAAACTTATTCAGGGAATACATCTTTTGTGTTATGTATTAAAAATATTAATAATGTATACTTTTTGGTTAATTTAAAAACTTTAACATTCAAAATTCTTTCCTAAGTAAACATTTTTATGTAACATTTAACAAGCGGTCCTCTGAGTATTATTAAGATATTTAAAGGGTTTATAATAGAATAGTACATACATTAGAGGGGAAGACACAAAACCATTGATACAGTTGCTTGGGTTTGTAAGAGGACCCAGGAGTGCCCCATTAGAACCAGGCAGAGGCCTAGGGATGCCACAAAAATCTATACACTGCAACATATAATACAAGACATGTCAACTAGATCCGCTTGAGATTGTTTATCAGTACCATAAACGATGACTTCATTCTTTTTGTACATCACAAACACTGGTTTGTGAACTGTGTAGACATCTTCGCCTGATAACCATTCAGCGACCCCCTTGTCAGTTGGACGCACCCCTGTGTTTTTAAGGACTGCTTCTTTTAATTTACTCTTGCCACCAAAATATCTCTCACTTGAAGTTGTGTAGTGGATTGTATTAAATATCCTCCATGATGCACCCAATACAAGAAATGACAGGTTGTGACATACATTTACAAGTTTTCATTTGTCAGACAGAGTTAGACATCAATCAACAGGTAAAGTATCAAGGTAATTTAAAAATCTAACACATGCATCAAAACTCTTACCAACTAGACTATGGAGAGCGGCAAATACATCCACAGGTTAATTTTCATGCAGTTTGATGACACATATATCAGTCACATATGTGTGAATAGCAAGAATGTGACCTATTTTGAAAACATTGTGTAGACAGTTACTAATACAACTTAAAATATCATGCACAAAGTAGTGGAATAATTCTGAGACATGGCAATCACTCTGTAGATCTTCAAAGTCATGAGCATGTGTGCGTGTGTGTTTGTTTTTTTACAGCATGTAAACGTTGGCTAGGCACAACAAAATTGGTGGCGTAACATTCACATTTATCTGCTATGACATTACACAGCAAGGCCGCTAGCTCCTATTCCACACATTCTTTTGACCAAACGTTGTAGAGCGTAGCGTGGAGATACAGTCGTTAAGTATTCACTGGACTTTACATCATGTGAACAAGCCTGCCTTTCAACATCTTCACAATTATCTTCCGGTTGTACATACTCCTCAGAAATCTCAACATCGGTTGGTTGCGACATGGTTAGTGCAGCGTCTCGATGTCTCTGGTTGATGTGTTCCTGTACAGCCACTCACCCTTTTAAAGAGGCAGTCCTAGGGGTAGTTAGGCATAACCACCTCCAACCTATCATTTACATATTCATTTTTATCTTTGGGGTTGTCCATAGCAAATTCTTCTGTCATCACAAATGTTGTTGGGGACACACCTCTTGGTCATAGTCGCCCACGACATCGTTTTCTCTATTATCCTCTAGTATGATCACCCAAAGTCAACTTTCCAAACATCTCACACAGGCTATCGATTCCATCAGCTTCTTCATCAGCTGGTTTGTACATGCATCAGTCCTGATTTTAGCGAACTTAGAATGGTGCGATGATGTCCTGGCACCCCCTCGTTTTGTGTGTTTGTAAACAATAGGGCATCAAACTATAGTTCACAACCATGCTACACGACGCCAGGCCACGACTGAAGAAGAGGTTCTTAAAGACCCCTGTAACTATCCTTGTGTTCAGACCATTTGAACAAATGATTGAACTTCTTGAAAACATCCTAGAACAGCCATGTCGGCCCAAAGATACACCAGTTTCAGATCTTGTATGTCTTTTTCTGGATCAGTTTCTTTAAGTCTCTGTGTCAGTCTGTACCCAGGGCTACATATGTATATGTAGTCACTAGGCTCTTTATCCATGCTTTGCAAAAGTATAGTAACTCTTTAGTTGTAGCATACTATCAAAAACAGCCCAATAGAAGGCACACAACCCCAAATATATGGGTAGCCTACAGCATTTGATGGGACAACAGCATTAACAAATACACGGGAGTGACGAGTACAGTAGATGTATTGGAAAGGTCTTGACCGGCATGGACCTAGGGCGGACCTAGGGATGGACCTAGATGCTTAGCTCTATGTAAGGTAGATACATTTAGTTCTTTAAACTAACAAAGCAAACGCAAACACTTATTAGTAGTATGCAGTAACGTAAACAATAGGAACATGCTTCTAACAACACCCATACATTCTATTGAAGTTACAAGAGAGGGCATCTGAGGACATGTAAGACACACACACACACACACACACACACACACACACACACACTGTATCCGTAGAGAGTGGTAGGCACATGCCATCAGCTTACGGTTGGCTACTCGCTTTCCTAGGATACGCTACCCAATCATAAATTTACATAGTGCGTTATGTGTGGTACACTACAAGACCAACTACAGGTGGAGGCCCTAGAGTGGAGCTCAATCAGAGAGGGCTGAAGCGGGGCTCAGTATTCAGTGATGTTTGGCTCAGCGTTGGAGGCTGCCATTGATATGGCTAGAAATGACTGGAACTTCTGAATCCCTACTCTGCATTCCAGAAGCAGTAAGTGTGACACAGACCAGTACATTATCCCTTACAATGTAAGGCTTACATAACACTTGCTTCACGTTCAGTTCCAGGGAATGGTTTTAGATTTTACTACCTACAGTAGAGGGGGCAAAGAGAAGAGAGGGAGAACAGGCTCATAACTGTTACACTGTTTGTTCTGTTCTAGGAACCAGTTTTTTGTTTACTTTGCATGCAAATTGCACCGTACAAAGTAAGAGACACTGCTATTAAAATCCAGATATTTGCATACTGACACCCATAAACTTCAACTAAACAAATGACCACAGTTCGATTTATCCCACATTAGAGAGGTTCGCCTGTCCATCTATCCAGGATGAGCTTTGTCAGCTTTTTATGTAAGTTGCTTTATTTTCTGTCAATTCCAAACTCCTGTGAGGTTATTCATCCAATGGAGCATAAAGTTTAATTGCCTGAATGGGTTAGGACAATTTTCTGGCACTAGCAATACTTTTGTCTTGTGCCCTATAGGGACAACACTACTCTTCCTCCACATGGAGAGGTGTTCTTCTTCATCATGGAAACGCCGTGAGTGTTGAATATTTCTACTGTTTCACACTTGTCCCTTGTGGCCTTTAACATGGTCATGATCTGGCGGGCGTTTCCCAAAAGCATCATGTTTGTAGTTATGACACAACTTTTTCTCAAAACCGTAAGCCAGACCATGGTGGTGCAGCTTACATGATACGATTAGTTACCGTGGTTTGGTAACCCTTTCTTTCTTACAGACCCCTAGTTACTAGGTATTTACCTGGTAACAATGTGGTAAATTCAAGAAATTACATGGTAACTAACACAGGTAAAATTATTTTAACAATTAATTGACAATTAATTAACAATTACAAAAACTATTCTGCATTAATTGGTAATTACTACTTGCATTATGAAGATAACTACAGGAAAATTATAACCCAGTTACCGTGTAAAAAGAGAGAAATTATGACGCAGTTACCTAGTACCATCATCCAATATTTCACCTATTAAACTATTTATAATGGTGCACCTTGCCTGGTAATAGCTTTGCTTAAAACTGTGTACTTACAAGGAAAGAAGTGTTACAAAGAAACTACATCCTTTTTTACCAATTCATTTTGCAGTCCTTTAGGGTTATCCCACTGTTCTACGCAACAGAACATCACTTTCCAATAAATTACTAAATAATAATACCTTTTTCAGCAAATAGACCTATGGAATAGAATAGAATAGAATAGAACGCCTTTATTGTCATTACACAAATAGACCTATACCCATTTATCATGCATGTGTTTATTCACTACTTGCCTGGTAACAGCAACTGGATGTACAATTCCATCAGGGTCTCTTCTTTTACTGGGTTGTTCTAGCTGTTGATTGAGATGTTGTTGGTAAGTGCATAGTAAAATGGAAGTCTGGATTGCTTGCATATTAATGTTCACATCTTACAAAGGAATTACATGGCAAGATTCCATTCCTGTCCATGATATCCATTCTAAACTTTAACATGTATGTTCTTCTATCTTACCAAACATGAGTATTTTCCAAGTAAATAAGGTCAAACTGTGTTGTTAAAGGAAGTCAGAATTGTTTCCATGTTATTATCAACTTCTTATCAAGCATTTGCACTAAGATTATTCACCTTTTCCATTCCTACCATTCTAACTTTTACCATGTACAAACCAAAAGCCAAGATTTTGAAAACTGTGACTGACTTTATTTTGCACAGTTCTCTTCTTTAATGCAGACATCGTGCAAAAATGTATGTGTAAGAATGAGTAAATGTATGAAGTAAATGGGCATTAGAGTGAATGCACAGGTAAGTGAATATACTTTACTGGAATGATTGGAATTGGATTGCCGTTGAATGTATTTGTAAACCAATTTAAACTAGTTAGTTTACACTTAGGGTGTAAAGAGTAGGCCTACAATTAATGCACCTATTATGTGAAACTTTAGAGTGTGTGTGTGTATTTAAATGTGTATGTAAAATTGTGTGTATGCATAGACACTTGTCAAGCAATAGACCCAATGCATTGGCAATGTGAAGAAGATTCACTGCAGTGAAGTGAACTGTTCTTCCAGGAGAGCTGCACAGGTCTGAATTTCCTCCAGAGCTCTTTCAGCTTTTATAGCCAGCCGAGCTCTGGAAGACCTCCCATTACCCTTTCATCATCAGAATCATGCTGTCCTTCACTAGGAAGATTTAAATTGGTGGATAATTATTCCCAATTTCCCATAAAAAATATTTGGCTTGCTACTCTCATTTATAGATTTGTTTACAACAGCCATCTCCTGGAGTCTGCCTTTTCCTGCTGTCCATCTTCCTCAAATCTCCTGGGTCACAGTCACTAACCACTTTCCCATGGCTCACAATTCTGTTTCCCATATTCAGATTTCGCTCTCCATTGTTTTCCCATTCTCATCTGTTCTTTCATTTATCATTTTCACTTAATTCTCTGTATATTCCTTAATTCAGTAGAGGGCTCCCTAACCCTTCTCTGACACGCACACATTACTAACTAACAGATGCCCAGCTCTTCATGGGACAGATGTATCTTATTTCGTTAAACCACTGCCCTCTTATACTAAACACATAGGGAGTGGGTATACATTCAATTGTAACGAAGACACTGCAAACATACTTTCAAAGACACCCATACATATTCTGTTGAGGTTTCTTAGAAAGAGCATTTGAGGACATTTGAGACACACACACACACACACACACATTCTTCCACTCATTCTCTCCTGGTTAATTTTTCATCCACTTGAATGCCTTTGGAGCCAAGCACTAAAAGCACAGGCTCATAACTCATATTCTCCCTTCCAGTGCTAAAAGCACAGGCTCATAACTCATATTCTCCCTTCCAGTGCTAAAAGCACAGGCACATAGGCACATAACTTGTATACCTCCTTCTAGTGCTAAAAGCACAGGCACATAACTCATACCACCTCCTAGTGCTAAAGGCACAGGCACATAACTCATTTTCCCATCTAGTACTAGCACAGGCACGTAACTCATAAACCTCCTTCTGGTGCTAAATGCACAGGCACGTAACTCATAAACCTCCTTCTGGTGCTAAATGCACAGGCACATAACTCATATACTTCCTTCTAGTGCTAAAAGCACAGGCACATAACTCATATACTTCCTTCTAGTACTAAAAGCACAGGCACATAACTCATATACTTCCTTCTAGTACTAAAAGCACAGGCACACGACTCATATACTTCCTTCTAGTGCTAAAAGCACAGGCACATAACTCATATACCTCCTTCTGGTACTAAAAGCACAGGCACATAACTCATATATGTCCTTCTGGTACTAAAAGCACAGGCACATAACTCATATATGTCCTTCTGGTGCTAAAAGCACAGGCACATAACTCATATACCTCCTTCTAGTGCTAAAAACACAGGCACATAACTCATATTCTCCCTTTTAGTACTAAAAGCACAGGCACATAGGCAAATAACTTACATTCTCCCTTCTAGTGTCTCATGTTTCAGACATGGTTCACAGTGAAAGGAGGAATAGCTGAACTCAGAGCTCCTTTTCTCTTTAGCTCTGTCCTTTTACTATTCAATAACTACTGTCTTTCTAGGAGTGTAAAACAACCAATATTATTATTATTATTTTTTTATACAACTTGTAACATTTACTAACAAAATTCAATGGTAATTTGGATTTTAACAAACAGTTCTATACAAATATTAGCTGGTAATACATTTCATTTCATTTTTCTACAGAGGGTCTGGACATTCGGTAGTGAAATTTGATTGCCTGCTGGAGGTTTTTAAGTTTCAAAATATTGGATCAGCCCTTGACTGATAGCCCTCCCCTACTGCACCATATGTACTTTATCTCTCCCCTTCCCTACTTATATAGATACACACACACACACAAGTGAGGGGTTTAGAATGCGCTGGTGTTTCACTGGGGCACAGCATTGTGCACACACTCTGGTGACTGCAGTGACTAAAACAGCGTTTTGATGATACAAGTTGTAGGCCTACACTGTTGTAAGGTCAAGACCTTTACAATAAATGTCCATATACTTTAGTGACTTTAGAATGCCCATTATGTAACCTGTTGCAATTACCGTAATTTCTGGCCTAAAAGACGCACTGGCGTAAAAGCCGCACCCACCGTTTTTTAAAAAAAATCAATAACAGTACACGCATTGGCCGCGCCGCCTCACAAGCCGCAGACAGTCAATGTTACAATGTTTTCAATGTTTTCAACTTCTAACAATGTAGCTAATTAGTTTGTGTTAAAAAAAACGCAATGTTTCAACAGTAGCCAACGGGATTCCCTTCAAACTTCTCATCAATTCCCCTCAGCTCGCCTCCTAAACACACAGCCATTCACAATTCATCCATTCATTATTGGTATGACGCCATCTATATTAACCAGCTCACGCTTCAAATGCTCTTAACACATAATCAGCATTTTAACAGTCGTACAAACGTATCGACCTAAAATCACATTGAGAAACTTTAACAATAACTTTCACAAGCACACAGCCATTCACACAGGCTAGTTTAACAGTTAGCCTACTAGACGCTATCGTCCTCGTTCTCAGAGGCACTGAAACCATTAAACTCCTCTTCTTCCGTGTCAGGCAGCCGGTAAAAATCCATAAATTGGCCGCATCGTCGTAATAGCCGCAGGGGGCAAAACGTGTGACAAAAGTAGCGGCTTATAGTCCGGAAATTCCGGTATTTATTTTCCATTGGAAGTTTCTCATAGTAGCTTTTGATTAGTTTAAGCTTGGAGTTGCTGATGAGTTCAAGTTCTATCCTGTCCATCTTTGTAGGCCTACATTTTTGTCATGTCTTTTTTTAAATCCAGAGGACTTGTGGACTTTGGATTTTGACTGACCAAAATGTGGGATCTTTCCAAGCAACCTTGACTGTTCTCTTCTACTCCTCTCTCCACACTCTTGAAAAAAAGAGGTACAGCTTGGCACCTTAAAAGGTACAATGCCTGTCTCTGTGGCAGTACCCTTTGAGGGAACAGTACCTTATTAAAGGGGTACATATACGTATCCTCATGTTTTGCACCTTAAATCTGTACCTTCAGGAACAATTTTGTAACTTTTCTGGATGGTACAAATACAGAAAAAAATATACGCAGATGTAAATAATAAATGTAATACATTTATTACATCTATCTATTATTTGAATAGACAGCTACAATATATTTAATATATTATTATATATGATGATTAAACATCGAGTTTTGATGTGATATTAAACACAAACAGCAATCATAATTTCCCATATAGAGTGCTGAGACTAATATTTTTGTTCTATTTTTAAAAAGCTGCTTGCATTTTGTTCAAATGGTGACAGTACAGAACATGCTGGCAACGACATCTTCTTTAAAAATTTAATGGCAGTTGACAATAAACTGATTAGGTGCATTACCGCCACCGACTGGGCTTGAGTGTGGAACAGGTAGCATACTATCAATCTAGTTGTAATCTGACCTGAGATGTTGGTGAATTGGTAAAAATCTAGGGATTATGGGTAAATATCACTTTGAAGTTCTAATGTTTAGTTTTTTTCTTTACTGTATAGTAAGGTTTAGTGTAGGTTCTCAAAATGCAAGATTGGCCAATCAACCAAAATTTGGCTAATCGTCTAAAAGATCAGAGGATTTTTTTTTTTGAGTATAGTAAGGATAACCATAACCATAACAGAAGCCCATTCTCAAAATATGACAGACTCTGCAACCTGCACTTTATTTTTTTGTTAATGATTGCTTGATCAGCTACCATTGACCTAATGCACACTCAAAAGTGTCACACAAAGTTGACGCTCTGTGAGCGACTGTCTTCCCTTCAAGATACAGATAAACACATTTTATCAAGGGAGGTAAATCTTCAGTATAAACTAATCTGATAAGAACATTGTCACAAGAGTTATGCAGTTCTAGATAACTAGTAGCTGTTGGAAAAAAAAAAAACTGTCAGCTGTAGATGTCTGATATATTTCATATTTTAAAATATATTTAATTCTAATATATGATCATATATTGTCATATATGCATATCTAATGTAACACATTTGGAAATATTCAAAATTGGCCACTTCCATATATTTTCAACATATAGGTACATACATGTAGATATATTTACATGGTCACATGACCAAGTACGGGGTGGAGGTCTGCTAATTGCATTTCCCAGAATGCCAAAGCCCCAGTCCACATATTGTGTTAATATTGTCACTTTAATCATCACTGAGATCAAAATAACCAAAATGCAATGCATCATTACACAAAATTAAAGGCTAGCCATGTATTACATATGTGATGCTACGTGTATTTGCTTGAATTTATATTGATGCCACACATCATCAAGCAGATCAGGCAATTGAAGATACAAAACATGAGGGTACAAATATGTACCCCTTTAATAAGGTACTGCCCTGTACCCTCAAAGGGTACTGCCACAAAGACAAGCATTATATCTTATAAATAGGGGTGCAAATAATTATTTCAGTGAGTTACTCAGGTGAGTACCAGGAGATGGTGTTTGGTACGCACCTCATGTAATAAATCTGAGTTTTTGTGATGTCCTAAGATCCATCAAAAAGCAGCCCCCAAAAATCAGCAGATTGTAATTTTGCTCGTAATTCCCTGCTAATGGTGTAAGCGATGCTCTGCATAATCCGTGTCCCCCCTTCATGTGAATGATATGCAGCTCCAACATTGACTCCTAGCCGCTTCAGTAACTGAATATCCTCAGAAAATGAAGACATGGGACGTGCGTGTTTGGCTTTATGGAAGGCCAGTAGAAAAATACAGTATTAAACAGATCTTGCCATTGTTCTTCAGTCAGCTTGTCTCGCCATTGGGTAAGTGGACGACTGGCTATTTCTTCTCGGCTAGCTTGTTTATTAGCAATGGCTTGCGCCACATTGGTGTGCTCCTTGCTCTTTTCATGTTTGTTGAATAACAGAGGGTTGAAAATTTCCGAGCCTTTATAAAATACACCTGTTTTGTCTGCTAGCTGTGAATGTGCGCGGCAGATCTTCCACCATACTTCAGTGCGCTCATCGTTAGCTTCAAGCCACTGCACGTCTTGTAGCCACTTTTCGGAAAAAAGCCTTTTTTTTGGCTCTGACTCCAGTTGGTGTTTCTTTGTAGGTGGCGAAATGCAAAAGAAGCTGCTTACTGTGGTCTGTTTCTTTTTGGACATGGTAGTTGGCAGTCATGTACTGAAAATGTTGAGTATGCTAGTAACACAAGTGGCATTATGCATTGCTGATTTTTGTCGCGCATGCGTACCTGCATGCCAGTTATGTGCACCCCTGCTTATATGGTACCAAGCTGTACCTTTTTTTCCGAGTGCAAGATGTTGGCCCTTTAAGAGTGATATTGTTGTTGTAAATCAGTGTCTCGTGGCCAGAAACATGGAAACATGATTTCTATCACAGTTAGGTCCTTTTCATGCCCATTTTATGCATAGATATTTCATATCCGGTAGGTCAATGACCTCTAGCTGACCTCAGGGCTCAAACTGAGAATGCTTCCACGTCTTAAATAAAAGCTTCTATCATCAAGAACAAATTCCGAAAGTTTCATGCTTTTTTAATTTTGTGCACAATTGTGAAGTTTAACAGCCTCACTAGATGCATAGTTCTGCGACACAGTTGTTTTCAAAGGCATGGTCCAGACGAACATTCGTAAGCATGATTGTAAAGTTGTATGGTACCAACAACACCTCTTGACCTCTTCTTCTGTCGGTTTTATTGGCGGTTTACAAATGGTGTGAACTACTGCCATCTACTGGGCTGAGGTGTGATCCCAAGGGATATTAAATTAAAGATGGGTTAATTAATTAGTTCCTTAGTTCGTTAGTTAGTTACATCCCACTATGTAGACTTGTGTGTCCAAACCTCAGCCTTGTCATCCATACCTCCTCCTGCCGTTTCAATTCACCACCGCTTCTTGTTATTACCTCCTTTTATGAATTATATAGATGGATTTCTTTCTCCTCTAGATTCCATCTATCCTACTACATTTTATTGGCTTTACTTATTACTTAATTTGTTTCGTGTCTTTAGCCAGTCTGTTCACCATTTCATTTCCCTCAACTCCCTTGTGTGCAGGAACCCATGTGAACCGAATAAATATTTTTTTGTTGAGTTATGTTAAATATTAGGTGATTTATTCTTGACCTGTCATTGCTAGCTAGTATCTTGATGGAAGCTACAGTTGTCAGAGGGCGTTGAACATCCCGGGAGATATGTCGGCTTTAGAAAACAATGAGATTGCTGTGAAATTTTTAACTGCAGAAACTTCAGTGCTGAGCATGGTGATGGGCTAAAGACGTGATTTTTCCCTTGTTATTGTTGTTGACCATTGTAATCTAAGCTAATTGCTTTTAATAATTTACTAAGTGGAAATCAAGCACGGGACTGTGAGATGCTCAAGTGAATTGTGGGGCTAGTGGATAGAGAACTACAGTATGTGTGTTTAGAACTATGTGTGAGAGGCTCTCAGGTACGATACCAGCGCTGTGCGTGTTGTCTTCCCCTCTCTTTGTTATAGAGGATGGATTTTGATTGGGAGGAAGTCTCTGGGCGGTAATAGTTAGTAATTCAAATTTGGAGATTAGTTATTTATGAGGTTGAGGTTGTCGCTATTAATCAGTTGACATTGAGTTTCAGAGCTTATGTTGCATATGAAACAAGAGGTGACGATGTGGAATTAGGAAAAATCACATCTTTAGCCCATCACCATGCTCAACACTGAAGTTTCTCCAGTTATAAATTTCCCAGCAATCCAATGCTGTGCACCAAAAATTGATCGAACTGACAATCGGAACCGTTTGACAATGATCAAGCACATGACTATGAATCGTTATTTTGTAAACTTTTTCTTATGTTCTGTGCATTCCACTGTTTGTGTTCATGCACTGTTGAAAGCACACTACCACATATATTGTCATGTGATTCTGCCCAGTCCAGTCAATTAAAGGTGATTTTGATTTGAAGTTCTATCGCCCAGCTCTGATCATGATAAAAAAAAATGATATCGGTCAATATGGAAAATTATATCATGATCAAATTTTCTGGCATATCGCCCAGCCATAGCTCCTGTCCATTTATGCACCCCAGACTTGTGTTGTCTTTGAAGGATAGACCTATTGTTACGCTAATGCCTAATATACACTAGAAGCAATATAACAATATATAACCAATATAACCAAGACAGTATTGGCAATAAAATGTAATTGTCCTCCTTATATTGTTTTTTAATGGGATAAATTAGAAATATATTCCATTCAACAACAAAGATAATGATCTGCTTAAGTCATAATTGCCTAGATTTGGACCCACATACTAGTCCTCTGCCTGAATTACACCATGCGAAGAGCATGGCCTTAGCCCTCAAGACAATTCTAAGTCTTACTGACATTGAGCAGTGTTTTATATGTGGATAGGATACTCACTAAATGTATTTGCTATCGCTAATATATTTTGGATTAGACTATGGAAAGACTATGGATTAATGTTATTTTTGGTCACGTTGCTGAATATGGTCCACAACGGTTTATTATGTCGCATACAGTGGGTTGTTGTTCGGGAGTTGTTAGCTTGCTAGCTTGCTAACTTGCTAACGTGAGATAATTGGTTCACTATCATTTCAGAAGTGTTTTTGATTTACAATGACCGCTTTTTGAGACTTAACAGGTATGATTTCTCTCTAACTGTTTAATAATTTAAGCATAAATAAGACTTTAATCTGTAAATTCAACTGTAACAGACCATCATAACACCGCCACTGTTTTAAGTTCGTAGCATTCACAAATATGTCTGACAGACTTCAAACGCTTCTGAAACATCTGCAGACACGGTAGTGGGAACAAAGGTGGTACAGATCAATAGAGTACAAATTTGGTACCATGATTTTTGGGAAACAGTGGTATTTGAGATGCTATGTAGTACAACCATACATCCTACCATGATGGTTCAGTTAACATTCTGGTTCAGCTAACATTCATAGCTGTACGGGAAACAGTAGTGGAGAAGGAAGTTCTGGAACTCAACACTAAAAAAGTGCAAATAACCAGAACAATTCTACTTTAGTAAAAAGTACTTGCTTTTAAATGTACTTACTAAAAGCAGAAGTATGTGTGCAATATTTTTCTCAATGTCTACATTTCAGTCGCATTTTACAACAATGATCTATATTACATTGTATTTGCCTCTTTCATTCATAAGAAGTAGTTCAGATAAAATATTGTATAAAGGTAACATCAAGTAAATGAATAGATAAACAAATAAATATCTGACCCAATTCACCTGTGCATTGAAAATCTTTTCCTCTCGGATGAATTGCTCACAGAGTTCACGTCACACAGAACACATTGAATACAGTTTAGTAATCCAGCAAGAAATTATAGCAAGACATTTATGCATATTGCTCCTTCAATGCAAATCAAGCCAAAAAATTGTGGTGTGCATTAAGAAACTGAAGTTTTTAAAAATGTCATTTTTAATTTGTCATAAATGCCCACATTGTGCTGTCAAATTCACACACTTTTTTCTGTACTCAGAGTTTTTGTCACACAGACATCACACACATATTGTGAAACTGCACAACCTCCGCTTTCTAGCAGTTTCCGTGATGAATGGTTCATGAGAAAATTGTTCTTGAATATTATGCAATCAAATCAATGCCAATAATACTTTGAGCCCATGAAAAGAATGTTCACATGTTTAGTAAAGTTTTGCAGCTGTATAAAAACAATCTGTGCTTGTGCAAGGAAACTTTGTACTTAGAAATAATTTGTGCTTGTGCAAAAGAAAAGGAGGATATGATTTGCACACATGTAGAGCTGTTTTGTAGCTGTGGAATTAACTTGTGTGTGCAAACAAACAAACAAACAAACAAATAAGTTATGGTTATTATTCAAAAGAGCATTGATATAGAAAGGTGACTTTTTCCACTTCACTGGACTTTTTCACCAGATCTACTTCATAGGTGTGCAGAATTAGCACACACACTGTCAGCCAATAAGAAATCAGTACTCCATTTCTCTGTGTGATAACTATCGCTATCTAGTGCTGTTACTGTTATCTAAATGTCTAGGGCTTAAGTGACAAAGAAACATCCAGTGTGTATTTCAAGTATTTGCCTTAATTTACTGTCATGTTCCTGGTGTTTAGCCCACCTACGGGCTTGTTAGCTAGATGCTAACATTGTTTGCTGTCAAAGCTGTCCAGCATAGGAATTAAAACTGGTTAATATTAAGGTAGTTATTATTTATGTTTTGTTGATAAATTGACTAATGTCTAATGTCTGATGACTAATGGTAATGCTAATGTGATGTTTTTTGGTCTCGGGTTTTGTAATGAAATAAACCATAAAGGTGGACTAGAAATAGTTTCAAGCCTGTGATTCACACAGACAGTGTTACATGAATCATGAATTATATGAGCCCGGGAAAGTCCGGGAAGTGAAATCCTGAAGAATGAAAAAGAGTTGTCAGAATGTCCTCTCCATATCCCATGTAACTTTTGGGGATTCACAAAAATATCTTCTACAAAGTTACTATGGCGTAACGGTGCACAGGATGCTAGGGTTGAGATAGGCAGAGTCAGTACTGGGTCTGGGAAGGGCTATGCTATACATAACCTCTACACGTAAGTGTTTTAGTTCCTCCCTATTCAGACCTACTTTGAGAAACAGTTAAACTGCATAATCCCACAACACAGTAACACTGATTTCACGAGCTTTCTACATGTGTTTAGTTATACTTTTGATATATATTTCATGTCACCTAAAAATGCATTGTCCTGACTTTACTGGGTCTTTAAGTAAAAGTACAAATAAATAACCAGCAAAATATATAGTAGAAGTAGAACTACAACATCAACAGTCCTACTTAAGTAAAAGTAATCATCATCGATATTTGGCAGACTCAGGGTCCAAAAGAACACACAGACTAGAGAACTGCGCTGGACTGTTTTTTTCATCCCGCTCTTGCCCGCTCCCGCTGAATTTCTGACCATCACTGCCCGCACATGTGCGCAACGTGAATAGCGCTTCTATTTCTGTTTTTAAAATGAAATAAAATCAGCTTGCTTTGACCAGGGACAACAGAGTAGGTGTGTTGCCTCAACCCAGAGGTGCCGGGTTTGTGTCCATTGTAGAAAAGAATTTTTGTCACAACTCACAAAGTCCAGCTCTTTTCCCTCTCTGTCACATACAACTGAGAATTGTTTCCAAATGCCGAACTTGCCTTGTTTGGTTTTAGTGGTGTACACACCTTGTTTAATGTGCTTCTCTACTTTGTTGGTTGACTGAGATCCTGTAGTAGCTAGGTTAGCCCACAGCCAAGCACACACCACCCTTTCCCATGAGCCCTCTAACACAGACTATACATGCCAAATGTAGAAACAAACAAAAAACAAACAAACAAAAAACACAATATTCTTATAAAAGACATAAGAACCACTCCCACCTTGGTGCCTGGATTGCACTGCACTGTAGCTGGGATTATTCAGCAAAGTTACAATGTTGTTCTGTGACATATTTAAGCAACAGATAAATTTATACATCAGGTTCCTCAGCGATGTTCTGAATGGCCTGACCCCTGCATAACAGAACAGGGCACTAGCACTACAGTACCTTTGTCTCCTGAGTAGAATCCTAACACAGTTATTATAGGCGACCTGTAACTTCTGTAGACTTGACTTTTTAAACTTTGCAGTGAATGCAGTGTACAGTGGAGCACAGTATGCTTTAAAAAGTGTATAAGTACTTGTGTTTAAATGTATCGCCGTCCTCGTAATTGTTGACACCAATGTTGAAAGTTCATAAAGTGGTATAGGCTACACCCCAACAATCGCTTAGATAACATTAGGTCTACCTATTGAAGATGATGGAGGATGGGATTAACACAAGGTGCATTGTCCATAAAAAACACTAATTGACCTAACTGGTAGCAAGCTGTAATTAGCAAGCATAAAATGTAACAGAATGCATTTTAGAAATGTAGTGGAGTAAAAGTACAGATAATGGCTGCAAAATGTAGTGAAATAAAAGTAAAAGTATTCATAATTATTTCTACTCAAGTAAAGTATAGATAAGCTGCGAGTCCAGTCAATCTATGAGAAAATTTCACCCAACCCTAACTCATTGCCTCAAATGATTTAGGTAAACATAACTTGAAAGAGACTAGTTATGGCTACTTGACTCAATTGAAGTAATTTCCACCAACGTTTTTAGTAAGCTTTACTTATTCGTTTTTGCAGTGTACTTGAAAGAGACTAGTTACATTTACTTAACTGGTTTGAGGTTACATTTTACCTCAATTTTTCAAGTTAACTGGTCCTTTTATTTTTACAGTGAAATAATTATTACTTATTGTTTTTTACAGTGTACATAATGTTCCCAGTCACCCATTTATAGGTAAAATAGGCTATAGAACTGGGGTAGAAAGGACTTTTCTTTTATCCTCAAATTTGTGCCTTTTATTTTTACTGACATCATCACAGTAATACAGGTCACAGGCCTGAGGACCGCACCTTGCACAACCTCCACTTTGTAACGTCCTGTCTTGTCCTGTTTCCCTGTGCTCTTAGGCCATGTACACACGTAGGCGGGTATTTTACAAACGCACATTTGCTGTCCTCCGTTTTCTAAAAACTCTTGGGTCCACACGACTGTTTTAAATACATTCACATCCACACAAACCCGCAGAATTTCGCTCCTGAGCGCAGCTATAAGCATACCAGACCAGTAGTTGGCAGTGGTTGCCTAAAAGTAAGACAAAATCTGTCCAATCAGAGAGCTCCTCTTCTTGTCGTCAAAAAGCGCCTGTACCAGGGCAAGAAGTAACAGGCTTCTCAGTTGATCCATGCTGTCAATTGTCTGACATAAACAAGGGCGCATATGTGACATTTATGCATCAATTGTCGCAGTTAGTGACGCTTCCTGGTCCTGTGCTCCATGTGCTCCTTTGTTTATCCTTGCCATGCGTCCCTGCTCCTAGCTCCGCCTCTCACCTGTACCTCATCATTTTCATTATTTGGCCATTAGTCCCTGCCTAGTTTCACCTGTTCCCTGTTCCTACTTTAGCCTTTGGTATTTAAACCCTCATGTTTCCTCAGTCCTCTGTCGATCGTTGTCTATGTTAGTTTTTCATGCTGTTGTGTTCCTTTGAAGTTGTCCTTGTATTCCTCTGAGTAAAGCCTTGGTTCTTGTCATATTGCTCTGCGTTTGCTCTTCATTTTGAAGAAGCGTGACAACCTTCCATTCAGTGATGGGCACACAAAGCCTTGTGAAGCTTTTGAAGCTTCTTCCAGATTGTGCCGAAAAAGTCTCGAAGTACCGAAGCAGCAAGCACAACGGAAACACAGTGACATCTGGTGGTTTGCATAAATTATAGCAGCCATGAGGTCGAGATATGTGAACAGACAATACAATTAATTGTCACCTTTGTGTTTCTCCTCCACAACTGAAAGTTTCTAGTGCGCGCCCAAAAGTTTCTAGTACGCACCCAAAAGTTTCTGGTGCAAAATGAAAGGAACACATAATTACTCATGAAAGTCAGTAAGGATCCATTACAGACAATAAGTAAGGTGGTGTGTTTTCCTAGGCCAAAAAAGCTTTTAAATGCTTTGTGACACAAGGCTTATAACATTGTAATGCTATGAGTACACAGTTGAGAGTGTGTAAACAGTTATGAATACGAATGTCATTAGTTATCAGACTTTATGAATGCATTATAACCCTTTATTAATACATTTACAGTGCTTTACTGGGTTCAAAGAAAGTGTTACCAAAATGATTAGACAGAATTATTCTTGTTTATTATTTTTTCAGGACATATCATGGTTGTACATCATGGTCATTTCAGGGTTTTTTACATAGGTTTCTTGCATATAGCCCCTCTGGGGGAATGTGCATTGATTCATCAAGAAATTGTAAAATAATACATAACTTTCTTTCTACCCACATCCAACACAGATAATGCCACCGTTAATGGAAATGCAAGAGGAGCAGCTTGTGTCTTCCCTTATTATTGGGGTGCTGATACCTACTGGTCGTGCAATTCATATTATTATAAAACAATGTGGTGTTCGGTATTGCCCAAAATGACATCATTTCCAGACAAGGCACGGTTTGGAGAGTGTCCAAAATATGGTAAGTGCTCTATAGTGCAGCACAGTGCAAATTAGGCTACTTGCATTGGGATTTGTTACTAAAAAAAGTAAGCACTTGTATCTTGAGCATTTTTAGCAGAGTGGCCACTGACCACTTTCAAATCGGGTGCTGGTGCCGAAGCAATCTAGGATGTTATTCAACATGGAGTCAAATTTCCAATTAAATGCAAAATTAGATACTACAGAATGTTTAATAGGGGACTCAATTGGATCAAGTTCATTGAAGTTTTATATATGACATTAATTTAATTACATGAAGTTTCCATACTTTTCCTGCAACAGGTAGGGCGCTCTATTCACAAACATTCTTTTTACCAAATCCTGTGTACACCAACAATCTTGGCAATGCTCGAGTTTATGTGTATAGGGACTGTGATAACACCAACATAGAGGTGTCATGCTATGTTGAGCCTTAGCGATTTGGATGTGTGCCCAGAGCACGCTCATTGACAGCCATTTGCCTGTAAACAAGAAAACTTAAATTTTAACTTGTAAAAATCAGGCTATGAGCTGAAATTTGCTTTTAAACAAAATTTGACTTGCAGAAAAAATACATATAAATAAATAAATACATAAATAAATAAATAGCGTATCACTGTCTCTACGCACTTCACACATACAGGTAGACAAGAGGCTGACCGCAACACTCAGTAAATTTGGTTAATTAGGTGAATGTTTCTATGTATTCTGACTGCATACAGTTGTGTATATGTTTGCATTTACATTCACACATTTCAGTCAGAAAACCTCTGACCGCTTATTGTGTTCATACATTTTTTCCTCATGAACATGTATATGACTTGCAGTTTTTTCTTTTGATCAGATGTTTGTGACATTCACAAGATAATCAATGACCCGTGGCGCAACATTGGCTTCACCTCCACCTTCCACAACTGGCCACGTACAGACAGTGCCCTGGCAGAGGGCTGGTACCGCATCACTGGCATCGGTGGAGACGTCCTGTACCAGGGGTGCCCCAGTCCTGGCGCTGGTGGTGCTAAAGACCCGCTGGCACTGTGTAGTGGTGGGAGCCACCCCAGCCTGGCTGAAGGAGTCAAAAACATTAGCCTGTGTTCTCCTGGTAACTGCCAGGGAGGGGGAGAACATGTAAATGTGCTGGCTTGTCCTGGAGGATTCTACCTCTACTATCTCTATCCTATAAACCAAAGTTTTGTTACACGTGAGTGAATATTCAAGTGCCTTATTCAAAGCAGCAGTAAATGCCATGTATTTTGGACATGAAATTAAGTCCTGCACTTTCCACATACGCTAGGTGCTGACAAGTGCACAGGCATCTTCTGTCATTTACACTGATGCACTAGTGTGAACTGTCCAGAATTAAGTACAAACAAGAGTTTATGTTGTGGCGCAGGAAAAAAATAGAAAAGATTGGTGAAGGGGGCGGTAAGTTTTAAATAGAGATGGGCAGAGTAGTATTGAAAACAATTTGTCCTAAGAAATGGAATGTCAAAAGTGCAGTGTGATGCTGGAATTACGGTGCCAGTGGGCTGACCTCCGAGGCCAGTGGTCATCAACTGGTGGTCCTTGGATAGATCCAGGCTGGCAGACCATGTCATCCGGCCTGCTGAGGCTCAGAGGTTGGAGTGTGTGAGACAAAGTGATTTTCAGTCTGTCTGTAAAGATATTCACTTCTAAATCACTAATAATTTTGAGTGTGATGCATTAGGCCTGCAAAGTGACTGTATACATTCACTTTCCAGTATCCTTGTTACAGACACCCCCCCCCCCAAAAAAAAAATCTATAAAAAAAGCTATGTATGGAATTGCTATCACATTGTATAATACTGACAACTAACCACTTGCTTCTTTAAAATAGCCTATGCATAAAAAGGACTGAACTGTAGTTTGTTTAAACTCACACTTAAAACACCAAACACAGTAAAAACATTGGGTGTTGTACATATATACCTACAATGCACGACCATGCGCTTTACTTGAGGGTGACTGATGCTCAGTCTTTCACACTACACCTGTCTCACCTTCACTCTCTCGTGCTCCTGTAGTGCAGTAATAATGTTCAAAATCCCTGAGCTTAGTAGACCTACTGATGCCTGCCAAACACAGCGCATCTATTGGTGTTTCCTTATCATAACCTGAGGACTAAAGTAGGCTATAATTATGACATGCCTCTCCCATATAGCATATTTAACTAAAGCCTGGCAAAATACTGACCTTTTTACTGCATCTAAACTTACTTTATTTAATTGATTTTATTTATTTATTTTTTTAATGCTCAGGCCTTCAGTGTTTTTTCACAGCACAACTCCCCTCACCCCCAGCCCCTCCAGTCTTGCACACTTCTCTTTCTTGCTTCCCTCAGGTCACTGGAAATGTAATGAGACATCCTGTGGTGTGAACGCTCAGTGTGACAACAGCAGTGGTGGCTGTGTGTGTCGCTATGGTTACGAGATTCCAGGGACATTACCAACAGGAGACTCCTACGGGTGTGCAGGTAAGATGTCACCTAAAAACTGTATAAATCTGTGAACCTTTGTGGAGAGTGTTTAGTTTATTTTTGTGCACGTGAGGAGAGTATCAACAACGATTTTTGCACAACCTAGGCTCAGGAGTTGAGGAATCTTGGCACCGTGATTTTACTAAACTTTGTCAGACCACTCAGCTCGTTGTCTAGGAGTCTCCTTGAGACTTTACTAACTTTACCAAACCTTAGGGGACATCAGTGTGGCAGCGTGTTCCCTGATGGGACTCATTGTTCTTTCAGTTTAAAACCACAGTAGGAACAGGGAAGAGCAGTTACCCTCATCGGGCGTCTGTTGTGTTTTTTTCAGTGTTGTGAAGTTGTTTTCAGCTCAAAACATTTTTATCTCACAATAAGGTAATTAGGATTTTAGTTCATGTGCCCTAAATAGTCACCTTAATGTGTAATACCCTTTATTGGCAGACTAAGATGAAAGGACCTAGTCAGGTGGTTAAACTGCTGGGAAAGATTACTTCTGTCTTACTCTTCAGTATATACCCCTATATTGGGACGTGACATCAAGGGAACAATTTGGGTCGTGATTTGGGACTAAAAACTGAGGGGACAGGTCACTCAGGCAGGGTTTGTGAGGGTTGGCAGTAAGTAACAGGCACTGTCTGAGGAGTGTTAGGCACAGTGACCCATGTCAGAGGTGTTTGGCCTGTTCCCACATAGGCGTGATCAACAGGCATGCCTTCACTTACCCCTATTGTTGTGTCACACGTTCATATGATGGAGGCGATTTAGCATTCCTTATCTCATACGTCACTTATTTCTCTGAGCATTTTTGCATATGACTTGGCCGCATATTGCGCCCCTTATCCTTCTTCCGGAAGCTTCCATTCCTGGTTCCTCTTACAGCATGACAGTTGAAGGTGCCCTGCCACACACAACCATTTTTACCTGTTTTTGAAATATGATAGGTCTATACGAGTTTGAGTTATATAGTGCATGCAAAAATGTAATAAAAGCTTTTCATGTCTGAAATAGGCAATGGAAAGAAATAATCTGAGACATCAGGCCAATTCGAAAAGTTTATTGAGTTTACGCAAAATAGACCAAACCTGAGGCACTGGCGGATGACACTGCCTTATCGCCCAGTCCATGCTCTCCTGTATTTGACTAGTGCCCACCCCATGAAATCCTAACTATACAAGATCACTGAATATCTGTGAAATGAAGATAACAGAATGATAAAAGATAACAGTATTTTATTATGCTGGAGATTAGTAACAGAAGGTTAGGGACAAATGGCTGCAGTGAATTTTCGGAGAAGTCCCTTATTATTTCTGTATCCAGTGAAAAGAATGACTTTTACAAAGGTGAATACAATGGGCTTCGTAAGTTTCAACCTGTGGCTGTAAGAGTAACCTTGCAATAACAAAGCAGTTATCTGGTCATGTTAGCTATTGTGAAGCCCTATACATTACAAGCTTACCATTGCAAAGTGTCTGTGTACAGTGTTGTAAATCCCTCTATATATCTACATACAGGTAGCAGTACATACACTTGACCCATATTTCATAAATAAATATTCAAAGGTGTTGTTGCCTACATATAGTGCTTATACCATGTAGGCTACAGGTCCTTGTGCCCATGGGGACCCAGGTTCAAATACCTGTGGTAATTTCCTGATCTCTCCCACTCACTTCCTGCCTGCTCTGTACTGTTCTATTCTATCAATGGAAGAAAGAAAAGCTCATAAAGAAAGAAAGAAAGAAAGAATAGATGGGGGAATATCAGTTTATTCAGTTAATTCCATATCAGTTCCTTTCATATCATATTCAAATCAAATTGAAATCTGTTCTGTGATGACGGCTCTCTGCTTATGTCTTTGACTAAAATTTAACGTGCCAAAAGCTAATTATTTATTAACAGTTGTAGCCTGCAGTACCATAGTGTTCCCTATTCTGTCCTCCAGCGTGCGTACCAACTTTGCACGAGTTGACAGATAGCTAAACAGTCAGTAATTGTAGGTGGAATGATAGGCCAGACGCAGGGAATAAAGTTCAGTCTCCTTTACTCAAGGTTGTCTTGGACACAGCTCCCTTACTGAATCTGTGAAACTAATCACAAAAGGAATGTACAGACAAGGCATAAAAATGCTTCCCTGTGAAACTCTTCTCACAAAATGGCTGAACAAGAAGTTTAAACTAGACCACCTGACCCCAGATCAGGAAGTAACCAATTAGCTATGTTAGAAATGGCCAGCAGGTGTCACTATAAACACAGACCGACTTTCTTACAGATAACATGACATTGCCTTTGACATTGATTTCTAACAATTCATAGATGTAGATGAGTGTGCAAGAGACAGCTCACTGTGTGGTCCTGATGCTAAGTGCAGCAACACTGATGGAAGCTTTAATTGCACCTGTGACTATGGATACCAGAAACCTCCTGGAGTGACTATCACCAGTGCTACAAACCCATGCCAAGGTACTTGGTGTATATTGTCCACAATGAAGAACTCTGTAAAAACTTCACCATAATGTAACTGTTTTGAAGACTTTTTTCATGCTGAATGCTTCTAAACTTCTAAACTAACTTCTAAAATGGAGAATGATGCACAAGTTGTGCAGATTGTTATACCTTGTTGGATTTGCAATTCCCAGTTCGATAGGATGTCCATCCGCAATAATGTTCAGTTTGATAAGCTGGAAGTAGCTGGATATGGCTAAGAGGTGACAGTTTTTTTTGTTCCAACAGGGCTGTGATTAGATTTAAAACGGACAGAATTCCTAGGGAGATTCTTGTTTTTTGTGTCATCGAGTGTTTTTAATACACAGTAGCACTACAATTTCTGGCTTGAAATGTCACTTGCAGACCTTCTGTTCTTGTAATTCTGCCTCTATCTGTGCCATCTGGAAAGTCCAACGTTCACTATATGACTTGATTCCTTCTTTGTCTATGTGTGTAATCTTTCAGAGATTAAGGGCTGTGACTCAAATCCTCCTTTCTGCCATGCCTCATCCACATGTGTCAAGAATGATGATGGGTTTATCTGTGAATGCCAAAATGGTAAAATACTCAGTCTTAGTGGAAATGGGACTGTAGTTTGTAATGGTAAGATTGCAATTGTTTTTAAATTAGATACACGTTGGTGTTTTTCCTGTGTAGTGCACCACATCATGGTCTGTTTTTGCGACAAGTTGATTTGGCTAATAGTTCATTCAGTCCTCAGTAGGGTTGGGCATTGTTTGAATTTGATCGACTCTGGTTCGACTTCTGCTCGATTGTGGTTCTTATCAATTTCCCATTTTCCATAAAGGTTAGAAAAAGGTGCACAAATAGATAGGTTAACAGACACAATTCAAAACAGTGGTGCATAACTAGCCTGGTAAGAAAACCAGACCCTCGTTCTACACTTTCGTTTCGTACAGAGGGTCTGGACATTCGGTAGTAATATTTGATTGCTTGCTTGAGGTGTTTAAGTTTAAAAAGATTGGATCAGCCCCTGACTGGTAGCTTGCCTTGACTGATAGCATTCTAGCTCTGCACTCAAAATGCCTCCCTCTGTTTGCTGATTGGACAGGTTAAAATGCCTCTTGGGAGAATAAGCTCAATGGGATCAAATCCAGACTAGCACTGTAAGGAGATGATAGCAGAAGTGCTAGGAAGGCAAGGCCAGGCTAGTGCACAACATGTTCATACGTAAAGTTCACAAACGTAGAGGTACAGGTAGTTAATAGCTTGTGTGGAGTGTAACAACAGATAATCAGAACCTAAACTCATGAATGAAAATGAAATGAAAATGAAAATGCCCTCTATTTTTAGTGACAGTGGATTCATGTAACATTTGTTAAATCAAAGTGTTTATTCTTCTACTAATGAATGGTATGTTGACTTAACTTTTTTTTTTTAATATAAGTCTGAGTGTACCTTTTATTTCATTTTCAGATCTCAGTGAAGGCAATGAGGTATGCAAAGTTATCTCCCATACTCTGGGTCACCATTACACATTAGCAGCTACAACTGAACTGAAGAAGTAGTGAAAACTGGAGGGAATTCAACTGGGGCCATCACTGACACTGTTGTATATCATTATGGTTATGATAATAGAGTAGTTTTTTTTCCCACCATGCTAAACATTTACAGATGAAGGATCTGTAGTTGTAGTATGAGGGGCAGAGACAAGTTAACAAATAGTTAAAGGGTAAAATTCCAGCACATTTCAACCCATAGCCTGGTTGTTGAAGGTCACAGAGTGTGGTTGGTAGAAAAAAAAAGAAAATGTGCTACATCATGTGGGCGGTGATGGCGCAGTGGTTAAGGAACCTGGCTAGCATTCAAGTAGCCTGGAAAATGGTGGGGGTAGGCACTTAGCCCTAAGTTGCTCTAAGAGACTGGAGATTGGCCCTGATGTTATTGATACTAGACAAATGTAAGTCACTTTGGATAAAAGCGTCTTCTAAATGCATAAATGTAAATGTAAATCATAGACCAAATAATGAACCGGCAGATAAAGCTGATAAGGATAAAGGTATTGAGCCTGAAACTGAGTCCTCTTACCCCTCTGGTTAGCTATAGCTGCTGTTTTGCTGTTTGTTACTGACAGCACTTAGTGACCTCAGACAACAGGGCTAGCCAGAATTTTCCTTTAACAGATGTGCTTATAGATAAAAGAGACCAAGGTAATATGAGATAATATCAGTACTTCATCAATAGTGAAACGAATGGTAAATGATTCATTCATTTATTCATTCATTCATTCATTCACAGGAAGCATCACCTGAGGTTCGCTTTAATAGTCTTCACAATATGATCATTAACTTCACAGATGACATTGTCTTGCCACCCTTTGTGAGTATTTCTTGGAACATTTTCCTCTTGATCAGATGCAAATAACCACAGCTCTCAAGTTTTCAACTCAGCTTGGAGTGAGACAAGGCACAGCATCAAAAATGCAGCTAGTTGTTAAGGCCTTAGAGACTGCAGGAAGATTCAAGATTTTTGCATTTCAGAAGTGTTGAATGAGGTTCGTCTAATGTAGAAGTGATGAAGCGTCATTCTTAATGACTTTATCTATTCATAAAACAATATTTTTTTATTCATGTTTTTTTTTTTTTATTCAGGCTTATATCTTTACATGCCAGATAAAAAGAAATCATGATGGTTGGGAAGGCTATTAGGCTAAAGCTAAGTATTTTTTTTTTTTTTTATTTTAATAATTTTATTGAACCATTTGAAGAAGAATGTGCCTACTCCTCATTTGGAGAGAAGCTGATTTCAAAACAGGATTTTTCAAGAATATCATTCAAATTTGTGGCCTAAGTTTATTTTGACATATAGCTTGTCATGTGGAGAATGACAAGTTTGTGAGTTATACCGGATACACAATCAAGTTGCACAAGTAAATATAATTACATGTAAATTCAAAGTTGATTCTCTTGCTGTTTACCTTGGAGACTAGTGACTAGCGCCACTGGAAAGCTTCAGAGGTGACGTTTCATGTAAAGTGCATTAATGCGTCAATCTGAAAGTTCAACGCATTATGTGAGTTTAGGCGGTTGCAATGTTTTTTTAGATATAATAACTTGAAGCCCCGTAAATAACACTGTTCATGCAAGAGACTCACACACTTTGACCCTCTCCATCTAAATAGTACCAGTAAACAGAACTACAGCCAAATAAAAAATGTGGAAAAATGTGAATAGCAGACCGCAAACATGAGAACCAGTCAATGAATCAGTCATTCTAGAACTCTCTGGAAGTATCAAGACATCTTTATGGCAAATGTATTCAGTGTCACTGGTCTACAGGTGGTGAAGTCCTTGCTGGAGTCATTAGGTGAACAGACCAAGGTGATGTTGCAAGATACCAGGGAAGAGAAGGTGACAGCTGTTGGCAATACCATGCTACAGTCCACAGAGAAGCTGGCAGCAACTATGGTGAAGCCCACAACCACACAGAGTGAAAAAACAGTGACAACCAAAAACATAGGTGTGCTTCTGATCTATCCATCTATCTATACAACCACAGATCTTCTGTCTGTCACTGTTACAAAACCTTATGTAGTACAAAGGTGAGTGTTTTAGACTCTTAAATTGACCACTTTCACTTTTTGTCAATAGAAATTCAAGCTTTGGCCATTGGAAAGGACACCACCATAAAGTCAAGCTCCAGTATTGACACTACGCATGTCTCATTGAATATAGGCCTCACTGACATTGCCCGTAACAACAATGGTGTGTTCAGGCTTTATACATGACAGTGCTCAAATGCTTCATTTGTGAAGTGTAATAATTTTATCAACAACAATCATGATTATGGTAATGATAATATAATAATGATATTTGGTTGTTATACTTGTTATTTTGTTGTTTGTGTACAGGTGCTCCCATTCATGTTAAATCACTAAATGTTTGTGTCTCAATTACTGTAGGCTCAGCTTCCGTGGTCCTGACATCCAGCAACAACATGGGTTCAGTCCTGTATGCAGACCTCTACTATACTGCCAATGATACTGTGAAGATCATGATGTCCAAGGTTTTTTCTGTCTACCTTCTGAAAACCCCAAACAAAACCTTGCCAAGCCCAGCCAACATCACAATTCAGCACATCAGGGTTAGTATCAAAGACCCTTCACACATTCAGGTTACTCATAGTATTAAGATCTTTTGAAGAAGTTGCATTTATATTTGAATTAATTTGGTGTGGACAATAGACTATTTCATAGTAGCTTAATTGTAGAAGTAGTCTATAAGACATTGACCAGATCTGACTGAATTATACATTTACATTTATGCATTTAGCAGACGCTTTTATCCAAAACGACTTACATTTGTCAGCTATCAGTTACATCAGGGCCAGTCTCCCTTAGAGCAACTTAGGGCTAAGGGCTAACAGTGCACAACGGTGGCAGCCATTTCTAGGTTACTTGCATGCTAGCCAGGTTCCTTAACCACTACGCCACCACCGCCCACATATTCTGAGAATTCTGAGAGGAGACAAATGTTGAACTCATCAAAGACAATTTTAAGCTGTCTGTAATAAGCACACTGGGGTTAGTGTCAGTATCACTGAAAATCTGTCGACAAGATATTTTATTTTGTAAAATTTTATTTCATAGATATTTTGTCAATGTTAAACTTAAATAGGAATCAATTGTAAATACTTTGAGGTTGGTCTTGAGTGGTAAATAAATATTTTTTCATGTAAGTGAAAAGAGAAGCCACCTTCTTTCTTTGTTTTTGTTAGGAGATGGATCCTAATGGTTCGTTCTCCTGTGTGTACTGGAATGGCAGCGCCTGGGTGGCAGATGGCTGTGATGTCACCAACACCAACACCACACACACTGTCTGCACATGTGTGCACTTCTCCACTATCTCCCTGATCATGCAGGTGGAACGACCCCCAGAGGTAGGCCAGTACAATGGTTGCTAACACTTTGGTGTTCCCACAGCCAATTAAATGATTAAATAATTGTGCAACAAGGAAACACTATAACACTTTATATTAGCACACACATTCTCAAAGTCGTCACAGTCATGTGACTGCGCCTAGCAACGAGCTAACCGCAAGAGGTTGTATTTTAACAACAGTTTTGTGAGGGTTTTGACACTTTAGTAAAACTTTTATTTATGTCCTATCATTACATCAAAGAGCTTCCACCGGTGGCTTTAGCACAGCATAACACAAAGTTAGATTTGGTGGGTTTTGATAAGTGTCCATATCAACACTCTGCCAATTCTTGCCATAACAACCCCAAAGAATGGCCAAGTTGCAGTACCTTGACATATAAAATTTTTTAATAAGGACACCAGGGAGGCTTTAAAATACTAATAACAAAGATATAGATCGAGTCTCCTCTCCCGATTGCTTGGAGCCATTTCACATGTCTTTTAGGTTCCATTAGATTTACATTTATGCATTTAGCAGACGCTTTTATCCAAAGCGACTTACATTTTGTCAACTATCAATTGTTTAGGGCCAGTCTCCTCTAGAGCAATATAGGATTAAGTGCCTTGCACAGGGGCACAACGGTAGCAGCTGGGATACGAACCAACAAATTTTCAGGCTACTTGCACGCTAGCCACGTTCGTTAACCGCTACGCTAGCACCGCCCACCGCTCACTAGGAATCATATAGAAAGACAACTCCTTCCTCTTGATGTTACTGTTGGTACACCCCACAATACAACAGCCTTTGGGCATGTTTTATTAGTTTTCAGGCCGATACCTGTTCAGCGCCAAACCAATTTTTCGAAAGCATTACCCTTTGCCGTGTGTTGCTAGGGACGCGGTGCACTATGGGTAGCGAGAGGCCCGGCTGACCGACTTCGAGAATATTCGGCATTGACTAGCTGTTTACTAACGTGCATATTATTGACATACTGGCTATTTACAAAAATTACAGATCACTTATTAATCCCTTATTCTGCATGACTTTATTATCCCCATAGTAGACCATTAACTAAGAATTTCTCCAGTATTACCTCCTAATTACTGCTTATTTGCAGTAGAAGTAGGCTTTGTTTCCTATGAATAGATCATCTTGTCTAAGTACTATTAGAGGAGAATAACTGTTCTTGTAAACCCCATACTAAACAAAGCATATTAAGATCATAATTCATATACAACAACTAAGTTACTTACTATGAATAAGCATTAATTAGGAGTTCATATTGGAGATTCCTAGTTAATGCTCGACTATTGGTGGAATAAGCACATGGAGAAGAGGGTATTAATAAATAGTGAATTGTAATGACTAACAAATGTCTAGTATATTATTTGCATGTTAATAAACAGTTAGTTAATGGTGCATATGTGTGTGCTAATATAAAGTGTTACCGGAAAGGCATAGGTATGCATGCCGTCTTAAAATGCCACAACACCCACACACGGGATTTCAACTCTCATTAACTTAATTTCAGACGACTTTGCCAACCTTCACAGTGGCTCTTGTAACTGCACAGGCCTGAATCTATAACCTATAACTACCTACACATATGTAACTAGGCTAACTAGTTTCCTGGACACATAACATAGTTTGTCTGGGCACTGCTCTAGTTAATACATATATACATACATACTTTACAAAGTACATACATACATGCATGCATACATACATACATACATACATACATACATACATACATACATACATTAATAAAGATGGGAATTACATGAAGTTTTACACATGATATTTTGCAATACACTACTGTGTCTCTGTTCAAAGACAGATCCTATGATGGAATTGCTGAATAGGATTGGCATATCTATTGGGTTGGGCTCCCTGACCCTGGCTCTGTTGACCTTTGCCTTCTGTGACCTCAAAGTGACAAACACGTCTCGTTTGAACCTCTGTATTAGTCTGCTTCTGGCTCATCTTCTCCTCCTGCTTGTCCAGGAGTTCATCCACCTCATCCGTCCTCACAAGGTGCTTCAAACTCTGTTCATATGACTCATTTTCAACACACACACACAACCCAATGCTGTAATGCTGTGTGGTAATCGAACATACAATATATAAAATGAACACTAAACAATACAAACAATAAACTGTAGAAACAGTAAACGCTTGTTTTGTTTGTTTTCTTCTTGAACTTGAACTCACTGACTGATGTTCAGGACCTATGCATGGCGCTTTCTGGAGTCCTTCACTTCCTCTTTCTGTGCTGTTTCGCATGGATGTTCCTGGAGACTGTCTGGCTTTTCCATGCTGTTTTGCGGCTCACAGACATCAGATCCAACCAGGGGTTGGGGCCTCACTGGGGATACCAGTGCCTGATTGGTTACGGAGTTCCCTTTACCATTGTTGCAGTCTCAGTGGGAATCATGCCGGAGGGTTATGGGAGTGAAAGGTGAGTGAGTGTCTCCTCCTCAATTATCACACAATACACTTTGTGTCACATTCATCAACTATACCTTCATCAAGACCATAGTTTTAAATGCATCTTATTCAGTTTTATAATCCCACTCTTTGTTCTTTGGAGTATTCGTTGTAAATGATTGTTATAAAATTCTCTTGTTTTCCTTACTACTGACAGCACTCGGCAAGCTCCTTTATTAATCACTCCAAACTATTACTTTAAGTTAAACTAGATGTACCGCATAGCGGTACATGGTATGGCCACCGCAGTGTATTGAAAACAAAATTTGGTGCACATGAAAAGAAAGCTGTTTAGAGTGTGCATGTCAACGTTGCCCAAATTTGAGCAGTTACAAGCCAAAATGAACTTTTGAAGAATTTTAAGCTACTTTTTGAATCTTGATTGACATGTAACTTTGAAACGGTTCATGTCAAGATAAATCCTTTGATAACTTTTAGTCAGCATTGTCTGTAGATAACATATAACAAATTTGGTGAGATTCACATGAATGGCCTATGACGAGTTACTTGACTTTCGCTTTCACAATTTTAAAATTTCGCAGAATTTTTTTTTATTGGAACTGGGCGTCGACCAGTGTTTTCAATGCATGAGGGTGAATAGATTTCAAGACAAAAAAATTTGGTTGCAAACTTTGGTGTTCCATAGAAAAATGACACTTTTTACAATTACAGCGCCCCCTATGGGTCAAATTTTATGGTACTTGCTATGGTTTCAAAGATCATTGTGCTGATCGTACATGACAAATTTTGTGCAGTTCCCGCCTTCTCGGCCCAAGATATTGGCAATTCAAAATCCCAATTTTTGCATTTACCCATATCACTAGGTGGCACTATGTTACAAGTGAGTGTTTATGGGCTGGGTTGATGCTCCTCTATAACACCGACATATTACAATATTAAAATTTCATGCTGTTGGGTGAAACGTTCATTTATTCAGCAAAAACTTTTGGCCATCTCCCCTCAATGTCCTCACTGATGGGGCAATGAAACAGGCAGAGGTGAAGGGGCCCAATTAGCGAACTGATGGAAATAGGTGAATGTTTGTTATGACTTTAGAGGTGCTGGTTAATTTATACTTAAAGTTTGTTATACCTTTATAGGTGCTGGTTGAATAATGATAAAAGTTTATCTTATATAGACGTAGGTGTTGGTTGACTTTATGTTCTACCCTCAGGTGCTGGTTGAACTATGATAAAGGATTCATCTGGAGTTTCCTGGGTCCTGTGTGCTGCATCCTTGGAGTAGGTGTAAAACAAAATAAACAAAATTTTATTTCAGCAGTAAAAGATTGGTACAGCTTTAATGGGGTTGTGGTGAGGGAGTGGGACAGGCAGAAATCAAGTGTTGAATGCTGATGGCCCTTAGCTAAGTCCAAATCTCTGTCTGTTGCTACGCCAATGAAGTGCAAACCTTTTCCTGACAGTTCTGGTTCTAGAACATGTTGAATCTTGCTCATCGGTAGCTGATTCAACAGCCAAAAATGAGACCCGTTTGTGTTGACAGAACCATGTACTTGGACCAATTGGACCTTCAGTTACTTATCAACCGGACAGACCTTTGGCTATATCTGCTGCATCTGTAGGCATACTGTTGCAGAATACTGTGGGTTGTTGAAAGCTTGCCAGGCTGTCTGTGCTTAGCCTTTTCAGAGAGGGACTTAGCAAAGGGCTTACTATTTAAGGAAACCTAATGTATGGCATATCCTTATGGGGCAAGTCTTCAATTACGTGTCACTTGTCGCCCAAACCAGGCAAATGCCACCCTGTTCGTCTTCATCCTTGTCTTCATTCGCATGGCCCTGTTTCAGATGCAGAACAGTAAGGTGCACGATAAGTTAACCAGGTAAACAAACTTATCCGTAGTCTGATGTACTTGTAATGAGAGCGTTAATGTGCGAAATTAATGTGTGAATGCTAAAGTCTGATTCATAGTTGCATAACAGAATGTTTCATCCATTTTTTTAATGTCTGCAACAAAGCATGTCATATCAATTGAATATGAATTTGACCTAAAACCATGGGATGGTATCTGATACATTTGGTGAAATGTTATGTGAATGACTCATAAAAGTGATTGTATTACTATAGTGCTATAATATGCATAATATGCAAGCGTAATGTACAAAATATGTCGTGACAAAGCAGGCTATGAGCTTTTTATGATTGCAGCAAATACTACTACTACTCTTACTACTGCTACTAGTCTTACTACTATTACTGCTACTGCTGCTGCTACTACTACTACTACTACTACTAATACTGCTGCTACTACAACTAATGAGAAGAAGAACAAACATAGCCTATTAATATAAGAACAATATTAAATGAAACAACAATTCCTAAAAGGCAGTTTCCTCTGTAGAACCTTGGTGATTAAAACCCTGATCCAATCTGTCGTCATTGGTTTGCCTTGGGTACTGGGATTCTTCACAAGAAGCAGCAAGGCACTGAATGTGCTTTTCCATGTGTTGAACAGCCAGCAGGGAACCTTCATATTCATGCTACATTGTGTTCTCAATCAGGAGGTAATGATGTGAGACACCAATTTGTTTATTTGTTCTTAACATGTATTCTACATTTATTAGTTTATTTATACTTGATTTTAAGTTTAGTGCTCTTGGCAATTTTCTTTAAACTTTGTGACATTTTCTGATGTACTGTATGCTATTCTAATATGATAGACATAATCATGAGGTAGGTGGCAATAATCAATAGTACACAGCACACACACACTCGCACAGTGTACAGTGCACACACACATTGCAAAACTAAATATACAGACTTGTGCACTTACATAATTCTTTTCACTAGGTGCGACTGCAATTCTGGAACCGGTGCAAGAAAATAAGATGAAGATGAGAGTAACCGCTTCATCAATACCCTGGATCATTTCAACCCTTGGGCTTGTATTTTAATTGCTTTCGGTAGAAAAAAGAATGTGAAAATTTGGTACAACATAGACCTAGGCATTAGCTACTCTAATCAGTCAAAAAAACACTATGTTATGTTATGCACTTGTGAGCGTTTGTGTTTGACCAGTTCGTTCGTGTGTGTGGTATTTTTGGAGGGTCGTGTCTTGACATTGACATTATCTGTGATTTCTGTCTAAAGTAGTTAGAGCAGCGTGTTTAGTGCAGAGATGTATAATAAAGGTCAATTTACCCACGTCTTACTCTGTCAATACGCAGACACGCAAGATTGCACTCAGACACGCTGACCCTCTTCAACATGCTCTCCGAGGGCTGACAGATACCTCCCAAATCTTCTAACTACCCGGCGAAACGATGCAGACCCCATGGATAGAGGGGGCGTGTGATTGGTTGGCTCACTTTGTTTTGGATTCTTGCTACCCACCGTAGGTATAGTTAGCAACATGCTAGTTCACAGTGCAAGCTTTGCAAATAATCGCAGATGTTTGTTTGGATATGGTGGAAGGATTTCATGATTGTACTGTGCCTATATTTCAAAAAAGTTTTGCAATCAGCACTTTGTCAGCAGTCATTACTTTGTAAGCAGGAATGTGAGAAGTTCATGAGCTAACAGCTAACAATTGGCTGGCAGAAAAGTTGTAATTTGCTTGTGAATAAATAATGTGAATGACTTGGCTATTGAGAAGTACTATGTCTCTATTAGCAATATTAACAAAATGATAGAAAGACAAAATGATGTCTTTGTGGGTAATTAAATTAAGTATGTGGGTAGACTAGTGCCACTCCAACCAGTGTCTTCTGGTGTGTGTTGGTGTACACGATACACGGACACACGTTGGAGAACTGTGAAAGGCAAACTTTTCTGTGAATATAACTGCGTGTAATTATAGAGTCGGATGAGTGTAAATTGGGCTTAACTAAGTAAAAATAATTCACTACAGTACTCAAATATTTTTTGGAGTGTCTATACTTTACTTGAGGTTAAAAATCTGTCCACTTTTACTTATGCTCCTGAGTCATACACTGTCTTTTCAGACATAAAAAAACACTGTAGTAGTTGTTGGTGGCTTGAAAGATCGAAATACTGTCTGGATCTACTTATTACAATAAATTAATTAATTTTCAGCTCGATTCCTTTGTAATTATGACCGCCGATAGCGAAAGCAGTCATATTGGTTTTGTCAAATTTTCCCTCCTCCTCTTTTTTCACTTTGTTTTTTTTCCACGATTTTCCGTCACTGATTGCCGGGACACTGAAACGCTGGAGGACATGAATCTTTGTAGGCATGTAGCCTTAGTAGGATGTAAACGACTAGAATCTTTTGGCCCCAAAGGGGAACGCTAAAGTTTGCAACCAGATTTTTTTTTGTCTTGAAATCCATTGACCCTCACGCATTGAAAACATTTGTCGACGCCCAGTTTCAATAAAAACAAATTCCGTGAAATTTTGAAATCATGAAATTGAAAGTAAATGAACTCGTCATGTGAATCTCGTCATGTGAATCTCACCAAATTTGGTATATGTCATCTATAGACAATGCTGACAAAAAGTTATCAAATGATTTACCCAGAGATGAACCGTTTCAAAGTTACATGTCAATCAAAATTTAAAACGTAGCTTAGCATTCTTCAAAAGTCCATATCTTGACTTCTAATTGCTCAGAATTGGTCAAAGTTGACATGCAAACTCTAAACAGCTATCTTGTCATGTGCACCAAATTTCGCTAGGAAACCCATTGCCTTGAAAATTTTGACTGAATTGGATTGTGAATCTAAAGCTGAGTTTACAAGCTATTCCTCAGTGTAGTGTACAGTAAATTCTTTCATTTAACTAGACATAGCAAGTTAAGTTTAGTTTCATTTTAATTCATAGAACTTGCATTGTGAAGTTGTGTCAACTAACCACTCAGTTCCTCAAACCTGAAATATGAAGTAACCTTTACTTTAAGAGTAAGTTCATCTTACTTGGTAAAACCATGGAAACCGATTGCCTTGAATTGAGCAAGTAACCTTTACTTTAAGAGTAATTTCATCTTACTTGGTAAAACCATGGAAACCAATTGCCTTGAACTGAGAAAGTACTGTAAATAACATTTACATACACAAGCAAGAATAAAAAACAGGTTCTATTCTACAGTAATGACATTCACTTCAGATCCGTATGACATACACAATTTGAATATTTATTAGTCTTTGAAGAAGACAAACATAGCATAACTTTTTTTTTAAGCTTACATCAACATGTCTAAAAATAAAAGCATTTAACTCGGTCATTCCATGTAAACTCAACCAAGGCCGCCACACTTCGGTCTCAAAAAATGCTGAGAAAAAAATATCAAGTTTACTCATATTACCCAGAAGATACTCTGTAAACTGTTGTGCTGTTGCTCATCACTGATGTTCACACTGTATGCAAGGAGGAGTGCGAGTGTCAGTGAAGGTGTGGCTGTGTGTTTGTGCATGTCTGTGTGTGTATGTAATTGGCATTAGAGGTGAAGATCTATGTGACGATCCTACTATGGGAAAATCTATACTTTCCATGTTACAGCCAGTTTTACAGGGGAAAGAGGCCTCTATTTTCGGCATAGTTCACAGGGCTTGTGTTGTGGAAAACCACCTTGATGTTTGCAAACCCCAATAATGTCCTTACCCACCCAGCACACTTGGTTAAAACCAAGAACTCACTGTTCAAAAGTTGGAGTAGAGTTGTTGACAAAGACTTTATTCACAATACCAGCAAAGTATACAAGAGACAATTGCCTCACAGTATAAGTGCTTAGTAGTGTGAAGGAGATCCGCTCCAGAGAGGATACTGTTTACCCTGAGAGTTGATTAGGCTCTGGCTGTCCCTTCCAAACATCTACCTTTTATGCTACTAGAATCACCCAGAGGCCCCCCCGATTTCCCTGCGTCATATTAATTAATGTAGGAGGCCTCGGTCCTGTTCATATTGGTGGATTTCCTCACCCATCCGGTTATCAAAAAAAAAATATTATTCCTCCTTGCTGGGCGTTTAGTCTGACGTATACTTTCTTATGCTGGACTCTTATCTTTATGATTTATATTCCCTTCATTTCATCAGGACCCATCTGTACCATGGTTCTGATGTGAACAGCATCCATTCATACAGCGGCCCCATTCATGTCCACCTTATCATGGTATCCTCTCAAACTGAGGTATCCCCGGATCCGAAGCATCTCCCTGCATTAAATCTTGGTCTCTTGAACTGTTCAAGGCCTCTTGCTTGTCCTTGTCCTCTGCTTGAACTACCCAAGTCTCTACTCTCTCTCTGCCTGAACTGCTTCGGCCTTCTGGGTTACCATTAACATGTTACAAACCACCCTTCTTTCATATGTTAGTATAAGCATTACACTCTCAAGTTAATATTGTATATACTAAAACAAACTTCTTCTTTATGATAATCATTTCCACACTTGTCCACTTAAAACACTAAAACACATGCAATATTTAGCCTCTGAACAACATACTTGGGCTTGTAAACATTGCCAAAAATTAGGGTCGCCACTTCCTCCACCGTCAAACTTCTTTAAACTTTTAGCTTTAAAATCAACTGAACAACAGCTGAGCAACTATGCTCAAAAATGTTGACTGATCAAAAATGTTGACTGCAGGTTTTTAAGACTTTGCAGTTTTTGTTCCTCCCCAACCCAAGCATCACCCGCTGAACAAAGTTTAACGTGTTTCTCATTTATGTTGGATAGTCTAGGTTAGATGCGTACGATAACTCAAACAGAAGGCAAAAGGCCTCCGGCAACGTTTTCAAGTCATCCATGACGAGACTTCCCTCAATTATTATGCCTGTTGACACTGGTTCCAGGTGGATGATATTTGGACTGGGCGGTGTGCCATCGTCTTTAATGACTGTCAGCAGTCCAAAGGAGACTTTGGCCCACACGTCATCAATAGCAACACAATGGTAACAGTTAAACACAGGATGGACCAATATGACCGAATTTGGGACACATTTTAAATGCTTACATCGTGGAATCTAAAAATTATAGTCACAAATACATTCCTTGGAAAAGCTGACACTCAGCAGTTTCTGATGCCCTATTTTATCTGTACACCAACTGAAAAATGAAGAGTAGGTTTGGAAAACCATTTCTACAGCATTAGAGTCAAGAACTGCAGACCTGAATGAAAAATCATGAAAAGGTCATTGTGCATTGCCAAATATTTTCCATCCAAGTGAAATAGAGGTAAACCATCAATGATTGAATTTTGAATGCAATCCTATAATGGGAGTCTCAGCAGTGGCAACACAATGGAATTCTGGAATAATTACAAGATCTGGTTTGTGGTAGGAATCCCCACACAGAGCTGGGTGCCACATTCTTTAATCATTGGCAGATGATCCTTTTGGATATGTCAATAGCACCAAAATAATAATACATTACATTTGGAAACATAAAACAATTTTTAGCTACTTATACTACACCCATGTAAACCTACCAAGCAGGTGTTGTAAAAGTCACTGAGGTCATCACCAAAAAGAACTGGGAGGCCGCGGAGTATTAGGGTGCGTAGAGCCATCACATCTTGTTTCTAGAGGTGAACAATGGAACATTAACAGTAACATTAGATTATACATTATTGAAGTCGTGGCAGGAATCACTTTTTCAGCATTTCACTGCACTTAACTCAATCATACCAACTGCAACATCAAATTTCACCGTTGCCCCCTTGCCTGCCATTCCTTTCCCTTTTGACTTCTGACTTTGGCTCCAGGTATTCTATTCAATCAGAGTACACAGAACATACTCACTTCTCACCTTTAAATCAATTTGTCCTAAAAATCCATGGAGCGTCTCTCCAACAACACCACATTTTGATTTCAATATGTTGACAAAGCGGGGAGTGTAGCGATCAAGGGCATCAAAGAAGTCATTTAAACTGGTGGCAGCAATTCTATTGAATTCTGAGAACACCTGTGAAAAACAGTCAATATACAGCAGGTGAGCAAAGAAACTCTAAAAGTACATTAGGGAAAGTAACAGTTTAGGGTAACATCTAAGCGTGCCGTTTTCTTGTATCTCCTGAAGAAATGTCCAAAGAGTTTTGTTCTAAGCAACTGGACTTCTTTGAGCTTGAAATACATTTCACTCCTCTTCCAACAAGCTTCAACATGTTTCCCATGTCAACATGTGAAGGGAGGGCTCTAGAGAAGTATAAACGACTAGCTTTCCCCCTGCATCGACCAGAACTGATGAAGCTTCTTGAATGAGGAGCGAAACATCTTTCAAGCTCAAAGAGGTCCAGTTGCTTACAATTAAACTCTTTGGACAACATGACCCGGACAAAAGAGAATCTTCACAGACATACCCCCGAAGAAATGGTTGTTTGAAAGCCAATTTTCCAACTCTATAACTTGCATAATAGTATATGATATCTAAAATGAAAGGTAGTGAAGTTATCAAAGAGTCATTTATACATTTTGGTATATTTTGGTATATATTTTGGTTTTTGTGCAGTTCAATTTTAATATTGTAATCTTTGACAACTTGGCTACCTTTCATATTTGGTATCGGGGGTGGTGGTAGCGTAGTGGTTAAAGATCCTGGCTAGCGTGTAAGTAGCCTGAGAAGTTGTGGGTTCGAATCCCGGCTGCCACCGTTGTGCCCTTGAGCAAGGCACTTAATCCTAAGTTGCTCTAGGGGAGACTGGCCCTGAACAATTGATAGTTGATGAATTGTAAGTCGCTTTGGATAAAAGCGTCTGCTAAATGCATAAATGTAAATGGTATTGTAGGCTATTTATGCAATTCAGCAAATGAGCCCACTTTTAGGTAACTTGCCTCCATTGATCAGCTTCAAGTGCCAGTTTGCTATGCAGTTCCTTACTGTAACAAAGCTTGTTAGTTTCCCTTCAGAAAGCACTCACTGTGATCCGAAATGCCTGCAATGGCAACACACATTTTAAATCACATAGATACACTTACCTGTGTTTTTGTAAACAGAGCTGGCCAACGGTCCTTCAATGTTGCCACTGGTGTTTCAGCCTCCACTATCTCTCGTCTTCTGACAGAAAAAGTCTGATCCATCCATTTCATAGCTGCACAGCAATCTGCTGACATTGACATGAAAAGCTGAAAAGCTGACATTGTTAGTTATTTCGAGAACACGTGTCTGGTATGGGGTTGATTTGAATTTAGCAATACAGCCTTTGCTAATGTAACATGTCCGGGCAAGTGCCAACCGTTCACTATCAGACTTGAGTATTTTGTTATCTGCTATTGCCAACAGGTTACCATAAAACCTATCCAAATGAAAATGTGTGGCGTTTGTTTTTAAACTTCTAAATACTACAAAGAATTTGTAGATGACAAAATTACAGGTGCATTCAAGTTTTATCTCCTGCGTAGTTACGTCTTCCACAGGTCTCTGGTTCAAATGGCTTCGATTGTCTTGGTGTGATCGTTGTCCTTGAAGAAATGTACGTGATGGCGCCCCCTCTTGGCAATAATACGTCACTGTTGAAGTTACCAGTCTAATTCAGATTAACGTTAGTCTAATTGAAAAGTAATGTGTTTTTTTCCCCCTGAAAGTAACTGTTACTTTACCAAAATCAATAAAATGCACAGATTTGTGGCTGTGAGTAAAGTAAACTAACTGAATGCAAGTTAACCGTAATGTTGGATTTTACAGTGCACGAAAGTGAAAGTAAACAAACTCGTCATAGGCCGTTCAGGTGAATCTCACTAAATTTGGTATATGTCATCTATAGACAATGTTGACAAAAAGTTGTCAAAGGATTTATCTTGAGATGAACCGTTTAAAAAAAACATGTCAATCAAAATTCAAAACGTAGCTTAAAATTCTTCAAAAGTGCATATCTTGGCTTCTAATTGCTAAAATTTTATTAAAGTTGACATGCAAACTCTAAATAGCTTTCTTTTCATGTGCACCATATTTTGTAACATTTCGTCACAGGGGGCGATTCTTGTCGAAGCTAGGTGCCTAAAAACAGTTTTTGTTAAATAACTTAAAAAATTTTGCTGTCATGCACGATCATCACAAAGACCTCTAAAAGCACAGCACATACCATGAAAAACTTCTTACTACTGTAGAAAGATGATGCTTTCACAAATCACTCTTACACACTACACAAACACACAGAATGTCATTCATTCAAAACCCACATCCATTCCCATTTCTGGCAAATCATTTCCACACAAATTCTTACCTTACAACACTGACCTACCACAAACTCATCATACCAACGGTTCCCACATTTCAACACACTGCGGCGGTCATACCATGTACCATTATGCTAGTTTGTCATACTTGTTGCTATGGTTTAAGTAGGCCTACTGTATTACTTTGCATGGCCTTTGTGCCAACTCATAGAGACAGTTTATAAAAGAATTCATGGCTCTGCTTCAACTGTGCAATACAGTCACATGGGGCAATTAAAATTCCAAACAGGTTTGATTTTCATGCAGCTATCTATTGGCAGTTGGATTGGGGTTAGGATTGGAAACCTGCCCTTATGAAGGCAACTCTTACACTTCATTGGCTCGAATCTTCTGTGAAATAATGTCTTTGTCTAGAAGGAACTTCAGTAGGAAACCAAAAGGAGAAGTAGATGTTAAGTTGCATTGACTGTGCCATTTCAGTCGTCATTTTGTGTCTTTGATTCTTGAATTCTACAATGGTAAGTCTGCAATTCAAATAATTTATTGATTTGTTTTAGAGGGTGTTTTTTCCTCACTGATGTTTTGGTTATTAGTTTGTTGTTATTTTTAAAAGCCTAGCACCAAACCCAAAGGAAATGTGATAAAACCTTATTTTTTTAATTACAGTTACTCATATAATTACTCTGTGGGGTTCAAAACAGATGTTCAGGAGGAGGGTGATGCCATTTAATGTACATAACACTTATTTTTTTATTTTGTTATTCATCGTGTTTTAAAATGCTTAGAAATTAGGCAATTGCCTAATGTTTTAATGAGAAAACTGTATGTGTCTGTGGAAACTCTGTAGTTGTTGTATCACATTAAGGTTTGTGCAAGATCCTGTTTCAGTCCATCCTGTGTTAAACTTTACGCTCCCCTCTGATGAAAATACACTTTGGCTGTGTCTAACAGCGTGGCCATCCATTCTTCTGTTTGTTGTTGTATAGTGCTCTCCCTATTCTGGATAGCAGTAAGGATCATTCCCTGTAGGGTTTTTGATTAATGAAAGTGACTTGAATGGAAAGCTGGCCAAGTGGATCTGCAGAGCAAATTCAAATATGCTGACAGATTTGTCTTGATTCATATGCTCGCTTGGTCCACTTAGGCTTTGACCCAGTCAGATCAGGGGCACAGTGGAACACTAAAATCCACCGAAAATATTCTGACTACACCGACCCACCACCAGCCCATCATCGGATTTTGGAAAGCGATTATTTACCATGAGCCTACTACTTCTAAAACTGCTTGTTTGGTTCCTTGATTGTGATTGGCTGAGTTGCATTCCAAGCCAATAAATCCAGCCCAAATACATAGATTTCCCTCTTCCATATTACTCAGCCTATTTTGCCGTTGTAGCATTTAGAGTTGCCCGGCAACCACTTCCCCAAGAGAACTATATGTTTTGGCGGAAGAAGGGTTATTTATTATTACACTTTTATATATTTTTTAATTTGTGTAGCTGTATTTAATGAAATCTTTTCAACGTTTTGTTGAAAGAGTTTTAGAAAAGCAATAAGCCACTCGAGTCTGTGGGTTTGCGCTGGATTGAGAAGAGTTAAGGGGGTTTGATGGGGCTCCACTGTGCGTTGTGCCAAACAACACCCTTTAACTGTTCCTTTAACAAGGGGCAACTCATCTATCCCCTTACATTTCTATAAGAGACTTGATCTGCCGTCGATTCATTGGATAAATGCATTTCCCATTTCAAGGAGGCCTTGCTCCATTCTATATTAATTTAAGAACAAACAAATAAAATTTTTATATGTGACCATGAAAGTTCTATAACGTCTGTAAGAAGAATTTAATGAAGATGCACAAAGGCTACACAGAAAAAACGTAGATTGGTGGGAGAGATCAGACATGAGTGTACAGGGTAGAGATATATAGAATGAGCAAGTGGTACAAATTTTGGTTGGGACCATGTAGGTTCTCAACTGAAATGTATGCAGGGCACTTTTGTGGGGATTCATTCCGTGTTTGATTACCCATGTGCATCAAGGCAGGCAGCGGTGGATTCACGGCCATATCAAAATATTGTGAGCCGGCGTTTAGATCTATCGGTCTGCCGGACAAATTGGAAATCTCTGAAATGTCCCTATGGCCACCCCGCCTCTGAGTTAGAGTCTACTTGCTATATGATTTAAATTAAAACATATCAATAATTTCATGTCTTTACAAGAATGAGAAGCAGTGTTCTCTGACATGAATCAAGTTTTATACTGAAATGGATTTGTTTGCATACCAAAGAACAGGAACCAGTGATGATCATTTTGGAAGGGTTACATTGGCTGATAAGATAATGAACACAATAGCACTTTCATTCAGTTTTTGTTTCATTTTAACCGTCCCTTGTTTTCATACTGCAAATGCTTGTAACTGCGCTTAGCAGCAGCAGGGGCTGTGTGGAGAAGTTTCTAGGAAAAACCCAAAGTAGCAGAGAAGTTTGTCTTGTTCAACCAAGTCTTTATTGCGTTCACCGAGAGAATAGTTATAACAGTGGTAATCCTCAAACCATTCTAACCACTCTAGTCTTACACCTTATCTACCTATCTTAAATACTCCTTATTGAAGGTGGCGTGGCTGGCACAGAGCCAATCTTACGCGACGCCTCAGTCTCTATCCTTTTACGATGATGCTCTAAACATGGTTTCAACACAGTTTTCAGAGAGGAGTCTACTGACATGCACATAACTCTCTTGCTGGTACTTACTCTCTTTTTATAGCACAACACTCTACTGCATGCTCTATTCTATTTCTGTATACACACACATACATATATATTACTTGTTTCTACAAAATTCCCGACAGCTGCCAAAAGAGCCTTCATTCACCCTACACTGAGCCATTTAACCATCATAGTGACTCTATTTAAATTAACCTAAAAACAGCATAAAATGTTGCCTGATGTGCCTTTACATTTACATTTATGCATTTAGCCTTTAAATAACATTGTTTACACCCTGTTAGGCTATTTCTTTGAGAAGATGTGTACAGGCTACGCTAGCGGCGGTCATATTGGTTTTGTCCAATTTTTTCCCCCCTTTTTTTCCCCACCGATTAGCCATCAACGATTGCCGGGACACTGAAACGCTGGGGGACATGAATCTTTGTAGGCATGTAGCCCTAGTAGAATGTGAGCGACTAGAAGCTTTTGACCCCAAAGGGCCACCCCCCCACTGTGCCAGTGTCTGTCAAAGAGGGCGACACGGCCAAAAGTTTTTGCTGAATAACTCAATGAATGTGTCACCCAACAACATGAAATTTTTGTGATATGTCGGTGTTACAGGGGAGTATCGTCCCAGCCCATAAAGACTCATAAAGACTTGCAGCATAGCGCCACCTAGTGATATGGATAAATGCAAAAATTGATTTATTCAGATTTTTGAGATGAACCATTTCAGAGTTACATGTTAATCAAAATTTAAAATGTAGCTTAAAATTCTTCAAAAGTCCATATATTGGCTTCTAATTGCTCAAATTTGGTCAAAGTTGACATGCAAACTCTAAACAGCTTTCTTTTCATGTGCACCAAATTTTGTGACATTTCGTCGCAGGGTGCAATGTTTCTCACCAAAGCTAGGTGTCCAAATGGTGTCAACAATTTTGCCCAAGACAACGATTTTGTGTTACTATGTCTGTGTTAAAGAGGCTTATCAACCCAGTCCATAAACACTCCTTTGTAGCATAGCGCCACCTAGTGATAGGGGTAAATGCAAAAATTGTGATTTTGAATTACCAATATCTTGGGCCAAGAAGGTGGGAACTGCACAAAATTTGTCATGTACAATCAGCACAATGTCTTCTGAAAGCACAGGAAGTACCATAAAATTTGGTCCATAGGGGGCGCTGTAATTGTACAAAATGTCATTTCGCCTATTATCTATGGAACGCTACTAAACTTGACTAAAACTTGTTTTTGTAACCATGATATATGTAGATTAGTTTCCTTTGTCTGTTATAGGACCCTTTTGTTGTTTTGATGTTTCCAGTTGCTAACAGCATGAGAGAAATGTTGCATTGAATTTCATTTTGTCTAACACCACGGATCTTGATTCCTAATCTTTAATTTTGCAAAATGACAAATTACACTGCTTTCATGTTCCAGGAGACCAGAAAAGCAGCTGCAATCTTTTTATTCATGCTTGTGATTTGTTCCTCAGGTGAGAATTGCATCAAAAAACACAAAAGTATTTTAGAAATTACCCTTCTACAAAGTGTACTGAGACCAATGGAAAGTGAAATGTGGCAACTTTCTAAACCGATATGACATAGAACTACTCTCATTCTCATGTAATAGTCAAGGAACTCTTGGCTTCCACTCAAGTGCTTGAACTACTTGCAGTGTTTGATTATCATGCCAGAATGAAAGTACAGTTCTAGGTCATATTGCCTCATTTCATTTTAATGTCTGTCTCGGCATACCTTGTAAGTAGAGAAGTCAACTTTTAAATAGGAAAAGTACTGGAATTCTATTGACACTGTTAAGCAATAAGCTAATGGGTGAGATGCTAGTGGCAACCAAAGGATTCAATAATATATGCTAACCTTAAATATGCTAATAAATATGCTAACCTGAAAAAACACTAATGTCAGACTGAGATAATAGAAAGGTAAAACTCAATTGTTTAACTCTCAGACAAGAGCAGAAACTTTTTGGGAACAGCTATGTAAGGAATAATATGTTACCTGGTCATTACAAGAAAATAAGTCCCGACAGGACAAACAGGACCCCAGCAGGAAGTGGAGGGGTCGTTTCAACCTGAAGGGACTTATTTAATTATACTTACTACTACTTGCCACAACAAGCAAAAACTTCACACAAACATCTTTTGAATTTAACTTGATACCGTTTTGTGTCCAGCAACAAGTCCAGTTCATGATGCAACTTAACTTGAAGTTCCATTGCGATAAGTGCATTGTCTCTATTTGTATCTCTAATTATATGAAGATGTCCATCTGAAGCAAAAAACCCATTCCCATTGACAGAGGTCATTATACATAAGTAACTGACCTCTGAACATTCGAAAGGCCCATTCAAAAGCCACTTTCACACTGACGAATATCCCACATTTAATATCCCACCAGAATTTAGTGTGTCACCTGTTCCTTTTACACTGAGAGACACAGGATCGGGTGTCCACTCGACCCGCCAATCGACCCACCTCGGACCTTAGTATCAGAGCCGAGATGTGTCCGTCCTGGGATTGGCGGGGGGGGGGGTTGATGACGACGTATCACAAGTGCAACCCTCCAGCAGGAGTTTAAAACACAGGAAACAGCAGAGCAGAATAAGCTGCAAGTTCCACCTACTGCATTGTGCTGTTCTCCTCCACCACTGTTCCTCAACTTGCTCGCAGATGACGAGCTGCACAGACCGGCATTGTTCTTCTTGCAACAGCTGGACTAGAACTTACACTGCTTTAACTTACACTCACTAAACTTGTGCTGCACTTCATATTCTGCACTTGTAAATGGTGTTTTATTTTCTAATAGATAGATTAATCTTGAGTGCTTTATTATTTCTTATGTTACTTACCCGCCTTTTACTATGCTAAGTTTATAGCAAACATGCTCTTAATAGCCTTGGCACAGGGTCATAAGTACTTTAGAGGAATGCTTTTCTTTTATGACACTAACTTTTGAGCCCAATGGCTTCAACAGCATGAGATGTAATCTATGTACTTACCTTTCTTCATTATGCTAAGCTCAGACCATACTTGCTAATGACTAATGTACTCTTTAGAGAATGCAGTCATTTCTCTTGGCCTTCATTTATCTCCTAATTTATCTCCCAACTGAAATGACCTAATTACATTGTAACAACATGCTTTGTTTTTTCATTTAGTTGACTTTAATTGTAAAAAAAACATGCAATGTGTTGTCATCTCACAGTACAATATGGTACACACTTCAAACTGTTGACATGATGGCATCTCAGATAGCTTGGTAACTGGCACGTGCCCTTGCACCCAGATCGTCAACCTGTTCAGGATGAGGGTGGATGTGGTCACCCATAATGTTCCACTCTAATGGCAGATAGGACAATGGGTCATGTCTGTGTGCAATGATGGGGAAGTATGTGCCATCTATAGGACCTACACTCATTGGATAACCACGTGCGGCAAATCTGTTGATAGTCTCCCAAAGACGCATTCAGTCATTCATTCATATTCATTCATTAATCATTCATTCACACCACTCAGCGTGCATACAAACCGATGAAGAAATGTCTTCAGCACTGCACTAATTTCTCGGACTATCATGCACATGGTAGAAACACCGACTCCAAAAATGCAGCTCACCGATCTGTATTCACATGGGGTGGCATACCACCACAATGCAATTGCAAGTCTGAGACGTGGTTCCAGTGCCTGACGACAGTTGTGGCTCAACAAGTCCCACAACAAATTCGAAGGTTTACCGTGGCATCCGAAAACACGTATTCCACTCATTGTCAACAAAATTGTTCACTTTTTTACACTGGACCAAAACATTGACCCTTGTGGTTTGCCCACCTTCCACACTCTACTTTCAGACACATGTGCGATCTAACTAATGAGAGCTAAATGTCTTCATCTGCTGCATCGACGCACAATGCATTCTTCAGGTTCATATTGTTCATGGACTTTCTACAATTTGGCATCATACTCCTGTTGTCAGGCACAGACTAAACACAGCTAGAATTTTACAAGCAAGGGGTTTTATTTTCAATAAGCCAAACAAAATTCAAACAAGGTCAACGTCAGCTAAAGATAGCCGAGGGCTAAAGGTATAACTATAACGCTCAGAAGTTTAAGGTAGAACTAAAACACAAAAGGTAACAAATGAACAAAGCACAAACTAAAGCACACGGTGTTACGAGGGATTAAACAATACCCAAATAAGAGAGTCCAAGGACGAAGGAGCGCAAGGCACAAAGACTTCGCGGGAGAAGAGAAACAACACGACTGACTCGGAACTGATCCAGGGAAGGATTGACAAGGCCAGACGACAGGAGACCCCAAGTGCTGTGGAGACCAGGTGTAACCAATTAGTACTCAGGGGAGCGTGCACGCGAACCTGGAAGTGGCTGTGAACGAGGTGACGAGCTGATTAAGGAGTTGTGGGTTTGTGAAGCAGATTGAGGGGGCGTGGTTGTGGCCAGATCTGATGCAGACCTGACACCTGTTGTATTCTTTGCAGACATTCCATGGCGAAATCCCATGTTGTAAGCATCCACATGCAGTACAACACCATGTACATGGACTTCATTTGCGCTTGACTGGTTGCTCAGAAAGCCAGCAACAATTCCTCCGGGTATCCCGCCATCCTTGTTTTGAAAACTACCCAGTGTGACAGTTTACCATTTACCTCCGAAGCATGGGTTATACATTATTGTACATCATTGTACACGCCCAGCATTATGTGTGACGCATTGTCGTGCAGTGCCAGTAACCCCTCCTGAACCCGGGCTTCAGACAACACGGGAACAGAATACACCTTGCTTTCACACTGCTCGACCTGGGATGAAGTTGCAATTTCCAGTGTGAAAAGGGCTGTGAATGAACGTTAATGAACCTCCCACAGCATTCTGGATATCAGTATAATAAGACGCTAAATGCTAACTCTCTTTGTTGTAGTTCTTGCAGTTGTGCCATATCTGTTTTGGGACTCCTTTGTCCCAATTTTGTAACTCATTTCAATTTTCAGTGTAGACAGTTAGTATATACTGTCTATAGTGTATACCGACTGGCCTTTGGAACTTGTAGGCAACGGGGCTTCTTTTTGGATGGTCAAAACAAATGGTTGGTTAAAATCTCTAGAGACTTCAAAGTGCTATGTTATCAATTCCAACTATCTCTCTGAACCAGATTCTTCTTTTATTCAGATGGTCCTTTCAATTTATTCCTAAACCAGTTAATAACGCAGCCTTGTAAGGCTGTACGACACCCCCCCCCCCCCAAAAAAAAGACTAGGCCTTTTAATTAACTTTAACATTCGTTTTTTTTTAGGCTGGTGAATGATAATCCTGATTTGTGTGTGTCTGTGTGTGTGTGTGTGTGTGTGTGTGTAAGTGCCTGATGGACTTTTCATACCTGGACCTCCTGGCCCTGCTGGACCTCCTGGCCCTGCTGGACCTCCTGGTCTGCCAGGTATACCTGGTGGACCAGGTGAACCTGGTAGACCAGGCAATCCTGGCCGTCCAGGATTGTGTCGCTGTTCAGACGGACCTTTTGGTATTGGTAGGTAACTCTCAAACACTTGCTCTCTATGCTGCTTTCTATTTAAGCAATTAGAAGCCAATTTTTAAGCAGATAATATTTAGCCTATCATCACAGGTTCAATAAGGAACATGTATGTGAATATGTATGTGACTGCGGTACAGTTTCCTGGAAAACATTGTTTGTACATTTATTTTGTTGTTGTTGTTGTTGTAGTATATTAAAGGTTCTCTGAGTAAGTGTGTGTGTATTTCAATCATCAAAAGGAACTCCTGGTCCTCCTGGTCCTCCTGGTCCCCCTGGTCCTCCTGGTCCCCCTCCTGGTCCCCCTGGTCAAAGAGGGTTTGATGGTATCCCTGGCCCAGCTGGTCCTCCAGGACCCCCTGGAGTCTGTGTTCCCTCTGAAGAAGGTGGAAGAGTGTATGCAGGTAGGAGTCCCTGAACATAGTTAGCAAAATTAGATTTCCAGTGGTGCCATGAAGTTCCATGCAGCTACCCAGATGAGTCATACACATCAACACTTTTACACAAACATTTGAGAGGTACTTTTGTGCTATTACTGGTCAGCATAATAAAATGACAACGCTTTAAATCCTTTTTCTACCCAGTTTGAGGAGCCATGTTTAAAATGGGACATTTCTATGCCTGTTCTCAAGCTGATGTCATTCAGCATGCTGCCAGACTTGCATATCACCTCCATTTACATAGTTTAGTTTTCGCATTGTATTAAGAAAAAAAATGTAGAAGTCTGGTCTAATTTTTGGGGGACGTGCATATGACTTTTGCATCTAGTGTTCCCAGTTCCATTGATTATAGTGGAAGATAACTGTTTAAGATAATTATTGTTGAATAGAACACTTCAATTATGCATCCATCATCTAGGTATTGTGTGTGTGTGTGTGTGTGTGTGTGTTTGTGTGCCTGCTTGTCTCTGTTTTTCTGTGTCTGTATGTTCATCTACCAGTTCAAAATGGACCGACACTGATTTCCATAGTAGGATGTGTTCTTGCAGTTCTGGATGCAGTCGGTTTGGTTGCTGTTGTGGTTTATATGATAAGGAAGAAGTGAGTATGAACTACAACTCTGTGTGGGGTATGAAAGCTTTTGGTTTCATTTTAGTATGGATCTAGAGGGTCTGATTTCAGTAACATTACATATAGCAAGGGATGGTGGAAGTCCAAGCAGGGTGAACAGGACCCCTGGTGAGTGGAAGGGTCTTACCTGGTCCTGCATGGCACTTTCTGCAGCATTCTGAACAGCCACATCATAAATCTCAGGCCCTGTTTACATTTATGTGGATAGTTTTTCTAAACACATATTTTATGTGCATTTTGGATGTCATTTACACATAAACAGTAAAAGAGTTTTAGCTACCTCAAACTGATAGAGATTTTTCAAAATGCTGGAGTCTGTGGATATATGCAAATATGTAAAACACAGGTTTTTTTTGTTGTTGTTGTTTTTTTTCTGGCTGCCTGTAACTACAATCAAGAATTTTTTTTTTTTTTTTTTTTTTTACCTGGAGACCCTGTGTACCTTTTGTTTCCTTATGTTATGAAGGAGTGTGCAAGCGGTGGCTGCACTCCCCATGAGCACTATTTCGGAATGTCCCCGTGCAGTAGCTTGATGGTAAATGTGCTTATGGCGGATTGGAGGCGAAATTCAGAGTGCTTTTCGGAGTGCCCCCCAAACACACGCACACACACACACACACACACACACACACAGAGAAACACTGCTATCAAACAGGATGTGAAGCTAAGGGGAGGACCTGTTCAGTTTTTTACATTGGTGTTGTTGTTGGTTTGCTTTTCACTGTAGGTTTGTTCACTTTTCATCCAGCCCCTTTTTTAATGTTTCTGGAAAGAAAATATGATCTATTACGCAATGTTAAATGCAAGAATAATTACAGCCTGCATTTGCACATATGTTTATACCACTGCTTGATTTCCTGCAAATTTCCTGTTGCGATGTGCTATGTAGAACGTGCATTATTTTCAGATAACCGCACACCTGTGTAGTTTCACTTATCTGGATGTATTAGACTTGCAGATCAATTTGCCCAATCCACTGTTAAGTTTAAATGAACTGTCGAGTTAAGAAAGGGTTACAATTTAGCAGCCTGACCAACGTTTGCAGCAGAGCAGCATGTTAACTTGTGACCGAGATAGATTTTAACTCAGTTACACTGCATTTAGGAGAATGGGAAACGGTGATTCTCCAAAACCCAAGATGGGATAGAATGCTTGAGGATGATGCTTGACAATGACAGATCGAATTAACGACCCACTTTTGATCATAGCAACCATACATTTAGAATTAATAACAGCAGTTTATTCATGTAACTTTTGAATGAGTCGATGTGCGGTGGAAAGAGGTAGTTCTGCAAGCGAGCTTATCTGCAAGCAAGTTAGCTATCAAAACGTGTAAATTATTAGCAAAACTACATAGTGCAGATGTGGCAACAGTGGTATAAGCGGGATAATGAACTTCACGGGTGCGTATATTGGTGAATATTGCACTTATCCGCTCCGCGTCGGAGCCTTATCACCACCTCGAACGCGCAATATTAACTGATATAGGCCTACGCACACTGCGTCATTCACCATCCCTTATGTCCTTCATTATTTATATGTCTATTTATTTATTTATCAATTTATTTGGGATAGATAAATAGATGTATTTATTTTAAACCAAATCAGGATGTGTAGATTAATAAACAGTAACTATTTATTACATCTCATTTCCTTTCATTTTCATTACATTCCAATATAGTCTGATGTTTACTCTAATCCATACTACAAATTGTGTATATTTGTAAATGTATCCTCTATACTACTAATTGTGTATATTTGTAAATGTATAATTTTTTGTATGTAGGCTTAATACATAACCAAGGCTAACTGCAGAATTACTTCAATGTATCAAGCTCAAATTGGCTCAATGTCGTCTGCTATCAAAAACTGCATGTAGGAAAACTGAACAGAACCTGATGCTGTAGGGGTTGATGGAGGTGGGGCTGTGTGTGATTGCACATGTGAAGAGGGTGGGAGTGTTTGAAGAGGTGCTAGCCTGGCCTTGCCTTCCCACTTGATTATCATCTCCCTACAGTGCTAGTCTGGATTTGATTCCATTGAGGTCATTGTCTCTGAAGGCATTTTAACCTGTCCAATCAGCGAACAGAGGGAGGTATTGTGAATGCAGAGCTAATGCCAGTCAAGGAAGTCAGGGGCTGATCCAATCTTTTTAAACTTAAACACCTCAAGCGAACAATCAGATCTTACTACCGAATGTCCAGACCTCTGTACGAAACGAAAATGTAGAACGAGGGTTTGGTTTTATTACCAGCCTAAAGATGTGCATAAGCATATGTGCTTTTGAGGATTTGGGAAGTATGGAGGTGGCATGGTTCTGGGTTGCTGCATCATCTGTCTCAGAAGAGAGGCCTGCGAAGATGCAAGCCTGAATACAAATTTGTGCGAAGGATGAATTCCCACAGTAATGATGTGTCATTCTCCTAATCAGAAAAAAAGCAAATGCAATTTCCAAGTTCTTGTTTATCTCAGTGTTTATACACCACAGCCATTAACCATTAATGCACATAATGCACAATGCATTTGATAACTTTAATAATTATTTTTTATTATTTAGGGGAATTGCAGCAGAGAGAGACACAGGACCACCAAATCCTAATGTGGACCCTACTGATGATAAAACTTACACTGCTCTGAATCTCTTAACAAGATCACCGGAGTATGACACTCTTGATGTAAGTGCTTCACACAAACCGGTGGACTAGTCAGATGACATTACTTTCACGTTATGTCATTTCTTTGCTCAAACTTTACATTGAAAATATTTCTTGTTTCTATAGCAACTTAGGAATCCACCCAATGCCCGTGGTTGTAACGTCAGGCCTAGATGCAGCTCAGCAAACTCCACCTCAAGTTGAACTAAAAATGTCTAACTGGGGACAGTGTTTTACAGTGCATTAAATGTGTTTGTTTACATTAAATATATGTGACAAACCTCTGTTGTCCCCTTTTGTCTCAGTAGAGGCCTACACATTGACTGTGGCCTACACATTGACAGCCTGACACTGCCTTCAAACAGTGCATACTGGATTTAGATTTGGACTTTCGCTTGATGGGACATTTTCATTGGGCAAAAGTCCATGATGCATGACCAGAGTGCTCTGTTTGAAATCAGCGACTTATGGGAGAGATCCAGTGTGATTCAATCCGTAGCTCTGTTGTTTGAGGTCACCGAGTGCTGTCTGTAGGAAAAAGAACTAGAAAATGTGATACAGAATAGACCAAATAGCAAACCGGCAGTTAACATTAACTGAAAAGGGCATAAGAAATGACACTGAAAGTGAGTTTCTGTGCCCCATTTAGTTAGAGTCAGACATTTACATTTATGCATTTAGCAGACACTTTTATCTAAAGCGACTTACAAAATGACGATTAACATTCTAGCTACAACACAATTAAAAACATACTAACTAGTAAGATAAAATATACTCTCAGTGGGACTAGGTCTTTAAGACTTTCTTGAAGATGGAGAGGGTATCTGTTGTTCTAGTAGCACTTGGAAGGTCATTCCACCAGCGTGGAACAACAGATAAGAATGGTCTGGATTGATCTGTGCGAGGTGTTGGCAGTGCTAGACGACGTTCCTTGGAGGAGTGGAGTGGCCGGAGGGTGACATAGGGCTATAAGTGGGCTATAAGTTGTAACTCATTACTCCCCAACACTGAACGTTAATAGAATGGTGTATACCTCAGTCCCTGTGATGCCACCTCTTAGGATATTCATTTACAGATCCTGGACTATAACAGAATCACCATAACTTTATTTTCAGCACACAAAGGGCAATGGGCAGGTGGACACACATTTCTACCAGTTTGATAAAAGACAAACTGTATGTTTTCACTTCAGTGTACCGTGTGCTTTTAAAGAACTTAGTTGAGATCATCATTGCACCACAAGTAGGCCTACTGCAACATCCTGTCTATGACCACACTAACAGTCTATTGGAAGAAATGTTGAAGTTGAATATACTGTTGCTAATAACATGTTAAACCACTCTCTACGGCCCGAATATGGTAAACATATTTCTTCATATTATACCACTTTAGAGGCTTGCTGTTGTATCCACACACATGTATGTATATTCTGTGAAATATGAGAATACCCACATAGATTATACACATAAGGGATCAACAATAAAGTGCAATACAGTTGCTTATGAGTAAAAGTTTTAAATATCTAACAAAGTGCAGGGAATCGTGTGATTCAACATGAAAAGGAGAATGGAATTTTCCCAAAGAGAAAAGTCAGGGATGTTATCAGGGCCGTCTCTAGCCTTTTTGTTGCCCTCGGCCAGATTTGAGAGTTTTCCCCTACTTTGCTGGAATGCAAGTACAAACCTGAGGAAGAAAGTAAAGACATGCCTTGTGATTATGTCCTTTGGTGCCCTAAAGTTTGGTGCGCCTATACGGCAACTGGCCCTGCATATTTCAGATTTCAAGTTGATCGCATATTATCTTTAAGCTATGTTCTGTATATTTTTCTTTGTATTGAGCACCAGTCCGCCTCTATTTCACCATCTCTGATATTTTAGAAATACCACAAATGAAACCACAAACAAAACAGCAGCGGAGAACCGACGACCGTCGTCTGCTGGCAATTAAATTTCTTTATTCTTTATTCTTTATATTTCTTTATTCATTTATTTACTGATTTATATAGACAGAGATCTTGACACCCCCCACCCCCAATGTTTAGCATAAAGTTACGCCCTTGGTTATTAGGCAACTCTGTTTGACGAAAACGAGGAACAGGAAATAAGGAAAGAAAGGCTGACGGCATTCACTACCATGATTCATGCTTTTTAGTCAGAAAGAGTGAAATAGGAACTTAAGGCTCAGAGAGAAGGTAAATCATTTTCTTGCAGGCTGTTTACGGTTCTTTTGTCGCGTTTTAGGGAGATTCCTTCCTGTGTTTATTCTAAAAGGCATGTATGGTTGTAGCGGTCTTGGAGCTGCCTTTTTTGTACATCATACCAGACTCATTCCACCACTGCCGTAGCCAGCGATTTTTAGGACTAAAATGAATAGGCTGTCTGAGACGAAATACATCCTCGTCTGCTCCGAGATGAGCGCATGACAGTTTGAACTGTCTGTGTATGGTGTGTGCTAGAGTTTTGAGAAGGGGGCGAGAGCAGCTTCTGTGCGCTTTTTTCAGATTTGACTATACGCGTAAAGGGCGCGGCATTCAACAAGTGAACGGTAAGCAGCAAATCAATCGCTGATCCGAGACATAGACAGGCCTACTACGTACACCAGGCTATGTTTATACAGCAACATTGCTCAAAATTGCCTCATATCTTCACTTTTAGTAATTTTCTTAAGTTTAGCGAAGTGATGATAAAAAAAAATCACCTTTCATTTTTAGACTATGTCGGGCCATTATCTAGTAAATGTATGGGGAACACTGACATATCACTTGCTCACCCACATTACAGCCTGTCTGTTTGTGATGTGTATCCTCCAAAACTAACAGTATGTCATCTTTCTGGGCAATATGTTAGGCAGTAGTTTCCTGTTTCCTATGTTCTGGAATATGTAATTGATATTGGGAAATGTTTTATTCTTTAGAATTTAAGGAATCATCAGTGAGCAAATTATTTGTTGATTCTCTGGACCTTTTGTTTGTCACTAGGAAAATCATCATGTCAACATACCCTGTTTCCCTGTTTGCATTGCTGCTGGGTTGAGAGTGTCGCCACGAATTTATCATATAAGAAAACTAGGCAGACCAGGGAGAGTTGCAATACTTTTTGCACTTCACTCTGTTACTCAGACATGGTTTGAATTTGACAAACCAAGCTTGCATCTGAATCTAACAAGTCAGATGTTGCCACTGACCCCAGCCCCCAGCAACATTGTTTGGGGATGGTTGCATCATGTTAGAAATACATCCTATAGTATTGATATGAGTATTTTTTCTCAAAATAGATCATTGTCATAATATCACAATGTCATTTGATTATAAATATTGATCAGACAACAGTTATTGAGCTTTGTTGATGAGTTGTTTCTCAATCTAGCCTATAGCCTATTTAGTGAGACAAGAAGAATAGAACAAATTACATTGAACTTTTATTTATACTATTTTAAATAATTGTTCACTGTTTCCCCCTCTTAACACACACACACACACACAAACACACACACACACACCTGTTAGCCATGAACATAAACAAGATGATCTTGACACATATTAGCCAAGAGTTAACACATCTCTTGCGTAAACCATAAGGTTTAACCTGATTCACAAAAACAGTAATAACAGTATCAAAAAAAAAAAAAAGCTCAAGCAACAAAATACATTGACCCCTCAAAACAGTTTTCCCCAATAACCCCTGTACTATTTATTGAATTTGCCTGATTCTTCTGTATGGGGAGGGTCCAACTGTGCATATACAGTGTGAGTGACATCTCTCTAGCTTGTTTCTGATTGGAGAAAAAAGGGATGTTGCAACCACCCCCTGTTGCAACTGTCCCTGGTCTCCTCTAATGATTCGCAGAGAGTGAAAAGAACACCCAAAGTTATCTGACTAACCAAAGTGAATCATGTAGTTGTTGATCCTCTCCCTCTATCTTCATCCAGTGGCACATCATTTCACCTCTTCATTTCACTTTCTCCTGTCCAGCAGGGAATCCAATTTTGAATCCAGTTTTGGCCCGACTGTTGGTGCTTTTTCATAATAGCTAATAACATAGCCTATCTTCTTCACCTGCACTAATACTGCTGTATCACTGCAGAATCACAAAGGGTACGACCAAAATGTTGTCCAGTGGAGGACACTTGTCTTGGGCCTTCTCACTGCTGATTTTGCTAGGTATGCATTCATTTGTTCCACTGTCAATCATCTTGTCATACTGAAACTATGGTCACAAGAAGCACTTAACATGGCAGTGAAGAGGAAGGTTTACGGTTATAGTCAGTGGCAGTTAAAGGTTTATGGTTATAGTCAGTGGCAGTTAAAGGTTAACGGTTATAGTCAATGGCAGTTAAAGGTTTATGTTATAGTCAGTGGCAGTTAAAGGTTTACGGTTATAGCCAGTGGCAGTTAAAGGTTAACGGTTATAGTCAATGGCAGTTAAAGGTTTACGGTTATAGTCAGTGGCAGTTAAAAGTTAACGGTTATAGTCAGTGGCATATAGTCATATGTGAACACTGTCCTTTTCTCTAAGTGCAAATTCTCTTCAAACACTTGTGTTGTCTATTTGTTTTAGAGCTGCTACAATTATGGAAAAACAATGCTAATCTTAGTTATTGAGATATAGTATATAGTTATTTGGATCAGTTTTGAAATCATGAGTATTTATTAACTTTATAAGCATGCTTTTTTCAAATATTATTATTATTATTAGTAGTAGTAGTAATAGTAGTAATAATAATAATAAGAAGAAGAACTGTAATAACTTTACCTTCGTATGTTGTATGTATATGTGAGCTATATGTCATTCAGTGAAACAACTCAAAATTTTTAGGTCTTAAGGTCTGTGAATTAAAAAAAGAAAAGAAAAAAAAAAAAAAACTAAACTGTACTTCTCCCGTCTCTATGAACCATATCCACCTGTTAACCTCAGTTAACTAGACATTACTTATAATTAATCATAATTAGAATGATTCCATGAGAAAGTAATGAAGAAAACGAGCATTCTCATGTATAGCCCCATGTGTTAATCATCCTCATAGAGAAACATCTTTTCTGTTTTGTGTCATAAAGGCTGTATTAGCATGCATTCTCTCATCTAAGTTCCAAGTGTATTATTTCAGTTACAAATATTAATCACAAATATTTCTGTGTGTTTCAGGTGTCATCAGTTCTAGCAGTACAAGATTACGGGATGGCTTGTCTCATTCAGGGTTATGCGTTTTAACTGGTAATGTCCATTTGGACTACCTTTGTCTCCAGAGGGTTTACGTTAGGAAAAATGCCGCTGACAGGCTTGCCCCCCCCCCCCCCCCCCCCCCAACCCTTGAGATATTTATGTAAAGCTCGTCTTTCTTTCATAAACTGCACATTAATATGTCGATTTCAATCATATTTCAGTTGAGCAAGGGAATCATCAGTAGGCTACTTCTACCAAGTCTAGTTAGTTAGCAGAGATGGTTGATGAACCAAGTCCAAGACTATTCATAAGGAGTTTCTTCCTGTATCAATATGACGCAGAGTTCGAAGCTGCCAGGCCTTTTTAAGAGACTGGTACAGACTGAGCTCCGTTAAACTCAATGGGGAATTTGTGGTAATTTTATTTAGTGCTTTTCATACCCCTTGTCACAATGAGCAGGTAATTGTGATCACTGCTAGCCTAAAAAATAATAATAATAAAGTTAACTGATTTGAAGAAACTTCATTTCAGCCCATGCAGCCAGAAAAGTGTCCCGCTGTCTGATTGCTAGCTAACTAAAAAGCTAGCGATACATGGTAATGCTTTTAAATTGATAAATTGCGGTCTCACTAAAATGCCACCTTGACATTACTGGCATCAGTACAAATGAAACATTCATCAGTTACAATGAACATTTCCATTTCACAAATTTAACCTTAGTTAGATACTTAGGCGCTAGTGAGCTAGCACACACTACTAGCCATATTCCCATAGCAAATACTTTGCTTTTTTTTACCAGATCTACTTTATAGGTGTCCCATTAAAGGGGAATAATGGACACCCTGTCAGCCAATCATAAAACAGCATTTTATTTCTCCAGGTTACTTCCAAACTCTATTATTGTTATTTTGCTTTACTAATTTATGATATTTGGATACATGTGCAATGCTTATGTCAAAGGCAAATTCTGTAAAATGTACAGTGGAACAAAAAGTTAATCATGAGTCGTTTATACCCTTACAGCATTACAGGTGATGATCAGTCCTACAACAGTGAAAGAGGGACAGAGTGTGACACTGACCTGTAGCGCCACCTGCAGGCTGAGTAATAATCCCACCTACATCTGGTACAAGAATGGCCTGCCTGTGTCAACCGCGCTCACATTTGGCAACAACACCTTCTCCATCAACAAAGTGAGCATCTCTGACGCAGGCCAATACTCCTGTGCTGTCACAGGACATGAGGGTCAACCATCCGACACAGTGGGCCTCAGTGTCAGATGTGAGTATGAACTTTGGTACACTCTTACATGTTGTGAAACAACTGGCATCACAATTGGGGTCCTCATCACTGCTGTTGGACCTCTGTAGTGCATTCATTTTCATGTATGTGTGTTTGGTTATTTGTTTGTTTGTTTGTTTGTTTTGTGTTGAAAAACTCTACTTCATCCATTGATTTTGTATCAGGACACCTTTCCAAATATTATTATCCCTTATTTATCATAGCTGATGCACATTCCGCACTACAATCTCTCTCTCTCTCTCTCTCTCTCTCTCTCTCTCTCTCTCTCTCTCTATATATATATATATATATTATATATATATATATATATAGGGTGAACATTGGTAAAGTGGGACAATTTTTGAAATTTTAGTTTTCCACTGTTTTGTGCAAAAGCCTTAATGCCATATGTACAAATATGATATACATATTTAAGTTTAGACTGTCTTTTACACAACTAAGGAGAAAAAAATAAAAGATTTCCATTATAGATGAAATGGCAATGCTTTAAACATAAACTGGTCAAACTGTAAATCAACTTACAAACACTGGTAAAGTAGGACATGTCTACTGTTAAAGTGGGACACTGTATTTTGCAATAAACAACACATTTTGGCATAGATGTAAAAGAAATATTTATTATTTGTGTATAATTAATACAATTCTGTCATTCATATAATTTACTAAAACATAGCAAAGATTTTATAATGTAATAATAGCAAGAACAGGACATTTTCATGAACTTAACATTGGTGGGGCGAGTGCAGGGCTATTAATAGGTCTATTAGATTTAATATAGGCCTTTAATTTCGATTTTATGTATTTTAAAAGTGGATTTAAAAGCAGGCCTACATTTTATAGACTACATTTCATATGTTTCACAACATTTAATTTTAAAACTGCTCACTTATGGCTCCTCTCCAAAAAGACAGTCTGTACAGTTGAAACATGAATCGTAAATGATGCCATTCTCCTCCGCACAAGTTTGATGGAACCACCCTTCACATAAGGAACACTTCACCCACTCCTCTGTTTTCTTTGGGTCATCTATACCTCCATACCTAAAATTGCACACACGGCAAACATCGCTAACCTCTTTACTAGTGCCTGGTGTGGCTGTGTTTTTCTTTAAGGCCTTTGCCCCCTTCTTGCTCTTCTTTGTTTTGTTCCTCTTCAACATGTAATCAAAATGTTCATTACTTGTTAAGAGGTAGGAGGGGGTTTGGTGCGTTTTTTACCAGGACCTCTTTTTCTGCAAGGCAGTGACACTAGATCAGCAATAGACACACTCTTGTTCACTGCTTGTCTGCCTGGGTGGCTCTGTCCTCCCTGGTCTGTGGGACTGTGAGGGAGCTGTGAAGGAGCTGTGAGGTTGGGCTGGTTTGTAGGACCGGTTCCGCCTCCTTATCCTGTAGGGCAACACCCTCTTCCATCTCGATGAGTGGTGGAATAAAAGCTTGATCCTCCTGCCGTGTGGTGTCAGCCTCCTCTCCCACCACAACTTCACTCCCTATCCACTCAGACATGGGCCTCTCTGAAGTCAGACTTGGCTCAAACATGCGTGTGCCCAGGACTTGCATGCTGACCGGGAACATCCCTGTGGCCCTAAATCCAGCTTGTGCTGTTTTAACAGTGGCAGCCTTTTCCCAGGCCCTCCAAAAACTGTGATTTGGGGAGTTTCCCACCACCTGTTTGCAGGATGAATCTCCTGCCCTCCTCATTCCAGTGGCTTTTTAAGGATTTGAATAAGGACTTATCCGCCGGCTGCAGCTTGTGGGTCACATGGCATGCACATTTGAGCTCTTCATCAGCTGGAGGAACCCTGGATTGTATATATGGCTGCTGTGGCCGTCCAACAGCAGCACGTGTGGCCTTGCATCATCTTTCGGCAAGTTTGAGACAAAGTATTGCCCCCAGTCCACAAGTGTCTCTGAAGAAATCCACCCCTTCTCTGTGGCCCTCAGAATGGTTTTCAGGGGAATGTCATAAGTCCATTCGCATTTAACCCTTTTGGCTTTGAAAATTATCATCAGTGGCCCATATTCACCTGCTGCATTGAAGGAGGCCAAAGCAGTTGTAGTCTCCCCCTTTTCACCAGACGTTATCTGGTAACATGGCTGGCCCTTTTCTGCCACCACTTTGGCAGCAAGGAAATGGTCTTGCAGGCCAGTTTCATCCATATTCCAGATATGGGAAGGCAGATCAAGAATGCCCAAGGTGTGAAGGAGGTTTTCATAAGAATCAAACCATTTTGTGATGGCTACCTCATTTACACTGGCAGACAGCCCTTCAGGCTTTCTCAGGCTGACACATTGGTGACGGCGGAGAAAGTTGTCCATCTAAAACTGCCCTGCCTCCTCCCTGGCATCTGAAAAACCTTCGATGTTATTAGCCCGAGCAAACTTATAGACTAGCTTTTGGATATCTACCCGGCGCAAGGGAAACCCACGGCTGGCCAGAAGCTTTATAAGCTCCACAAGTTTTTCCTCACTGTCCTTTGACAAAATAGGCTTCCTATTGGCATTCCTATGGCATGTCTGTATCCTTCGACCTTCCCTGTCAGTCTACGTTGAAATGTAGTTTTTGGGACATTCCATGCCCGGGCCAACATCCTCAAATTTGGCTTGATGCCAGTCTCCTCCAGCTTCCTATACTCTTCTATGGCCTGCCTCGTTCTCTCCTCACTCCACTAATTCAGGACTCTTTGCTTCATCTCACACTTTCTTTCTTTCTTTTTGGTCCCTGAAATAAAATTTTACATTAGCTATCTATATGAAAATACTGACATACCACTGAAATACTGTAGACTACAGTTAATCATTAACAACTACATTGAAATCATGACTATGTGATGGCTACTGTACACTTAATAGGGTAATGCTTAGTGCAAGCCTCCGATACTGTATGCTAGCATTCTATCTGCTTATGAGGTTGACTGCTTAACTGTTCAAGAAGTTGTATTTAGGTAGAAACTGAATTGAAATAACTTTATTTACACAAATATGGACAATAATTTGGTTAAATAGAGTTTGTTGAAGATTAATAACATACACTATCTCCCGTCCCACTTTAACAATAACACCCTGTCCCACTTTACCAGTATATCACTGGTAAAGTGGGACAGTTGGAAATTTACCCCTACTTAAAATATTTCATCACAGAAAATAATATTTTTTTAACTTCCTGCTAGTTGAATAGGTCACTTGTCAGATGAAAACATTTTTTTAGAGTTAATATCAATATTTCAGCCTTGGGACCCTTAAAATTTTTTACCACAGGTTGCTATGTCATTTCACTTACCATTGTTTCTCGCGGTCCTGCCTTTGAATGTCATCTGACCACGCCCCCTAGCATGACATCACACTCATGATGCTTTTAATAATTAACCCCTTACACCCCAGAGGAAAATTAAAAAACAGTTTTAAACAGTTAAAGTATAAGCTCTTAAAGATATTGATGATGAACCTTAACTGTCCCACTTTACCAGTTGTCCCACTTTACCAATGTTCACCCTATATATATAGCAACTGAGCTAAAATCCAAAAGTGGTACAACAATGTAAATGTAGGCCTACTGTAAAAAAAAAATCTTGGCTGCTCTGCCTTTCAACTCAATAGCAGACCTTGTAAGATTGCAACAGACGTTAGAAACCACACTATCTAGACACTAAAGCCAGATGATTTGTCTTAACACAGATGCACCCAGAAACACCACAGCACTCCTAGGATTCTCTGTGAATGAAGAAACTTCAGTAAGAGTAACCTGCAGCCAAAGTACATCTCCATTGCTTAGTCTCTCCTTAAAGGAAGGTACTTCTGTGATTCTGTCCTGCAGCAGTGATGCCAACCCACCTGTCCATAGCTATGTCTGGTATAAGAAGAGTGGAGCTGATACTTTCTTGATTGCATCAAGGCAGAATTACAGCATCACTGCTGCCAGAGTTAAAGACAGTGGTCAATATTACTGCAAGGCAGAGAACAAAATAGGGATCACTATGTCTACATTGCTTCCTTTACACGTAAATAGTGAGTACAGACAAATTCAGTTTATTCACTGAAACATGTTTTGACATTTATTTTTGTTATTAAATTATATGAGATTAATTTGTATTATTAAATTATATAAGCTAAAATAACAATGATACGATTGATTGCCAGCCTGGCTGACACATGAAAATAGATATTAAAACTATTTTTAAGAGGCAGTACTGCCAGACTGGTATGTCATGTTTTGTAATGTTTGTATGTTTATTTGTTTGTTTAGCAATTCTGACGTGATGTTTTATTTGCTTCAGAGGTCTACACAGGACTGCGATCAGTTGTGCTCATCCCAGCCATTATTGTAGTGGCGATAGCAGTGGGCTTTGTGTGTTGGTGGTAAGTGGAAAATTATATTGCAGACACTAAGACTTCAGTATGCACACATTTGCTTACACACACACACACACACACACACACACACATACACATACACACAGAAATGCAGAAATGTTTAACTAGCTCAAATTGACTATTTGTGTACTGTATAAATACTGCAACTCTTCATTTGAAAATTGTCACCATTTGTTTCTGTAGGAGACGTGCAGCTGAAAGAGCCTCAAGAGTTCATTCCAAGGATTTGCAGTAAATACTCTCTCTCTCTCTCTCTCTCGATATGTTGAATATTCAAATATTCAATATTTAGCAAGTAAAAGCAACAGATTATAAAAAACAAGCAACTATATTGACGTAATTACAAAAAAGCAAGTACCATGTTCTTCACAAATCCAAAGTACCGTGTTCTTCACATATCCAAAGTACCGTGTTCTTCACATATCCACTGAAGTTAGCATGTAATTTAACTAGCTTCAGCCCGGTTGATCAGTAAGATCACGTTTGACCACGTGTGTCTGCTGTATTACAGTAAATACAAAGCAAGGGAATGTAAAGCGTCCTTCAAGAAGGCTCCAGACCAAAACTATTCCAGGAGAATTACACATAGCAAAATTACACACAGCATGCCATGTGGGCATGAGAATAAACTTTAACTTAAGTTTGATAAGAAAACTGTTTTGTATTTTTGGCATAGTAGCAATGGCATGCTTTGTTTTTTGGTGGTGGCATTAGAAAAGAGTGTAACAGGGTTATTTATCTGATATGGTGTAGGTTTAATGACATATTTGGCTAAGTGGCTCTGGATAAATGCTTGGTGTTGTCCTTTACTCTTTGTTTCTGTAGAGACTGGACAGAAACCACCCTCTGAAACATTCATAGCTGATGTGTGAATCCCTGAGCAAGATAGCCCAAGATGTAAGACTTCCATATACACAGACTATATTGGAACTGAGATGCAGTTTTCAACCATTAAAATTTGTTTGCTATAGCATTTCAGGAATCCAGCCAGTGACTATGACTAAGTTGTTGATGAATGAATCCACCATAAACTCCTGTTCAAGTTGAACCCGCACACCTCAGTACTCCATTGCCAGCAGGGGGCAGACACAGACATTGATTGTGTGTATGTGTGTATGTGTGTGTGTATGTTGGTATGGTGGACATATACAGTACAAGTGAAACCATATTTGATATACACATAATTTGAAAATTTTGTAGCAGTTTGGGTGCTGTTTGTGTTTTCACAGTTTTCAAAGCCAATTTTCAAAGCTGATTAATGTTTTCATTGTTCATTATGTACATCTAGTCAACATTATGAGCCTGCACTGTTAACTGCTTAACTTGTACAAATATTTGTGTTATAGTGATTGTTATGCTGATAGCCTATTGTTTTGTACTCAGATTTTTTTTCATCAAACAGTAATAAAACACTGCCTTGTATGCTAAACGTGTTACATGATTCAGACACATTGCATTCAAAAGAAACACTATTTAACTCATAAGTATTTGTTATATCCGTTTCATCAGCCAATTCTTTTGATTTCCAAATTAATTTGGATGGAATAAAGTCATGTGAAGGGTAAATGAACTCGTGCTTTAGTCCTACCATCCATCCAGACATGCATTGTGTAGTTCTGGGTGGAGTGCAGGAAACCACCAGAAAATAAATATATATACATATATATATAGCTTTACAGCATGACATTGCTGACTTTATTTCCATCAAACTTTAATTAGTGTCTTCTAGCGGTGGCAGTAAGGCTCCAGGAAGTGTTTGGCAGGTTTTGTGTGACTTTTAGGTCTCCAGTTCACTAGTTTTACACCATTACTCCATAGTGTTTCTTTTAGACCAATTCACAACTGCATGTAAAAAGCGAGCATGTTTGGCAAAGGTCATAGAAGGGGATCCTGGGGTGCATTGTGGGATTGTGCAGGAGTTGATTGCGTAGGCAGGAGTCATCCCAGTATGCACCCCTTTCCTTATCTCACCTAAACAAATGAAAATGGGGGCTCAGTGGAGATGGTGGGTTCCTGTAAAAGGCTGATGCTGAATCCAAAGCACCAACAGGTAGACTGTAAGTGGCCAAATTCACAATAGAGAATTTTGATGCACTCCTAATGAACTCCCATTGCAAATGTCCCATCTGTGGCATCGGTAAGGTCCCTACCTCATTTGCAGGGTGCAGGGAGTTGTGAACACAGAAATAGTGACTATTTGTGAAACACAACCAGTTTGCCACAGCACACAGAAAAAAGGTGTAACACTGACCTAATGTGTCTGACAGGACCATGGAGTAGAGGAGGATTAGGGTAGAAAGCTCTGTGGCACATTGCAGAGATTAAGATCGCCTCTACTTTAAAGGTGTTCAACCTTCATAAAAAATGGCTTAGAATATTTATACTTGACAGCCAATGTGGCTCCACATCTCTTACATGCTAAAGAACTTTAAAATTCATTTGATTAAAATCTTAAGCTGTGCCTTTAAGACTGGTCTGTCTTATCTTTGTACCACAGTTCATACTGATGCAACATCCTGTCCATACTAATCGCAAAAAGGAAACACATTTTCCATCTTGTGGTTCAGTTTGTTTGACCACACCCCCTGAATTATTTGTGTGATACCCATTCTGTCATACACGAGACTAATCATCTACATCACATTATAGTTAAACAGTTTTCTGCAGCCTACAGAATGGTCTGTGAGTAATGATGAGCACTCCAAACACTGATTTCTGTGATGTTCCAGGAATTACATAATTTACCCATAGTACATGTGCAGAACTATTTGTACTGTAGGTGTGTCTTAAACACAGCACTTCACACTCGCCACTGAACGGAAAATTGACAAGATGTTGCACAAGTAACACTAGTTGTTGTATGATTATAGCTTTCCACGTCACCCAGTTGGGCCATTCTCAAGCAAACTTGCACAATGAGCACTTCTCTGTATTAAGGCTGTATTGGCAGTGTTTACATGTTTATTTTATCAAAACAAGACAGTCAGATGTCGTCTAAGGTAAGAAACAGTGTCTTCATCATCCTAACTGTAACAGAGAATGAACAGTACTATGATGCTACGTTGTTATAGTAATGTGATAAACTCAAGCATGTAAGTGCCAACCATAGCACACTTACATCAAGATGTCTTGTGCACTGATAAACAGTATGCAACCAAATGTCCTTGGTAATGCGTTGGATGAAGCTTCCACTGTGGGGTTTCTGCATGTATAGGATACTAGTGGGCTATAAGTGGCCAGATTTTAGTCACGTATTTTTGACGATGACATAGAAGATTTAGAAGTGCTTATCTCAAAAACCTTCCTCCCTCCTCCAAGGGTGTCGTTATTTAAAATATTCAGGGCTATAGCCTAGAGTTCTTTTCATGTGAGGCTTCAGGGTTTTTTCCTCTGAAACCTTGCAAATCAGGCTCATGAACATGCAATTTTAATGTAGTTTGAGATTGAAAGGAAAGGCCAATCATGACTCATGTCGGGCATGCCGAGTAGTTTGATGTTTACATTAAAGCATCGTCCATTTTAAAGTAATGCAAGAATGAAGACGCTACCGGGGGTTTGGTGGGGTTTCAAGGTTGTAGAGGCTAAATGGTGGGCTTTGTACAATTTCAGACAGAAAAAGAACAGTCTGAATGCGCAACCAGAAAACGTGTTCACACATTAGCGTTTGTCTGTAGCTGGCCTCTGCTCCTAAGTGGCTTCAGTGCAGCGCAACATTTCAGGACGCATCTTCTTAGGAATGATGACCCAGTCACTTTTGAAGTTTGCAACAGGCCATTAAACCTGTGCTTGACAAATCACATCATTGGGCCGATGGTGGCACAGGTGGTAGAGGTGCTGTTTGGCAACCGGAGGGTTGCAGGTTTAAGCCCTGCTGCGCCTGACCCCATTGAAGTGTTCTAGAGCAAGACACTGAACCCAAAAAAGAAGAAAAAAAACACCTTCAAACCAGTGTGAATGAACTACCCTCATCCAACTTTTACGCATTAGATGCTGCAGGTGAGACTTTGGTCCAACTCTCTAGTCTTAGGCTCTTTGTGAATAAACTGTTCTCAAGCTGCTCCTTGCCGTAGCAAAGTGTGAACGAACTACGCTCGTCCAACTTTTACACATTAGATGCAGAGGGTGCAACTTTCTAGCCTTAGGCTCCGTGTGCGAGACTACTCTCCTCCAACACGCAAAACCTTTTGAAATGTTCCTTGTGTTCTTCCCCTTCCTTTTCCCACCCCTACCATCAACTTCCTGTGTGGATGATGGAAATACTGGAGTCGGCCTGACAACAAACCGGCTCCCTCTGTGGGGAGGGAGTGTAGGAGGGTATGGTACTAAAACAAACCCCCTCTATGGGAAGGGAAGAACAACAGGTCTAACAATGCGCCTGTCCTCCTCCATCAAAAAGCAGTTCATGTGTGATGCTTAAGTATATGACATGCAATTTTGACCCATTTGACCTCACTACTACAGTCTGTGATAATGTCAGGAGATGTATGTTTGTGACATGCCCTCAGGAAAATTCTATGCTACGCTAAAACTGATCTGGAATTGCGGGTACTGCCTGACATGTTTTGCAGAGGAAGGTTTCCATTTCTGGCCATTTTTCTGATGGTTCATCTTCACAGTAAGTCATCAACGACAGTAATTGAAATGTTGCTGTCAGTCATCCTCATGGGTCTTCCCAGAGGTTTATTTAAAAAACACCATTTAATGGCTTCAGCCATTTCAAACTGCTTTAGAATGTTAATGGGTGATAATACATCATCCCCAAAACAAGTTTGGAATTATTGTATTGTTAGAATAAACACATGTCCCTATCACACATCCCCTCACAATGGCATTGTCATATATGGACCCTTATTGTTACCCTATGACCCATCTCACTCCCTGGCCTTAACACCATGTCTGGCTACTACTACACTATCCAGCCATAAGTCTTGATAACCACCTATGGATTGACTACCATGTAATGTTATGGGACAATATTTTGAAACTATTATGATGCTTAGCTAAAACCATGGACAACTTGTAGTCTATCATGGTTACTACTGATTGTACCTTTCCTGCATGACCCCTGGCAGTTGGGTTAGCCCCTTGAGTCATGGATCTGCCCAAGGTTTATTCCTAGACTAACATAAGGGAGTTTTTCCTTGCCCCTGTTGCGCTTGGGTGCTCCTTGCTGTAAAACGGCATGAGACAATACTATTGTAAAAGGCGCTGTATAAATATAATTGAATTGAACTGAACATGTTCTGCTCATAGAAAAGCAAATGCAGCATGTGTGTAGCTCATATATTTTTGTGCAATTCCAGGTATCATTGGAGGAAATTGGGTGTCTCAGTTCCTTCAGGATTATGTGCTTTAACTGGATCATCTGTGATAATTTTCTGTACTTATACATATCCCCCCAAAAGCACTGTGGGAAAAGCACACTGGCTCATCGGACAAAACACAAATCTGATGCAAAGTGAAGGTTTTAAAAACAGAGTTATGTTTCTTGGGGATAAAAACAATAACTGCACACTGAAAATTAATGGTCTAAGAGAGAGTGACACCAAGGAAAAATACAGATTCCATTTTACAACAACTAATGGTGATTTTGAGAAAGCTGTTAATCTCTCTCTGACAGGTATTGTTCATTTTGTTTCTATAGGTACAGGTTTACTTTCTGGAATTCGTTTTCCCACTCTAATCTTTTGTCTTGTTCTTCAATGTTTTGTTACATTTGCATTCATGTGTACTTCAATGGAAAAACCTGACTAACCGGAGAGAGAAACACACACAAAAATCACGAGTCGTTTATACCCTTGCAGCACTACAGGTGATGATCAGTCCTACAACAGTGAAAGAGGGACAGAGTGTGACACTGACCTGTAGCTCCACCTGCAGGCTGAGTAATAATCCCACCTACATCTGGTACAAGAATGGCCTGCCTGTGTCAACCGCGCTCACATTTGGCAACACCTTCTCCATCAACAAAGTGAGCATCTCTGACGCAGGCCAATACTCATGTGCTGTCACAGGACATGAGGGTCAATCATCCAGCACAGTGCGTCTCAGTGTCAGATGTGAGTATGAACTTTGTACAATTGTACACACTATTGTATTTCTATTGTACTCCTACTGTGAAATACTACTACTGTTATTACGACCACTACTACCACTACCTACTACCTAGAAATCTAGATGTACCCCAGTGGTAGCAAATGGTTTTGATATGCAGGTACGTCTAGAAATGACCCACAGGGCCTCAGAAGCTCCTCTTCTAAATTTGGTCGGGCCAATCACATCACTCGGTCCTTGTAGACTAGGCGGGCTTAGCACGATGATGACAGGGCTGTGATGTACCCTAGTGGTAGCTTGTCAGGTTACCTACTGCGTGCGAGAGGCAGTTTGAAAGACAATCTGATTCCTCCCCATGGATTAAGCTCCTAAACATTTTGATGTTATAGTTTGGCTTGTCAGACTAACTTCTACTACCACTACGAATTATACTAATAGTAATAATTTCACAGATGGACCACAGAACATGTCAATATCAGTGTCTCCCCCTGGTGACATAATAGAAGGCAGCTCAGTGACGATAACTTGCAGCAGTCATGCTAATCCGCCAGTGCAATGCTACACCTGGTACAGGAAGTCTGGAAATGAGACTCTGCTGGTCGGACCAGGACAGAATTATACCATCACCAACATCTCTGAGAGCAGCGTATATTTTTGTTTAGCAAAAAACGAAGTTGGAGTGAAGGAGTCCTCATCACTAGTGGTTGACGTCAAATGTAAGAAGTAACGGTCATTTACTGTGGACATTCAATTTTCATCTGTGCCTCAACTATAATCCCTAACCTGTTTGATGGCTGTGTGTGTGTGTGTGTGTGTGTGTGTGTGTGTGTGTGTGTGTGTGTGTGTGTGACACAGATGCTCCTAGAGGCATCATAGCGTTGCTCAGTAGATCCACAAATATACCAGAGGGTCTTTCTGTGACTCTGACCTGCAGCAGTGATGCCAACCCACCTGTCCATAGCTATGTCTGGTATAAGAAGAGTGAAGCTGATACTCTCTTGATTGCATCAAGGCAGAATTACAGCATCACTGCTGCCAGAGTTAAAGACAGTGGCCAATATTACTGCAAGGCAGAGAACAAAATAGGGGTCACTACGTCACTACATCTACATTTAAATGTGTACAGTGAGTACATTTATATACGTTGTGAGTGTTTAAGTAGAAAGAGAAGAAAACAACAACAAATGAAATATAGTAGATGAACTGATGTTAGTAGACAAATAGTAGACACTTCTTTCTTTCCCCCTTCCAGAAGAATTCTGGCGGTTAATGATAAGAAAGGCATTAGTGTTTGTGCTGTCCTCAGTATTCATTGTTCTGACAGTGGCATTAAGCAACATATGCTGGAGGTGAGTCACACCGCAGGCACACTCACACTCACACCAATGTGCATATAGCACACACACAAATACACAACTGACTGTAACACTTGCAGTCCTCCCCCCTCCCAGGCCCCTTAACTAACTGTAACCCCCAGACCTTCCTCCCTTACTTCAATGTTTAGTTAGTTGTTTAGTTGTGGTAGAGTGAGATTCAGACAGCACCACATGCTAATCAGCTATGGCTAATATAGCATCCTGAAAAATATGTAAACAACATAGTAAACTTAAAGCGCTGCTTTGTCTTATTGTTTTTATGTGTCTTATCTGATCTGTACTTATCAAATGTCCTTCTTTATTTATTTAATTAGTTGTTTTAAAAGCAGAAAAGCTATTCCAGTAGAAGAGGGAGGTGCAACGGACAATGAAATGGTAGGACATGTTACCATAGAAACAGCATGACCAAAAAGGAGGTGGTGATTGCCTATTCTCCATAGACTGTCAAATATAATGTAATCTGTAATCTGAATCCCAATGTCCCCCTAATCCCTAAACTCTGAACTCTCAAACACATAGGCTAACTGCAATTGACCAACTTCTTTGTGTTTCAGCCAGCGTAATGTTTATTTTCTGCCTGTTCACTCTTGCTATCCGACCAGGAAGACTTAGGTCCCATTTACGGCAACATTTCATTGACTCCCACGGCTTTGGCCACAGAAGCGCCAAAGGCAGACCGAGGAGATGAAGACGATGTCCTGTATGCCACCGTTCAGTTCACCCGTAGAAATACCGAGAATTGTGGAAGAGACCAGTGTACTCAAGAGCAGACAGTCATGGATGAGGATGTTCAGTACACCACGGTGAACTTCTCTGTTCTTACCTCCGATGCTCAGTAAGTACATGAATGTTATGAAGTAGAGCTTTTTGCAGATCATCTCATGCATTTGCGACTGCCACAAGCCAGTTGTGTAGTTTCCTGCTTTTGGCTTTCTAGGGTAGGCAAATAGAAAACAATATGTTAGTCAACATGGAGTATTTCTGAGCTTCTATCCTGCATGCATAAGCCCATGTGGTGACAGCGTAGTGGTTAAGAAACCTGGCTAGCAGGACTAGTAGCCTGGAAACTGTGGGCTCGAATCCGGACTGCCACCGTTGTAAAAGCTAAATGCATAAATGTAAAGTTCCAGCGATGCAAAGAGGCCATGATGCCAAGCTGAATATTTATGCGTAGAATGTGACGTTATTGTGTGTAATGTACGTGGTGATGCATTTCTGGTTATAGGTGGCCTACTTGACATGAAAAAACATAACAGATAAAATCACACACTCTTTTGCTTCTGAGTTTCTGCAAAATACTAACTGTTTTCATTCACACAAACCTGTAAACTATCTACAGAATGGAACATTTTAGTGATGCCTCCTGACAAAGAGTAAGGAGCCTAAACTGTGCTATTGCTACTGTCCCCAGGTCTGAAGAGGATGCGATCTACAGCAATCAACCAGCAATGCAGATATATACAAATAACTAAGACTCAGTCATTCATCAAATGTTGTGTGTGCTGTCTGTGTAACTGGTAAGGCTGCATGATGAATCGTTAAAAAAACACGATCTCGATTCACACCTACATCTCATTTCTTAATGACAACATTTTTTGTGTATTTTTTTTACATGTTGCGTCACAAATAAAAGCTCTTTGTCCTCTAAAAGTTTCTCAAGTGCCCTGAACATTGCAGTTAACGCAATGCCGTTTATGCGGTTAATGCTTAACCAACGGCAAGTCGACCTTTCTGTCACATGATTTAGTGTAGCAGCAAATCGGCACTCTGTGAGTTTTCCAAACAGTGCAGTGATGAACAAGTGCGAGAACGAGTTTATGAAAACTGTGCTAAAGGAAAAAATAGACTGCAACATTATAATGACAAAAACAGGTAGTAGTGAAGAGAATCAGCCAACTGCCCTAACCGAACCAGTTCTCTGAGCATGTGTCAATTAACTACACACATTTGGAAGCTGCAGCTGCAATCAGTGGCAGGGACAGACTTTACCACACTGTCACCTATGACAGTCACATATGAAGATAAGTCCTCCACCCCAATTGCACATGCCTTTAATGAATTCTTTAATTCTTTTCGCTAAAGTTACATCCAAGTTGGTGGATGCAGTAAGCAGGTTCTTTCTAACTCAACAGACAAATGCAAAATAGTGATCGTGATGCATAATTACCTGTAGGTATGGTTAACCTAACATAGTCTATAGGCCTACATATTGTCTAGCTGTGTGTGTCTTCAGGGACAGACACATTTTCAGAAGAAGCACATAAAAGATATCTTAAAAAAATAAACCTTAACGAACCTTAACATACCTCCAAAGTCTGACGGAACACTATGAAGAAAATGCGGTAAATTGCCTCCTGAGTCACTAGCCGTCGCTGATTTTGTGTCGTCACTCTTAGCATCGCCAAACATGAAAGTTTCTTACAAGGCAGTAGCATGACACAGGAGATAATGGAGCCGATATGCAATGTTTTGTTAGCTCCAGTGTACAACAATGGCAAAATCGAGGTACCGGGTGTTTCACATGTAAAGTTATTTGATTTTGACGTGACGCTAAAATAAACTCCATCCAATGAAACGCTAACGGCTAGAGGGCCCTTTCTCGGCGGAACCAGCCGGGAACAACCTCCATGGGTATTTCAGCTTCCGCGTGTATTCCTACCCCCATGCGCTTGACCAAACTCGACAGACATGTCAGTAGTGCATTATTCTGGACGGTAGATATTGCTGTTGCGCTAATAGATAATTTATTCTCGGGTACTATTAGACATTTTGTCTAATGTTTAACTCAGTAGAAGGGTGATTCTCTAACTATGGTACATTTCTTGTCCCTGGCAGCTATTTTTAAAGTAATAAAGAATTTCCTTTTTTTTTTCTTTCCACACTTACTACTCTTTAATGGGTACTTGGAGAAAATTAAAATTGGAAGTATTTTCTATGTGTTTTTAGCCATTTCGCCTCTGTCCCTAGGCCAGACTCTTGGTTTTTGACCTTGTTTAACTTTAAAGTTAATGATAAAATTATGTCAAATTCAGGCATAAAGTATTCATTACTATCCATTTCAATAAAATATATTGTTTTTTAAATATTTATTTTCAATATGTCATATTTTTCACATGTAGAATACATGTCCCTTGGGTTTACTGTCATTTCCACAACTCTGTACAAAACGCTATCCCAGGCTTATTGCTCTAGATTTGTTTACTCAATAACCATAGCAACAGACACTCCAAAGGGAACTTCATGGATTCATGAAAGAGTGCTCCCCACAGGGGGTAATAAAAAGAAGATATATCAACGTAAATATGACTTAAACTTAGTGTACACTTTTTGTACGTCATTTCCGAACTGCTCATAATTCATGAGGAGAAAAAAAATGGATTTTTAAGTTTGTTAGTTGTAATGTGTGATTATTTAATGCTAATTTTAAAACTAACGCTAGTAAGCTAAGCAGGCATGAAATTTTGGAGGGAAAGTAGAAAATGTCATTTCCACAACCGTCATTTCCACTACTGCCTCCAAGGTGGTGGAAAAGACAGGTTGGACTGGAAATGACATGTCTGTTATTAAACTGCTGTTTGCCCAGTTATTATTTACATATTAAAAACAAAGTGTAAAAACATAATATATACATATCATGGCCAGTGTTTCCAACAGAATCTTCTGAGACTATGGTGGGGGGTGGGGGAGTGGGTTAGGGTGTTTCTGATGGTCTTTAACTCACCACAACAGTCAGTCATAGGTGATATCCTTGTCATCTGTAACATTTTGAACTAATTTGTAACAAATTCATGGCTGCAGAGAGGCACATCATCAAGGCGCATCGTCTTTCACCGTGTGTGTGTATGTGTGTCTGTGTGTGTGTGTGTGTGTGTATGTGTGGTGGGGTTCGAAAAAGCTTACACCAAAACAGGCCTGAATCAGTGGTACTAAAGTAACTAAAAATAATGCAAACAAGAGAGACTGACTGTTGGTATGCATTACCCCTAACCCTGTAATCCTAACCCATACATGGGGGAAATATTTTTTTCACATTCCATATTTACACTATGGTGGGGGAAATTGGACAATAGTGAGCCGCCATAGTATTGACAAAACACTGATGTCCTACGGAATTTTGTTATTTAAAGCATATTTATTTAGTTGATAAGAGAACAATGCACAACTGAGTGGTCTCTGTTTCTTTAAGATGGTACAAAAAACAGCAGCAGAGAAGTCAAAATTATACAGGGAAAGAATCAAATCAGATCCAGTGAAATATGCTGAGTTCCACAGAAAAGACAGAGAGATATTTGAAGAAAAAAGAGAAAGGTGTGGTGAAGTCTGTCACAGAAATGCCAAAAAGAGAACAAAGAAAAATGAGAAGACAGTGGCAAATTACACAAAGAAATAGACATAGTAGACTTAAAGAGGTCTCTAAAATGGTGTCAGCAGCAGAGCGCTTCATGGCAGGAGAAACACCACCACAATCACCTGACAACATCGTAATTCCTGAATCACGTCAGCTGGAGCCTACCCCAGAGACAACACAGAGAAAAAAGGGAAGGAAAAAGTAAAAAAAAAAATTGAGAACAAATGTGTACAGAGACCTTAACGAGGCTAGAGAAAAACTTGACAGAGCCACAAGACGAGTTGAAAAGTACAAGAAAAGGTGATTGCCTGAAGATGAAAATGAATACAATGGAATCCCCAAAAGCCAAAACAAAACAGCAGCTACAGCAAGGAACCAAACAATTAAGTAGAACATTGTTATTCCACAACAGCATCATTTCAGAAATAAAGACAAAATACCACAATGACAATCAAAAGGCTCGGCAAATCATTTCGAAAATTGTGTCTGGTAAGATCATTAAAAAATACCGTCTAGCAACCATGGTCAAAAAAGAGTTTGGCTTTTCCGCAAAGCTTCAAAAGTCAAATATGACAAGGACGAACGAACGAAAATACACACGGAAAACACAACAAAATAAAATCAGCCAAGATGTGAAAAAAAAGTCACTTAGTTTTTTTGAACGTGACGACAACAGTAGGGCAACAACTGGGAAAAAAGAGACAATTTTGCAGACAGCAGCCCTTTTGGGTTGTTAAACCCACAATCAAAGATGGAGATACATGTCTGTGCAAGCTCCACTCCAATATGCAGTTCATGGCCAACAGGCTGTTCTTTCACAAAGTCATTAAGACATCAAAGCTAACAGATCTCATTGACTCAGTCTCATGTGAAAATGTGATATAACCTTCTGATATAAAAGCACACTGTTGCCAAAGACTGCGCTCAATAAAGCTATCAATACAAGCCTACCCACAGGGAAAAGTAATCAGGACCAGACCGCTGGAGGACAGAGAGACCACGGAGACACCCGAATCCTGTAACACAACAAAATATGGCAAAACAGCAGAGGCACGAAGCAGCACGAGTCTTTCCTATAAACAAACAAAACCATGATTAGACTGAGGCAGTTTATAGTGGTCATGGTTACTTGCTCCATCACTGATCTGCGTTACGTTGCCTCGGGACTACTGGCACTAAACCCCTTTCTCTCGGCCGTCACACCATGTCGCACCCTCCTGCTAATGCCAAAAAGAAGAATGATTAAAACCAAACAACCAGAAAGGAAAGGGAACACTTGAAAAGGACAACGCACCTGAGCTAGTCCGCTGCTGCTGCTCTAATACATTAGCCCACAGTGTGTATGCGGAGAGCGCACCAGCCTCCACCGAAGCCTATCAGACATAAAAACATTTCAATTAAAAGTTGCTCATAAAAATGTAGCGTGCGCAGAGAGACCCCTCTTACCTGCCGCGGCAACCTGCAACAGCTACGAGGAAGTTTGGCTCAAGAAGTCGGCTGTGCCAGACAAAGGCGCAGACTGCTTTTAAACAGCCATCTTAATTAATAACTACTTGCAGGTGCGCGGCTCGCGAATGACTGCCACAGAGGCTGTAGGCGGGCCCTCGGCTACATAAAGAAAGTGCTTCCCTACCCAAAGCAGCTAAACACGGGGGCAACCACTCTCCATGTTATAAGTGATGGCCCAACTACTCAATATAGATCCAAAAAGATTTTTTTCTTCTTGAGCAAATTTCCTTATGAGTTGGGATTCCGGAGGGTAACCTGGAACTTTCTCGAAGCTGGACATGGGAAGGGCCCAGCGGATGGAATTGGTGCTGCCATCAAACGTCAGGCTCCCTTGTTGCTCAGGGCACTGACCTTCCAAATCCAAGATTTTATATGAGCAACTACTGAACCAGCCATCGTCTATCAAGATAATGTATGTCAATGAGGAGGAAATTGAGGAGTTGGACCGTTCCCTGCCTGATGACCTTACAGCCATAAAAGGAACAATGGCAATACATCAGGTATTACACATGTGCGCGCACACACACACACACCTATGCACCAGAGGTGCACACACACATGCACACACACACAAATGCTGTACACACACATACACCCCATTGACAACATCATGAGAGTCTCTAATGCTTAAATTCATATTGTTCTTTTAGATTGTTTCTACAAGACGAGGAGAAATTTCTTGCCGAGCTGTGAGCTGCTTTTGCTCAGAACCCAATACCTGTCAGTGTTTCGGTCTACAAACAGTGCAGATGTCTGGGGAACAGAGACCTGAGGCAGCTTTTGAATTGCCAATCCCAAGCACATCTGCCAGCAAGTCCATTACAGATGTGCATGAGGGACTGATTGGAAGCTGGTGTGTTGTAAGATATGATGGGGATCCCTATCCTGGCATTATACAGGATGTGGACTCTGACAGTTGTGCTTTAGTTAAAACTATGAGTCATATAGGCACAAACCAGTTCTTCTGGCCCATGAGAGAGGATATAATTTGGTACCGTCCAGAGGATCTGATCAGGCTGGTTCCAGAGCCTCTGCCAGTAACAAAGAGGCATGTCATGCTGGAACCTTCAATTTGGAAGTAAATATGCACTGATCTTGATTTAACTGAAGAAATAGTTACGTGTCAGATAGCAGGGAGATACTTCATCATAGAAGAGGGTAAAATAATAAGCTCTCATGCATCTCTTTGTGGTTGCCTGTGTTGTGAATGGGCCAGCTGAGGTATGCGGAGGTGAACCGTCCAGGAGAATAATGCCACTACCGGCGAGTCTGTCGAGTTTGGACGAGAACAGGTAGTTACCTATGTAACTCAACATAATTTCTTTACATTTGCATGGACCCCGTCCCTGACATATTTTGAATTTTGCATGCCTAATTGCGATATATAGGCCTATCTGTTGTGTTCATCTTTTCTCGACCTGGCCATCATTTTTCTTCGACTGTTTTCTTGACTCTCGCTGTGTAGGGCATCTTGCATCATCCCAACACTTCGTTCTAAGTCTGCACCTGACCTCCCTCTGTTTTAAGGGGTGGTTTTACGGGCTGAAAAGCACTTCCCTTCGTCTTAACAGTATTAGGACACCCTACGCTATACACGTACAAGCGCAAAACAAGCCAAAAACAAGTGGAAGTGGTAGAAATGGGACAGGGCCTTATTGTATAACCAGCAGTTGTAGCCTGGTAATGTGGTTGACTCAGTGTAACAGTGCACAAAACATGTAACCTACTTTCACAGAAACCGACCTACCATATGCATGTATGTATTACTTTTTAGCAGCGTTAAGTGTCCCTGAATATGGCCACCGCCACACTTGCGTGACATAATCGCCAAACTCAATAATAATAATTAAAAACACTCGTTTGGGGCAGTACAGTTCTGCTTAAACTTTTAGTGACATTTATTCATTCATTTGTCATACACAAAGTACTGATAATTACAGGAAAAATTTCTTCAGTTGTCATCTGAAAAAAAGGGTTTGTAATATGTGCATGATAAATAAAGAAAAAAAACGGAGCAAAGTCATTACAAAAATTTCACACAAATCATCAGGTGAACAGACAAAAATACTACTGTAAGTGATCCTTCTCATCCAAACTAAGTCCCCTATATGAGACCCCCTCCTCTGTGTAGTCACTCCCTATGCTGAGGTGCTGCCAGGTGTGGTGTGGTCCTTTATGTTTAGTGTCTGGACTTTTTTATGGTGCTGTAGAGTGTAGCAGCATTGTCAGCCCTACATGAGAACATATTAGTGACAGAACATGAGTACCTATATAGGGTGCATGATCTTTTGGTTATAAGAGAACCCAACAGCAGCTGAGCCTGTACTTCTCCTTTCTTCCTGGCTAGTTCCTTAAACTTTAACTCTAATTAAGGTTTTTCTTTAGAAACCACTAGTGACACCACTGCTGGTAGAAGTGATGAAACTCTGTGGCAGGATCACTGTTATAACAACATTTCTGAGCTACTAGTGGCACTGATAAGTGTGTTTATTACTTTTTGTCTGCCCATGGTGGATTGGACAAGTTCACTGAAACATATGCAACATCATTCTCCTTCTCAAGAACATAAGATAGCATGGCTGTAGAGTTTGGGATAACGTCCTTGTTCTTGGCCTTGAACTGGACTGTAACATACTGTACGTTACCTGGATTGTCCTCCACTTTATGCTCTTGGTCAAAGGTCCTGGGCAAGATTTCTGTATAAAATAAAATAAAAAAACATTATTATTTTGTGGTAATTTGCTAATTGTTTCAGTAATCATTATTAATAATCAACGAATAATATGAATATTAACAATAATAATAATAATAATTGTATCCAGCTAGGCCTATATATTCACTTTGTTACCAATATCTAAAACTGCGATGTTTTTAGTAACTGTGATAACTGAAATAGCATTTGTACTGAATTACTTGCCATAGTTTAATATGTTGAAATGGTTTGCCATAGAGCCACACACGCTAGTTCTAGGACAAACTTAGCACAGCAACAGTACACATATATTTTCCTTTTTCAAGGTTGTCACGCATGCTCCCATCATGCGTCATCATTAGAACGGACATGTTCCTCCTATTCACATGGGTTTTTAAACATAATATCTCCCTGTGGAAGAATGTTTGCAGATTGTTCAGCTGTAGGCATTTTTGTTTACTGTGGCTACCTTCTGTCAGGGCAAGTGAACGAGCGACAGTTTAGGCTACACGATGCGCCTCTGAAACGTCTGGTATGTGTTTATTTGTGATTCAAAATTAAATAATCAAAATGGAAGAAAGCTTTCACATTATAAGTCTACCAATCATGTCTGAAACTTATATGATTTGCGTTGCGTAGCCTATTTCGCTAAACGAGAGCTCTGAGAAAATGCTTTAAGTAGCTACTTGTTACACACATGATGCATCCATCTGCTTTAAATTTAGTTTTAGCAATCCTAAAGTGCTTTATGTTAGCTAGAAAAAGTGTGGGGAACAAAATCTCAGATTTTTTAGATTAAAGAAAAAAAAACGAAACAAAGTCGAAATAATTTCAGAATTTCTGACAAAATGTGAAAATGTTCCGCTGCGCCACCACGCCGTTCCGTGGGCAGAGAATATATTCTGTGTCGCTGATGTGGCGGAAACAGACATAACAAGTCAGGGTGTTAATATGACACAGAACGTAGACTAATGTTGCCTTCAAAGTACAGCAGGTCATCTTGAACAGAATTTTAACCAGCATGCATCACGGGCAGTCAGCCCTGCGCAGTGCTGCGTAATGTTGAATTCGCCAGCCGTTGTTGAAAGGGGAGGCGCAGTCTTCAAATAGGTCCTCCTAACGGGGATAAGATTAAGAGTAAGTACAGTCTATAGAGAACATTTTGGTTTTGAAAGCTATTGACGAGCAACATGAGTGGAAGAGGCAAGGGAGGAAAAGGACTTGGGAAGGGAGGTGCCAAGCGTCATCGCAAAGTTCTGCGCGATAACATCCAGGGCATAACCAAGCCTGCAATCAGGCGCTTAGCTCGCCGTGGGGGTGTGAAACGTATTTCTGGTCTCATCTATGAAGAGACTCGTGGTGTTCTGAAGGTTTTCCTTGAGAATGTGATCCGCGATGCTGTTACATACACTGAGCATGCTAAGAGAAAGACCGTCACTGCTATGGATGTCGTATATGCGCTGAAACGCCAGGGTCGTACACTGTACGGTTTTGGTGGTTAAATTATCTACTTTGAAACGACGACCAACGGCTCTTTTTAGAGCCACCCGCATTTTTGGAAATGGCTATGATTCCTGTTCCTCTCACACTTGTTCAAATGCTTGTTGCAGTGCCATCTGGAAAGCTTTACTATTGCAACTCGGCACTAATGGGTAGGGAGAGGAGATCTAGAAAACAAGATGACTATTGATAACATGTTTCGGATAGGCTTGTATGTAAACAAGCGATAAAGCGAAAAAAAAAACTATAGATACAAAAAGGGACAGAAATGTACCATGGGATATTTTTATTTATGAATCTATTACATGAATTTGTGGTGATGTTTTCATTTGATCGATTTTTTACGTTTACTTGTTGATGTTTGTTGCCATTGTTTAAAAAAGGGAAAAGACAAGGGAAAAAACACGCATTAAGAAAAAAAATGGCTATCAATCAATGAGTGATTTTCTTTAATAGTATCATTTTCTTCTTATACCATTCTGATGAGCTCATACTAGCCCCATACATCTATAACTTATTTTCCTCTCATTTCTGTACAATACTAGGCAGCATAGTTTGTTATGGCATGGAATGTTATGCACATGACTCACCCGATGGAAGCTAATCTTGCCAACTTTTTAGCAACACATACACCAATATGTAGTTTCATGTAATGCACACGAGTTTGAGATCTATACACTCCCATGCCGTTACCCAACTGATACAAGACCGTAAATTGTTAAGTTAACCTACACTACATCTTTTGTAAAACCCATTTCCTTTGTGACTAATAAGTAACAATTTATATGTTCCATGTTTGTGCGGGGAAATCAAATTGCAAACGCGTGCACCATGTAGTCTTTTAGTACAATGATTCTTTACTAAATTCTCGATGTATTAGGCATAACACTGATAACGTAAACATTAAATAAGTAAGAGATTGAAATATGCATATCGGATGCAAACCAGTTGGTGGATGGTCTCCAAGCATCTCATCTTCACAACACTCACAGTGACTTATTTTTGGAAATACAATTATCAATTAAGCAAACGTGAAAACATATTGGGGAGATATTCTCGATTGTTTAATTTTCGTAATACCTCTAAAAAGTGCGGGAAAATAAGAACAAAGCGCAAAGCTTGGCCTACGTTCTGTGGGCGGTGCCGAACTGCTGCAATTCACGCTTTAAAGCAACCAATCATTGCTCGCTGATTGTGGAGGGAAATAAAGCGGTGATCTGATCATGAAGGACCCGAACGACGTATTTTGACACGCCTATAGAGCGGTGTATATATAAAGGTGGCTTGTCAGCCTTATTTCAGTTTTCATTTGGTTGTGCAACTTGAAACAACATGCCTGAGCCAGCGAAGTCCGCCCCAAAGAAGGGGTCAAAGAAGGCGGTTTCCAAGACTGCGGGTAAGGGAGGCAAGAAGCGCAAGAGGACCAGGAAGGAGAGCTATGCTATCTACGTGTACAAGGTGCTGAAGCAGGTCCATCCTGACACCGGTATCTCGTCAAAGGCCATGAGCATTATGAACTCTTTCGTGAATGATATTTTCGAGCGCATTGCTGGTGAGGCTTCCCGCCTGGCGCACTACAACAAGCGCTCCACCATTTCTTCCAGGGAGATCCAGACCGCTGTACGTCTTCTCCTGCCAGGTGAGCTCGCCAAGCACGCCGTGTCTGAGGGAACCAAGGCTGTCACAAAATACACCAGTTCTAAGTAAAGTGTTGCTGGCACTTTCCAACTCAAAGGCTCTTTTAAGAGCCACCCACATCCTCTGAGAAGCTTTTCCAATTGCAATTCCAATTCTTACCTAATTGCAGCACATGTTGCGTCCTGGAGAGTGTTTTGCGCCAGTGGCCATTTCTATGTATGCATAACTGGGACAGATTTTACTGTCTTCACTACAATTGCTATAAAATGAATTGTAATCCTGTTAATATCGTTGTATTCGATATTAGTTGTTCAATTCGTTTTCTGAATGTCTGAATACACAAACTATGCTGACAGCCACAGCAAACGCAGTGTTTGAATATATTTGTTCGAATTAATGAAAATTGGTTAAAGTCAGACTTGAAATTATACCATACTTTCACGTGCGTAAACGCTTTAAAGGTGACAACTGCAGTTCGGATATCGGGTCTGACTGCTTTTGGCGGACAGTAACTACAAACTACAACAGTGTGCAACTGTGCGCTTTCAACGTGAATCAAGCGGCTTGTGTGTGTAAATTGGAACGCACGCTTTTTGAAGTAACTGTTTAAGTGGCTCTTAAAAGAGCCTTTTTGTTCACTTTATGACACTGGAAATTACTTATGCACGCTCTCCACGAATGCGACGAGCCAGCTGAATGTCTTTGGGCATGATGGTCACTCTCTTGGCATGGATGGCACACAGGTTAGTGTCCTCAAACAGACCAACCAAGTATGCCTCACTAGCTTCCTGAAGAGCCATGACCGCAGAGCTTTGGAAACGCAGGTCTGTCTTGAAGTCCTGGGCAATTTCTCTTACCAGACGCTGGAAAGGCAGCTTGCGGATGAGCAACTCCGTAGACTTCTGGTAGCGGCGGATCTCTCTCAGAGCCACTGTGCCAGGCCTGTAACGGTGAGGCTTCTTCACGCCGCCAGTGGCCGGTGCGCTTTTACGCGCAGCCTTGGTGGCGAGCTGCTTTCTCGGGGCCTTGCCACCGGTAGATTTACGGGCTGTTTGCTTTGTTCTTGCCATCTCTAGATATTCCTCGGTTTGAACTATTTGGAACAACGTGGAGTGTGGTCATTTAAGGTCTACACTCTCGGCCTGCCCCTTGTTTGCATCATTGCGTTGGTCTCCCCTGATTGGACTTTCAAAGTGCAAGGTCAAGCCCCTTCTTTAAGATCTTCCATCTATGTAGAGCAACGTAGATCGAATTATGATTATTATAAAAATATAAATGCAGTGTGCAAGATTTTCAAATACCCGATTGTAAACAGGAAAGCGCAGTATGTCGATACACGTTGGTCCACATAAAGTCAGTACAGCACCCAACTTCCATGGCGCCAGTGGTAACGGCAAAATGTGCTGCTGTTTTGGAGAATCGGGGTTCTCAGGATAAAGAGCATAAATTATGTATTTTCTAAAAGCCTATACTCTCTAGATTGATTTAACATCCAAAGTTCTCCATACTATGGACTATACATAATTCTGCATTGAAACGCATGGATTTCCAATGGACAGTCGTTCATAGGGCTGATATAGTACATCTCAAAATGATCAAGATCAACGTTTAAATTCACATTCAGCACAGGAATCTTTGGGAGGCGCACTGATGCAATTTGTTGAGAAGCTAATGTAAGTTTTTGGAGCGATGGCCATACATATGTGTGTCTGTAATATGAACAGAATTTATGTTAAGATATAGGACTACAAACAATTGCAGCTTAATGCGTACCAATTGTGTATTTAAAGAGTGATTAACTTGGAACGTGTTTTCTAGATGACGTGGGTGGCTCTTAAAAGAGCCTTTTGTCAGGGTTGTAGAAAAGCTTTACTTGGACTTCTCGGTCTTCTTGGGCAGGAGCACAGCCTGGATGTTGGGCAGCACACCACCTTGAGCAATGGTGACTCCACCAAGCAGTTTGTTCAACTCCTCATCGTTACGCACAGCCAGTTGCAGATGGCGGGGAATAATACGAGTCTTCTTGTTGTCACGTGCAGCATTGCCAGCCAACTCTAGAATCTCAGCGGTCAGATACTCGAGCACAGCGGCCAAGTACACTGGTGCACCAGCGCCAACACGCTGTGCATAGTTACCTTTGCGTAGCAATCTGTGCACACGACCCACTGGGAACTGAAGTCCAGCTCTAGAAGAACGGCTCTTTGCCTTTGCTCTTGCCTTTCCGCCTGTCTTGCCGCGTCCACTCATGATTAACTGATCGTCGTGATTCTGAAATCTCGAATAATCCTGCTGACAAAAGGAGACGCACTATTATCCCCCAGCGTCTCGGGGTTACTTGTGCTTCAGTGGCTGGGGTTGAAATCGTCAGAGCCAATCAACGTCTAGCTTGCTTCAGGACGACCCAATAATTTCCACTTGGCGCCTTTTTTATTTCCCCTCCCATTTAGCGACTGATTCCAAATTATTGGAAAAAACACGGAATCTACGAAATGATAGAGGAAGAGGCCTATCTGCTAATAAATGTAGAGCACATAGATAATAACAATATAACACATAACGCAGCCTACCATTCCTGACCCCTCTCCAGGAATAGTGGTTGTTGGACAGATGTTCTTTTTTTTGGCTATTGAGGCATGTGTGCTGATACAATATAATTAAGTCAAACAATTATGACAAATGTGATATTTCATGACATGTTTGATCGTAGCTGATACATTGTGGTTGTGTTTGAAATCGGTGTGTGGGACTCTTTCTTTCGCACTAACCCCTACAAGTGGAAAGATGTGCCTCCATGGTACATTTTTATTTCAATAACGCTGCTTATTACCTTTTACTAGATCAATAGCTTTAGTGCACAACATTTTCTCTGCAATTCTAACAATTAACGTGACCTCATGTTGTGCAAACAGACCGCTATAATGGGAAATAGTAACGATAAACTGGTCATTGAGCAGAAACTACTAGAAAAACGTATTCCCAGTCATGCATGGTTGTAGATGTGGTTGTACATTATTATTGGAATAAATGTATTCAAGAAAATTTTGGGTGGGTCTTAAAAGAGCTGTTTTACAAAGACCAATGAGCGCACACGTTTACTTCTTCTTGGGTTAGGCTTGGCCGCCTTGGGCTTTGCTGCCTTTACGTTCTTATAGGACTTTTTGCTGCCTTCTTAAGCGCGTTCGTCTTCGTTTTCATGGGGCTCACCACGTTTCAGTCTAAATGTTGTAGTGGGCTTCATGCACTTCCATTTGGTACAAAAATTATAAAAGATCTGTTAAGAAATGAGTCTGCTTGAAGTTTTTAAATACTTCTTTTTATTCCACCTTACCTCCTCACTCTCAGAGAAGTTAAGCGTAAACATCATCTGCCAGTTACAAATCTGTGACATATATATATGTATATATATATATATTTTTTTTCTTTTTCACAAATTTGTTATATATATATAAGAAGAAGTGGCCCATGTGACCCATCTTGCGTGCTCTTAACTGGGGGTGGAGCCACACACTTCATGGCTCCTGCACTGCACACTGAACCTCTGTGCCATGACGCCCCTCAAAGCTGAGCTAAACTCTTATGTAAAGATACAGGCTAAATGCTAAAGAGCCAGTTTGACAGCTACTGCTCTGTTCCTGTGACGATGGGGAATGGCACTTAGATAAGTTTATAGAACTGTAGAAAACAAGCTATTTTAAGCAACTGAATGTCTCTTTATTTGTGATGTCTACTGCTCAATATTGTAGCCTACTACAGTACACTTTCACAAAGTGTACAGTCCCCTTCACTTCTTCACATTTTTTAAAAGTTTGTTTTGTTTTTTTATCCCTCATTACATCTCTATTACTGTTTTATTTTCCCTCTTGTTTAGCCACACTCAATGGCACATAACAACTAAACAAAACATTTAATTTTAGACATTTTTGCTAATGTTGCAAAAAGAAACTTGCTCTGTCACATTGACCTGAACATGGAGAATGATGTGTAACATTTTCTTTTAGATTTCTTGATATTTTTCATAGTAATTCGTATATAAACACTGTTTTGAGGTGAGAGGTATACTTGTCTTTTTGCCTAAACTCTGTATACAAACAATAAATGAAAACCTACACACATCACACACTGAAGGCTCTGCTTGTTCATCATAGGAATTGAAAACATGTGCTTTTAATGAACTCTTCTTCATGACATTTGAATAGGAATTTACCCAGATCTCAATTTTCTTCTCCTTTAATTATATATTCATTAGATATTTCATACTTTTATTATTATTATTAAAATGCTCAAACTTGTGGGTGAACAATGCAGATAACACATAAATAGGGTACTTAAAGTTACTAATCATATTGTTACTTTTACAGCTACCAAACCCTTATGCCTACACTATATTAGCCACGAGAGCCAATAAAATGGTTCATAAATGCTTCTTTTAATGTATTCATATTACCCCTAAAGAGTTTAAGGAAATATAAACAAGATTAATCACAGTGAACTGAGCTATATAAACTATTTGCAGTACTGTTAAGATATGATGCTATACAGAATACTCAAAGGCTCCAGTTTTTAACCCAGTAATTCTCTCTGCTGGTGCTGATCTCACATCTGCTGCTTTATGTTAGTCTTTTAAAGGAATAACATGCAATTTAACAAGCAATTCATAAAAAAAAAAAAAACATTTGTATAATACATTCATGAAAGTAGATTATGCTAAAAAAGTTATAAATGTCACTGAATATATGCCTTACAAAATATATTCAAATATGTATGAATGTATAAACATAACTGTGCATGTTAAAGTGTAAAAATTACAAACAAATCTTCCACTACTGAAAAATAAATTCTGCTTTTCACTTTTAAGTTGAATAGAAAGCAAATGTGATGTAACACACATGAGAAGACTGGCTATTTTTATTGACATTTTATTAACCCTATATAACTGTTGTTATCACTGTCTGAATGCTTGGATTGGTCTCTCAGAGACCAGGTCTGAGGCATTGTCTCCAGCTTGCCTCCTATTCTAACATCCACAGAAAACAAAATCAACAACCAACCTATATGTTTGCCTGCAATGATACCGTCATTGCATTGTTTTACATATCACAGGTCTCAAATGATGAGTGGGTCTCTCTTGTTTTTAATAATTATAATAATCGTAATAATAAAGAAATAATTTTATTGTGTCAGGCCTTTGCTGTTTTCTATTTTCCATCTTCGTATTTCACCCTGACTGTACAGCAGATTCAACTTGTGTTATTTGTAATAAAGCCTTCTTAAATAAGTTTTTAGTATATAACGTTATCAAGAGTCATCTATCTTCCCAACCCCCACATCCCACCTAATCATATGAGTATATAAGGGTATATATTCTGAAATACTTAAAATCATGAGTACCATATTAGTGTTAAAACAATTTATAAAACCTGCATTACAGCAACAGTGATATTCTGAGCACAGGCCTACAGCAGAGGGTTGTCTCACTTGGGATTGCATCATGGACTAGGTTATTTCCTCACCATGGTTTTAGACAGCATAGCTCATTGTGTGGTGGCATCAGATGTGACTACTGATGAACAAGAGGTACGATGGCAGCCTGCTAAAGTAGCCAATATGTCAGTACAAGGAGTATGTGGATTGCTGTCTTTTAATATCACTTTTAATATCCCTTACTTCACAGAAATAACAGTTAAAAACGCATTTGCATTCAGCACTGGCAAGCAGTCATAGCTTCAGACTGTCATTTTAACGGACTTAAACTACTGCCACCTTGTGGTGCATTTAGCTTAAGCACTAATGACTGTATGGAGATTTTCATGACTACCAAGAAAATGAAAACATAGTGATGGACCAGTCTCAGGTTATAATACCATTTATTTGTTCATTACCTCCGCCAAGAAGATTATGTTTTCGCCGGCGTTTCTCTGTCTGTGAGTAAGATTATTCGAAAAGTACTTCAGAGGTTTGCACATAATATGGCACGTGTGACAATTGTTATATTTTCCAAAGACTTGAAGATCCATCTTATCTCTACAAGTGAGCGGCAGATCTTTCCACAGGTGAGCATGCACCTATCGTAGGCCAGGTCTGCATAATAAAGCCAGGAAGTGAGCTTCATTGATAAATAGCCTATCGTATCCATTACGGCACAAGACTTGTGAATAGACAGCTTAGAGAGCTGTCCTTCTGCAATACTGTAGCCTGATAGGGAGATAGCGTATATCGTATCTTGGGCCAACTATGGGCGAAATAAAATGGCTATGACGCGAGTGCCGCTAGACCCCTTCTCGGTTTGTTTATGATTTCCGTTAATCATATGCACAGCAGAATTAGTCTTATCAAAATTCTCCCTTGAACTTGATGTGTAGTTTTTTGGGTTTTTTTTTTGTTTTTTTCAAGTAAATTTGTCGCTGAATGCCACATAGGCTTATTTTTCTTTTACACGCCCCTGGCGCGATTCGTTTGAGGAAATGATTATGTTCGTTTGTAAGATTATTCTGCATATGTTTTAAACTTCGTTGTACCGTCAATGCTTTACCCACGTTTTCGCAAAATACTTCCATGGATTCTCGCGGTTGGTGTTCTCGCTAGGAACGTTCCCATTATTGGAGAGCTGCTGACCCCATTGACACACGGTCAGATCGACACATCGATACGCTTGACATTAAACTGACTCGTATCTAAATGATAATATCAAATTAACCATGATGTCATGTTTTTGAAGCTCTGCTATCAATGTGCCTAATTATTATTAATCATGTGCTAAAATTTGTTTGTAAACTATTAGTTGGCGACTATCAGATAAAGCACCTTTTTCTGTTTCTATAGTGGCATGACGTCACTATGAAGCGCTATGAAACGTCATAATTACAGTAGCCAAATATGTTATATAATTCCAAGAGGTTATGCATTTGACTCACATTAGTATGAAATTCACCTGTGACATACAGAGTATATGATTCAGGAGAGAAGCTGTTGCATCTGAAGGGTAAGTCTGTCATCAAGAATTCAAGTCTTCCAAAATTACTGGTGAAGTAATTATTTTTTTATTTTTTTATTTTTACTTAATACATTTCTGGTCAGACATAGTCTATTTGACTATCGTGCCATACCTGAAGACCAATTCAATATCAGGAATTCAGGTTTAACCTCAGATGTTTTTGTATCAGTGAATGTTCACCCTTCCAAAGTATGTTGAATGTTGAATTCATTGCTAAGACACAGTAAAAGAAACGTTTTAAACCATAATCTATTTGTAGGAGACGATGGAAGAGGACAGTTTTCCTCCTGCTATGCAGCACAGCATGGTAAGCCCCCTTACACTTTTAATGGCTAAGAGCATTATATGCATGTGATATACATCCTGAAATTAAAGTTTCCAGAATGACCTTATGAGTAAAGTTGAAATGATTTTGAGTTCACTGACTGTCCCTGTCCTGATCTGACAGTGATTGCCAACATAAGGCAAAAAACTAAGACCTAAAACAGTTTATGGCTTGTTTGGCTCCCTTTGGATTTAGACAATGCTGGAGACTGCAACAGAGAGCGAATACTGCTCTTCTGAGAGCACAGTGAGCCAAGAGAGGGTAGGCATCGAGAGGGAGAGGCGGGTGTCTCACACTGTTAAGCTGTTGGTGAAGCAGAGGAAACAGGCAGCAGAGATCGAGAGACTGCACCTCTCACTGGCTGAGATGAGGAGGGACTGCGAGTGTATGAGGACACAGCTGCAAAGGCAGTCTGCACTAGTCCATGAGGTAAATAAATAAATAATCTTGGTCTACATTATACAAAAACACCTCAAGAGAAAGATACTTATTTTTTCCCCTAAAGAGCAGGTGTCTGTTGTGTCCTTTACATTTCCCTATTATCTGTGCCTATCTGAACTTTCAGCAGCTCAGTACAATCCCACCACCACTGCCTTCCCTGCCCGGCCAAGAGTGTGAAAACGTTTGTCACCTGGCTCAGAACTCCTCCACTAGCCTCTCAGGTTTAAAAAACCCTGCAGATGATGAGGAATCAGAGGAATTTATTCCTGAGAAGAGCATTTCAGCAGCCAGACTCAGACACCACATGAGGAAATCTGCAGTGTCCTCAGGCACATCAGTCTGTGAGGTAAATAGATGTTTATGTTTATGTTTATGTTTATGCATTTAGCAGACGCTTTTATCCAAAGCGACTTACAAATCAACTATCAATTGTTCAGGGCCAGTCTCCCCTAGAGCAACTTAGGGTTAAGTGCCTTGCTCAAGGGCACAGCAGTGGCAGCTGGGATGTATAGATAGATAGATAGATAGATAGATAGATAGATAGATAGATAGATAGATAGATAGATAGATAGATAGATAGATAGATAGTGCTTACACAGATTCACTTTTTC
>PYXC01002824.1:1025000-1043706 GCA_015244755.2 Tenualosa ilisha | reverse complement strand
CACCGTTGCCTAGATAGGTTCCTGCCCTAATCAATCAAAGCTTCAACACGACTTCTCAGACACAACGGCAAATTTCAGCCTTCATAAAATGAGCCACAACTGATTCAGAGAATATGAGCTGGCTACACAAGTGGAGAATGTCTATCCGTTCGTAACAATTGGAATAAATGTAGCCTAAATGTTCAACCTTTGGCTAGACAACATTTATAAATAGCTATATAAACTTTGGTCTCGGTTGGTTGCCTTTACTTACGTCCACTTACGCCGAGTGAGAGGCATTTTGAACATAATATTCTCACTGGGGAAGTGGAAAACTCCACTCCACGCGCTGACACTATCCAAAATGTTGTGTTGGTTTACGCACCGTGGGACGTCCTCCTGGGAGCAGAACATTTATTTGCCGGAAGATAGTAAACCAAAGATAACTGATAATGTAGCTGCAGTCCCTGACAATCATTTTCATCAGTAGTTTAGGAGATCAGAGCACAGACTGCATGAAATTACACCCAAAGGCAGCTTCCAAAATGCACAGAATATTTTTTTTTGTAGACAATGCATAGAGGCATATGTCTCAATCTTAACCCATTACCTCCACGTTCAGTTTATTGAGTCACTGCAGATTTGCATACATAATATAGAAATGTATAGGTTGATAATGAATGATGTCAATATAAATACACAGTCACATTAGATCAAGAGATAACTTTATTATAAATAGCTAAAATACACATATTCTAGACAGCAACAATAAATAGGCCTAAATAAATACATACATACATATGCAAAAAAAAAAAGATGCCTGAAAACAGAATGTGAAGAGTAGAACTACCAGGGTGTCCTTCGTGCAAATCTCATATATACCGCTTTTACTGGTTGATGTTCAACCTTTCAATGAGACCTATTATGGGCTTGCTGTGTAATATAAAACCAAATATAGGCATTCATGTGAAAAGCCTGTAGATAGACTTGTACAAGTTGGTGAAGCTAATGGTTGATTCGGATAAAGTGGATCTGGACAGTGTTGTGTTGAATTGGTATGTGTCGTCAGAATCAGTATGAACAAAGGGCACTTCCAAGTGTCTTTTTGTAGGGGGAGGCTTGTCTTTCAAAAGGTTAGATGATGATCGTGCCAAGTTGATATTCATGTTGCATCCAAAGACATGAGTAGATGGTTAGTTCTGAATACCTGGAATAAAAAAAACTGTGTCATTCTGTATATCTAACATAATAGTCAGTTTGGTAAGTGGAGGGTGGTGACTAAATGGCTTTATCTTTTCCACAAATTTCACAAGCAGCATTGCAGTATTTGGTCATAAAATGTAATGTAATGTGATTTTCCTCATGAGAAGTCACAAGTAGCCTACAGTCAAACACAGTGTACTGAAGCTAATACCACAAAAGAAATAGCTACCTTTCACAATTTTGCATTTCAGTATAATTTGCTACATGAACCATGAATTGAATTATATTCTTTGCAGTACTGATGATACTTGGTACTTCATATCATGTCTGGAGCTATTTCAAAGAAATTATCAAATGTGTGTTCAAGAATATATGAGTTCTAATAATGGCTATAATAATGGGGTATTATCCCTTTGTAGTTCAATGTGACAGCAATACCATGAAGGTAACGTCCAAAAAATTACTCGGAAAGACCTTAGTGAAGCCACTCAAATGCACAATTAGTATCTATCATCTCCATGACCTGTGAACATTAGTTACAATTCATGACTACTAAACTTAAATTTCTCAATGCCAACTGTGCTCTTGGCATATCCCACTAACAGGAAGCAGAAGTCAGAGGCGTCAATATTGCCACACTTCTCAAAAAGGGGAACTATAAAGTGTTCCCAAAGTTGAATTGTCAATACATTCTAAACTCTAGATTAATTCACATGCAAGACTTTAGTACAAGATTATACAGATTACCACTACATTACGAAATGTAACTTGGTTTATTAGTTCTGGCAGTTCTGGCTGTGAATGCTGGGATTGGGTGCGGCTGTGTGAGCTTAGGTTGTCACTAAAGGGGAAACAGGTATGGACGGAAATGGCGCCCTGATTTTGCATTTGTCTACGTTGCCTTGTAACAATGCCAAGCGACCTACAAATATATATGTGTAAACGATCTAAAAATATTTTTTAAACTTTGCAAATAAATGGTTATTACTGCTTTAGTTTTTCATTCAGTTCTGTAACTGTACCAGTGAGAATCTGGGAGACTTTACTTTAGGCTAATCCCTTCTAGTGATTACCGTGAGGTTATGGTCACCATGACCGAGAAGCCCTTCTGACTTGAGCAAATACACCGAGAGGTGTTGCAGACGAACGAAACCCATCTAGTGGGTTACATACATTCTACTGATTTAAAGTAAATCTGAAACACTGGGAACTTTCTCATAGATAGACCTAGTTAGTAACTTCCAACAATAAGCTTTTACTGTCATCGTGAGGTGATAAGCTCAATCCAACATTAGAAAAAGGTTTGTGCTAAAATATTTCTACCTTATATATCTTCTTCACTACACATACTCACTTGAAGTAAATCTTGATCACTTGGGCTTTCTCGTAGATAAGCCCAGTTTAAAACATTCAACAGTGGGCTTTTACCGTCATCTTTAGGCTATAAGCTCGACCTAACATTAGAAAAAGGTTTGTGCTAAAATATTTCAGTCTTCACTGCACATAGTCTGGGTGATTTGTTATGTTGAGGTGAACATAACGCCTGTAATTTGGCACGAACCATCAAGTTTCAATACCGAGTTTGAATAGGAGATACAACAAGATGTAGACACTGTCATTACCTGCCAGAAAGTGGCTTGTAGCTGCAATGAGGAACAGGTGAGTCAGTGATCGGGCTAATAAATTGAAGGGCGGAGACACAGTGAAACATGACCGCATTGCATGGTATGTAAACAAACACCCACAGAAACGGAGAAAAAAATGCCAATTTAGCCACCAATGCAGCATTCTAGTCCACTGACAAGTGACAGCCATGCCACGCCAAATGCGGTCAGAACTGTATATTTGCTGATAATTCGGTCGTGAAAAAAAGAGTGTAGGGCAGGCTAGTCAGTAGCCTACATAACCAAGTCAAATTGCTGAACAATTGCGTAGCCCAACAGTTTATATAGAACACCAGAGTGAGAAAGCACATGAAAGAAGTTACATGAAAAAATGAACTTACTGACTGATCAACGTGTCCGCTTGTAGCCTGCTTTCTATGTCGTAGAGATGAATTGTCGGAATCAGGATTCAAAGGCAGTTTAGGCCCTATTAGCAAAACCCTATGCAAAGTGCATCCTGCAGTCTTGTTCCGTACCGGGTTGTTGATGGTGGTTTGCAATCCATATCGGGGGTGCCCGCACTTGGCTCGCGAATTTTGTTTAAAATTAAATTATCTACCTGTAGATATGCCCTTAGCATATGCATTTTGGTAATATGCTGAGGGAATCGAATTTGAGCTCCAACATCAAAACAACTGTCTTCGAATTATAAGCTAATGTCTTCAGCGTCAAAACAGTTATTCCTCACCACGCACTAACGTTACTCTCCACCGGATGTCAACTTCTGTTTCAGTCTGGGCGTCACCACTCCTCACTTTGGCATGCAGATGACCCACTTATTACTCCCGTGGCATGCAAGAACAACCTAGAGACGTCACAACTGCAAGCACAGGGATTGGTTAAAGGCCAATATGCACCATAGTGACGCACTTATATGCCAAATTTTTCCAAGGGCAGGTTTGGTGAAAATACGCTTTCAAATCAAAAATACTCTGCCATGCATCAACTGCTTATTTAGCAATTGATGAGTTTTACAACACACAAGACATTTTGGAAACATGTTAAGAATGCAAAAAGCTCAATTTTCACCGGAAGGGGTCTTTAAACTTACTAAGTATGCTATGCTCCTCCTTCATGTCCATTATCTCATTTGTCCATCACTGTCAGAAGAATTTTCGACTTGTTTATACCATGGGGCTAATCGCCTTACATTAGGAATTCTCAAGTAACTCGATTCTAAAGTGAATTACATCGTCCTGCCAGCAACAATCTAAGTATAAGTTTTCAATATATCTTTATTATCTATGTCAGTAACTCTGTGAAAAATATGTATTTTTACCGACCTCTGATATGGATTTAGAGCACAGCAATTCAAACGTCCTCTGCAATCTAGCCATCAACCATGTCTTAGTCCCATCACCCTGACAGTGCCTTCTGTAGGCCCGGCTACAGACTGTGCAATTAAAAGAGTAAGCTACCTTGTACAAAAATGTATTTATTTATTGAGTGATTGGTTGATTGATTGATATTAAATACAGACATATGAAAGAAATAGCATGTGCCCCACATGGCCTGGTTAGATGTTTTGTTGAGTGAAAAAATGATAAAAATAGCAAGGCCATAATTATACTAATTACCCACTTACTTTCTTCACCGCTGCTGATGTCCTTCATATCTGCTGACAAAGCCAGTCAGTGTGTTGCTGCATCATGGGATGAATGCAATTTTTCTTTTGAAAACTTTTATTTATCAAGCTCAACGCACTGGAGCCTTAAGTTTTATTTTGAATATTTTAACATCTTCTAAAATTGAGCTGCAGTTCAAAACCTTCAAAACATTTTTTTTTTTTTGTTAAAAGAGGTAATGTGTTTCTCTGTATCTATATTACTTCCAAATTGTCTAGTGAAAATGTACTTTCAATTAGTACACTTGAATTCTATTTTTTTTGGAAATCAATTCACCTTTAACTAGAAACATGCTATACATGAATTTATGTCTAAAAACTACAACAAAAAAAACAAATACATTGCACAAAAACAAAACTAAATACTCATGTATATATCTTGGGCAGTATACTAAAGTAAACCAAAGACCAGCTAAATTAAAGTGGAACTGATGAGGATGTTTCTCTCTTCTCCTCTTGTCTGCAGATGCCTGTGAACTCACACTGGACCCAAACACAGCAAACATAAAACTCTATCTCTCTGAGGGGAACAGAAAAGTGACATGTGTGTATAAGAAAGAGCCGTATCCTCACCACCCAGAGAGATTTAACTACTGGTGGCAGGTGTTGTGTGAACAGGGTCTGTTTGGACGTTGCTACTGGGAGGCTGAATGGAGTGGGAATGATGGTGTTCTAATAGCTGTGGCCTATAAAAGCATCAAGAGGAAAGGGGAGAGTGACATCGTAATGGGATGTAATGCCAAGTCTTGGAGTCTGTCCTGCTCTCCTCATAGTTACTCTGTCAGACATGATAATAAAGACACGACATGACATACCTGTCCCGTCCTCCGGCTCCAGAAGAGTAGGAGTTACCTGGACCGGCCAGCTGGTACTCTGTCATTCTTACAGCGTCTCCTCTGACACACTCACCCACCTGCACACGTTCCACTCCACATTCCTTAGCCCCCTTTATCCAGGATTTTGGGTTGGTTATAAGTCTCGGTGTCCCTGTGCCGAACACATGAGCTTTTCCTCAAACATCCACCTATCACCTGTATATACCGATTCCAAACCTATGTGTGTGTGTGTTCTTCTTCAAATGGTTCACGTTTATGAAATCAGAAAAAATCTTGAATCTTTCTTTGTAGTTGCAAGCTCTTGCATAACCAGCCATCTGCCAAGACTTTCACTCCCAGTCATTCCCAATCCACTCCCTGCAAAGTCCATTTGTCAGTTACTTTCCCAAAATTCATATGAGGTCATTATTTTATGAATTATTTTTCAACATTTCTTGCTTTTCAGTATGATGATGTGCATTTTCTGCCTCTAAGTCCCAGACACATGCATATGCTCGCTCACACACACATCACACTCACAACCCACTACAGGCAGGTTATATTATCGTGTATATGACAGAAATTACAAAGTAGTCCCCCTCTCACCCTCCACCTAACCATCTCACTCCAAGCTGAATTGAAAACTTGAACATCCTGCTGGGGACAATAGCCTGTATAAAGGTTGACAAAGTTTATATATTTGGGCCCAGGAGCCTACAAGGTCATAATCTGCCCATGTTCAGGGTCATCAAAGGGTGATAATATATGTTATGAGGTAAAAGTGTGTCGTATATCACCTCCCGGACATGGAAAAAAGTTCAGGCTCAGGATTTGTTTTTCACTATCAGCCATCTATCTATCTATCTATCTATCTATCTATCTATCTATTCTATCTATCTCATCAGTAAGGTTGTTCACTATTAGATGGGGGGAGGATGTGAGTCTTGTGTCTGAGGGAGTAAACTGATGACATTAGTGTAGTATCATCACTACAGTTTAATAAGGAGTTTGACTTTGGCCCTCTCCTCTCCTCCTTTCCCTATCTCTGTGTTCCTCTAACCCAATTCAATGCTAGCATTCCTCTGTATTATTAGCATAGCCCAAGTAATCCGGTCTTGAAATCACATTAAAATTCTACATCTCCAACTCTAACCACCACCAAGGGGGCAGGTGAGGCAGGTGCAAATTCTCCCCCTTCCAAAGTGGGGAATGACAGAAAAAAATGGAGTCACCGGTCAAGATACTGCTACTGTAAGGCCGAGCCCCTCTATCCACTCCTGGCACTCTGGCCTTCTAAAGCGTCTCCTCTGACACACTCACACACCTGCATGTGTTCCACTGCACATTCACTGAGCCCCTCCATCCAGGGTTTGGGGTTTATTGTATCTGTGCCAAATCACAAGCTCCTCGTGCAAGTCACACACTCCAGTTCACTTGTGTGATACTGAGATGCTGTAAAATTACTTAATCAATTAATCAATCAATGACTAAATATTTGTATTTTGCTGATACAGATGCTTTGATGATACTGTATTAAAATGTTGATATTGCTATTTCATATTTTGTTTTTTCAAATGTACATTAGTGGTTGTACACTTTGTATTGTGCAAAGATAAAATGTTATTTTTCTCTGACTTATTACATGTAAATAAAATGTGATCTGTATGTCTGTGATATACTCGTCATCACTAGTTTTTATCTCTTCACTTTCAGTAAAAGTGTTGGTAAAAGTGCAGGGAGGGATGTGTGGTGGGTGTTGCATCTGCTCCTCCTGCCATGTCTGGATGCTTGTGGGGGCAGAGGATGGGGAACAGTGGGTGTGTATGGGTCAGAGCATCTCCATCCCCCTGCCACATCTTCTGAGGGGGCAGATAGTTTATCAGCAGCAGTGGGTCTCACACTGGGCAGCTGCTTCTAGTGTCCCTCAGCTCTCCCTGCTCATCACCTCTCTCCTCTCAGTATGGGGAAAAATCTCACAGCACTCTGATTCTCAAGCCTGAGAGAAATTATCCACCCAACCTGAGGAACTACAGTACCCACAAATCCTCTCTCTCTGAGTGGGATATAAGGGTGTATCTATGACACCCGCAAATCCCCTCTCTCTTTGTTTGAGTGGGTTAAAAGAGTGTTATCTCTATGTATATGACACTCACAAATCCTCTCTCTTTCCGTGTGGGTTATAATGGCGAGAAACACCAGACAGGTCCTTCAGCTCTCTCTCCTCTGTCCTGTGTGTGTGTGTGTGTCTGCGTGCATGGCTGACATGTATTACAGAGAGACTGAAAACCGAAGTTGACCCAGACCACCAACAATGTGTAAGTATTGTGTTAGAAATGTTGCTGACTTTAAACTAATACTCCATAGGCCCTTCACACTGCAAATATCCCACGATTAATACCCAAATTTTGAATGTTGCCACCTCTCACACTGCCCGACACGGGGTCAGGTGTCCATTTGACCACTTGACCTGCCAATCAACCCGCTTCTAGCCTACCCTAGTATCAGAGCTGAGGAGTGTTCGAGGCGTGTTCAGTATAAAAGGGAAGCCAATCTGACCCCGGATACCTGGGTGATGACGTATCACAAGTGCAACCCTCCGTTTAATTTTTTTTTTGTTGAGGAGGAATATTCATATCAGTGTCATGCTAATTGTGGTGTTGGCTTTACAGTTGCATGGCTAGCACTGGTACAAGTTTGTTGGTTGGAGGCTACCTTGGAAAAAACGAATGAGCTAATGACCTTAATGTAAGGGATATTGCCAGTATGGGAGGCAAAACTGACTGCTTCCAACGTTGTTGTACAGCTATCACACATAACATTAGCATTACTTTGCTAAACCTGCAGTAGACAAAAAATTACTTTACTTATACGGTCCAGCTTCATGATAATCCACATTCATCTTAATCCACCATTACCTCTATTTCAGGCATATAGCTTACAGAGCAGAAGATTGCTTAGCTAAGAGATTTGTTAATGCTTTCTCCAGAAAATATCACAAGCTTACTAAGTGTACCGTAAACGGCTCCGCAGAGCTCCCTTGCTGGCTACCCTGCGCAATTCTCCTAAGTCTCTCCCAACACGGGAACACGGCTTTAAGGCTGGAATTTACTTGCTGTTAGACAAAGCGTAAGTGTATGCGTCCCCAGCGACCTGCTGTGTTCTGTGTGCAGATTGCTGCAGCATTATGCAGTCAAAACAATGGAGGTCTTGGGTCAGACCACACTTGAGTCAGACCACAGTAATATCAGATCATTGTTTACGCTCACAATCACCCCCAGTGTTGTTGTCATATTGCTTCTTACGTCACTGTTTTTTGCGCTATCACCCCCCTACTTTCTTGTCAGTATTGCATCTTGCATTGTGTTCGTTTACGGCGACGTGCACGATTGACGCACTAAACGACCGCAGAATACACATGGCAGTCATGACGCGTACAGGTATGCGTTGTCTGCAGCAAGTAAATTCCAGCCCTTAGGCAGATAATACGCTTTGCTTTCACGTTGATCGACCCGCAATGAACTCGCAATTTCAGCCCCGGAGAGTAGCGTGTTCCAATGTGAAAAGGACTCGTGTTGGCAGTGGTAGAGCTAGACTTTTAAAACTGGGGTGGCCAGAGGGTAGCCAAGCTATTTAAGGAATCCACTATATAGTAGAGTAGAGTAGAGTATGACAATGAATATGACAATGAATATCCAAGAAACACAATCAAAATCGAAAAATGTTGGGATGTTTCATATAGTACATATTAAGCACACAAGGGGATGAGATTTCTGTATGAAATGTGCAGTTTATTACCCCTGAAATAGCTTTGGCCACCCTCTTGCCACCCCAGTTATAAAAGTCCACCACTGGTGACACTCCCCCCTCCTATACCTACTCTGCAAATTATGTGATGGTACTGTTTCTTAGTAAACCCTTTTATGGTTGAGGATGGACTGTAGCTATGATGGAAGTCATCTAAGCTGTAAAACCTTCAATAACAGCTTTTTACAGGAACACAAAGTTCACTGAGACAGTCAGCCTTAGGTTTCTAAAAAGATCTCAAGGTGAGTGGCTTTAATTATTTTCTTGTGAAGCAGAGTTGGATACGGTTTCACGTCTGAAATGAAAAATAAAAGAATCAGTGATTTCACTCGGTGTACGGTGAACATAAACAAAATGTTTATATTCTTGTAGAGAGTATTGCCTGGATATTATGTAAACTAAATCTTTTAAAAGACAGCATTGTGAACGGTGATTAGGGACAGAAATCACTGTGTTGTCGATGCTTGACCTAAAAAGTTGAATGAACGAATGAATAAATGAATGAACATTGTCTAGATTTATACACAAAACAGTTCATTATAAACACAATGATAACATGTTTGTTTTTTTGTTTTTTTCAAAGCAACATTATGAATGGTGACCAGGGACTAATTGTGTTAAGGGCTGAATGTTGTCCTTGTGCTGATTTCCTGCCTATCCAATGTCATGTCACTCGACACTAGAACATGTTTCTAAGACTCTAAACAAGCTGTACGAAATCCAGCAGATTTTCATCTCTTGTTGGTACCAAGTAAGAAATCTCAGAACAAGAGATATGGCTGTGCAGTAGCCCATAGTCCTGAATTGTAGGCAACTAGACTTCTTTTTGGAGCTTGGAACCTTTCACCTTTCATTCAAAAGACTTCTTTAGTTCTGAGAACTGATGATGAGGAGGAGACATTCCTCTAGACGCTAGAGGTGGAACTGTGACTTGGAGACCTCACTCCTCATCATGTGACAATGGGTCATATGAGTCACACATTAACATAAGTCAAGGTGTGAATTGGAGTGAGAGTCATTATGATCACAAGATCTGAGGTGTGAGATCTGCTCAGGGTGTGAAGAGGATTTAAACCCCCTAGATAAGATCTCAAAGCAGCATGGTATATAGTAGACAGATGATGACACAGCCCCCTCCTCTGGTTGTTGGTTGTTCCAGATGTACGTAGTTGGCTTCCTTCACCCCTCTCTCTAACCACCTGTCTTTCTTGTCTAAGATGTGCACATTAGTGTCTTCAATGGAGTCTACCTCTCCTCGTAGATGTACTGCTGAGTCCTGTTCTGATGAAATCATGCGTCTGTGAAGATGTTGCTTAGTTTCTCTAACATCTCTCTAAGATCTGAGAACTCCTCACTGCATGCACTGCATAAACAACGTTGTTGATCTGTCTTTCTAAGGGCGTTGCCAGGCTTAAAATAAACTGGGATGTTGTGTTTGCTAATAGACAGGATTCCAGACATACAGATAGGACATTTGCATCTGTGCAACATGTGTAAACCAACAACTATTTGTAGATGAAATGACCCTCTGTGAATATGATGAACTGGAGATGTCCCAAAGCATACCACTTATTCATGTGCATGTGCATACACACATTCACACCACACACACACACACACACACACACACACACACACATATGCACGCACGCATACACACATTCACACACACACGCACACACACACACACACAAGATTCTTATAAGACACTTTGATTGTCTGTAACAGTATGTAGATCTAGCAAACAAATAAATCAATATTTAAATAATGTATATTTCTGTTTTCTGTTTGCCTAACCTTCAAATGACTTAAAATGTCCATTACATTCTGCAAGACAAGCTTATAGCAAGCTGACCCTTGTTTCTGTTGTGTTTAATTGCTATTTTTTTGGTAGAGAGACATCTGTTATTCAAGGTCTAATTATATGATTCTTTATAGGCCACAACAGTGCTTGGATTTATTTATTTATTTTTCAAACCGGAACTTGCGGATAACGACTTCAGGCAAAATGAACTAGACAGTCATCACCAAAACTTAAAAAGGCATACAGTGCAGCAAAACCCTAAAAAATGGCAGAAGCGACTCCAATTAACCAGGACCTGTTTACATGTCCAATTTGTCTTGACCTCCTGAAAGAGCCAGTGACTATTCCCTGTGGACACAGTTACTGTATGGGCTGCATTAAGGGCTGTTGGGATCAGGAAGATCAGAAGGGATTTACAGCTGCCCCCAGTGCAGGCAGACTTTCACTCCAAGACCCGTTTTGAACAAAAATAATATTTTTGCTGAGCTTGTGGATCAGATGAGGAAGAGCAGAATCCAAACTGCTGCTCCTGCTCTTGCTGGACATGGAGATGTGGAGTGTGACGTCTGCACCGGGAGAAAACTCAAAGCTGTCAAGTCCTGTCTGGAGTGCATCGTAAATTATTGTGAGGATCACTACAAAGTTCACAATGATATAACCCCTGGTCGAAAACACAAGGTGGTTGATGCCACAGGTCAACTACAGGAGAGGATCTGCACCCAACATAATAAACCTCTGGAGATATTTTGTCGTACAGACCAAAGTTGTGTCTGTTTTCTCTGCATGGTGGATGAACACAAAGGCCATGACACTGTGTCTGCCTCTGCTGAGAGGAAGGAGAAACAGGTAAGCATGGCTGAAAGTATTGGGTCTATGATAGGATAGGGTAGTGGCAGTCAATCGGAGATGACATGCACATTAGTTGGCTTCAATTTAAGGTTCTTATTTTCAGGATTAAAAAAAACACAAACACAATAAATGTTGTATATTGTAGCCAAGGGGCATAGTTCACATCCTTGTGTTGCAAAACAGACCTCTGGGACAAAGTGGCAATCTAGTACTCTTGTGGATTCAGACATTTTTATGGGGTAGTAGCATGTCTGCTGCAGACAGGAGGAGACTGGACAAACTGATCATGAAGGCCTGTGCTGTACAGGGGTCCCCACTAGACAAGTGGAGGTGATGGGAGGACAGGAGGTTCCTGTTAAAATTGTCACCCATGCTGAGTAAATGGATTTATTTGGACTGCATTTATATAGCGCTTTTCTACTCGCTGGTGGCAGAGGCTGGCATGCCAGGTTCCAACCTGTCCTTCCTTTCCTACTGCATTCAGGCTATATAAACAGCCACGCCAGTAGACTCCAGTCTCAGCACATTGGACCTGTTTGAGTGACTGCACTTAATGTATGTCAAGATGTTTTCAGATGCTAACAGGTGCAGGTATAAAAAAACTAAATTTCCTTGCCCTCATCAGTTAGCATTGGTTGCCGTTTCGCTATTTGGTCTGTGTTGCATCAAATTCTGTTGTTCTCAGACCTACTGACACATTGACTCAGCAATGTGAGACAATGGGGCCATGGCTTGATTCACTCCGGAAACGCTATCTAATGAACATTTTTTTGTAATGACAAGCTGTTTTGTTGTGGATGTGATGTGTTTCATTGACACAGACACAAATGGTGAAGATCCAGAGGAGATTCCAGCAGAGAATCCAGGAGAAAGAGAAGGTGCTGCAGGACCTGAGGAAGTCTGTGGAGACTCTCAAGGTGAGTAGTGACTGACCACCACAGGAGAAAACAACAGTTGGCTGCCATGTTGGAGCTCAGTCGGGTCTGTCATCAGGAGATATCAGACCTTGGAACATTGGGATGTCCCATTGAAGTGAATAGAGCATTCAACTGCATCATAAAGAGCCATAAAGAGTCATAAATGATTCTCCATATTATTATCATTAGATCTTATCTGTATTTAGTTTTTTTGGTCTTTATGAAATGCCTGAGGAACTGGATCAAAATGTTTTGAGGTCTGAAGTTCCCCACCCTGACTTAGTGAATGAGCTACTTTACATTTATGCAATGAGCAGACATGTTTGTCCAAAGCAGGGTGACCAGATGACCCCTATTTCCAAAGACAGTCCCCAATTTTGATGGTCTGTCCCTGGTAAAGTACAAAAAGATGTGCTTTGTTCCTGTTTTTTGAAGCTACAACATCACTTATTTTAATGATATTAAATGTCGAACTATGTCTACTAGCATATTAACAAGGTTCCTTAACCATTATGCTACCTACCACTGCTGCTGTAGTGATGGACCTCTCCACTTTCTCTGTCTCCTACCAGCGCTCTGCACAGACAGCAGTGGAGGACAGTGATAGGATCTTTACTGAGATGATCCGCTCCATTGAGAAAAGGCGCTCTGAGGTGACAGAGCTGATCAGAGGTCAGGAGAAGGCTGAGGTGAGTCAGGCTGAAGGACTCCTGAAGCGACTGGAGCAGGAGATTGCTGAGCTGAAGAGGAGAGATGCTGAGCTGGAGCAGCTTTCACAAACAGATGATCACATCCATTTCCTCAAGGTCACTGTTCATGGATTGCTATTTTTAATGATTTTTATATTTAATGCAACGTTCAAATGTTTTCAAATCAACTGGAAGTCAAACAACATAGACTTAGCATCTTGGCTTACAGTAGCGGTATGTAACTTGTTTTACAAAGTGGTAGCAATTAAACTTGTCTCTCCTTCTCTCTCTCTCTCTCTCATTTCTTCATGCAGACATTAGAGTCAGTCAGTGAACTACCTGCGTCTAACGTGTCTTCGATCAATGCAAACCAAAGTCTCTCTTTTGTGGCTGTGAGGAAGTCTGTCTCCATACTGAAGGAGCAGCTGGAGAATCTCTGTAAGCAGCAAGTTATCAAGACTTCTGGAGCCGGTTGGTCACTTTCCTGGCAGCCTATATATTATAACTCTGGAACCGGTTGGTCACATTTCTGATGTATTGCATAATTTTGAAGCTTCTTGGTCACATTTCTGACAGATTATATTATTATGTGAATTTCTGGAACTTTTTAATTTTAAGGCTGGTATCCTCCTAGATCATTTCTGTGTTGGAGACTCATAATGTTTAACAACAAGAGAAACATACTTTGCATCATTTCAGTGGTATTGCAAAACACCTTAGATGCAATTTTGATATTTACAGTTGAAGTGAATAACATTGTTTCTAACTCAATAGTGATGGAGGTCCAGACTATTCTACCTTCTGAGCCATCAACTAGAGAGGAGTTTCTACAATGTGAGTTACACCAACGCATATGCATACACACACACACACACACACACACACACACACCACACACACACACACACACCCTACACTACAGCAATTTATTTCAGGTCACAGTGAAAGTTTCAGATTAGTCCAACCATTGTAAGTTTGTTTCATTATTCATCACTGTTTCATGTGAAGTACATGCACAGGACAAGTGTTGTCTTTCCCAAATGATCAAACTCTAGAACCAAGTTACTCAACTGTGGTGACGGTACTCCATCATAGCCAGGTCTTCTGTTTTGTTCCTCTGTCACTGTAGTGGCATCAATATGACAACATTACAGCCTCCACTCGAGTCAGATAGCACAGATGCTCTCCATCCTCCTCCTTTCTGCTCCTTCAGTCCTTCTGTTCTCCTCTTCACTCACTCTTCCTCATTCCTCCAGTTTTCTCTCATCCTCATTTTTCTCCCTCTTATTCTCTCTCTCTCTCTCTCTCTCTCTCTCTCTCCTTCCTTCTTATCTGTCTGCGTCCTCCTCCTTTTTTCTCTTACTTTCTTCTCTCTCTGCCATGTGTGTGTGTGTGTGTGTGTGTGTGTATGAGCAGCAGCAGTCTCTTCCCATATTCTGATGAGGATGTTTCTCTCCTCTCCTCTTGTCTGCAGATGCCTGTAAACTCACACTGGACCCAAACACAGCACACAGAAATCTCTCTCTCTCTGAGGGGAACAGAAAGGTGACACGTGTGAGAGAGAAGCTGTCGTATCCTGAAAACCCAGAGAGATTTGATGACAGACCTCAGGTGTTGTGTAGAGAGGGTCTGTCTGGACGCTGCTACTGGGAGGCTGAGTGGAGTGGGGATGATGGGGCTCTAATAGCTGTGGTCTATAAAGACATCAGAAGGAAAGGGGGGAGTAATGACATTATAATGGGACGTAATGACAAGTCCTGGAGTCTGTTCTGCTCTACTCACAGATACTCTGTCAGGCACAATAATAAAGACACTGCCATACCTGCCCCCTCCTCAGGCTCCGGAAGAGTAGGAGTGTACCTGGACTGGCCGGCCGGCACGCTGTCCTTCTACAGCGTCTCCTCTGACACACTCACACACCTGCACACGTTCCACTCCACATTCACTGAGCCCCTCTATCCAGGGGTTTGGGTTTATTGTGACTCAGTGTCGCTGTGCCAGATCACATGAGCTCCTAATACTGCAGGAACACAAGCTACTGTTAAATAGTGTAAAATACTGTTAAATTAAATAATGCTATGAAAATACTCAGATTTGTATTTTGTTTATACATCAATGCTTTTATGACACTATATTGCTTTTTCACATGTTGTTCATTTCAAATTGGTATTAGTGGATAGGGCATTCTGTACCATGTAAAGGTAAAAAAGCATGCACGTCTGCCATGTCTGAATGCTTGTGGGCAGAGGATGGGTAACAGTGGGCTCTGGGTTGGTGGGAACATCTCCATGCCCTGCCGTGATTTTGCTCTTCCTTAGTATTGCTTAGTATGGCTTAGTTCCCCTTTGATTTTGTTTTCCTGTGGTAAGGATCCAATCAAAAACAGGCTTCCGCTCCTGGTTGGATGGATGCATGTTTGTGTTTCAAAATATGACACATACCACTCTGTCTCTTCTCTGCAAACGTAGAATCAAAATCACTGGTCTGAGTGGTTATACGTTTGTCTGATGCATACAGAGACATGTGATCTACCTCCATTGATTCCACCTCAGCACTTAACTGCTTCCTTTAGCTCTCCCTGCCCATCACCTGTCTTCTCTCAGTATGGGGAGAAATCACACAGCACTCTCTCAAGCCTGAGAGAAATATCCACCTCCAAAGCACCTCTCTCTGTCTGGATAGGTTATAATGATCTGTGACTCCCACAAACATATATTTTACTGTGTAAAATAGTCGCAAGTGAGATGGAAGAAATTAATCACGTTCTAAGGTGTTTCCTCTGGATGGGTTAGAATGGGTTATCTAACACACCACTAACACACACATTTGAAAGTGCAGTCAAATGGCAAGAAGAAACAGATCAGCTAAAATGTTGTATCAAAAATCATTCAGCTGTTTGCAGCATTTTTGTAAAAGAAAGAAGAGTTGACAGAGAATTCAAAAAGAGTGCAGAGCTCCTAGAAAGAGTTCCCCTCATTGCACACTGCAGTCCAAAGGCATGCTGCCCCTAGTGGCAACCAGGGAAAAGCATGTTTGTGAGGAATGTAAGTAGGAGGACACCTAGTGGTCAACTATGGTACTGCAAAACATACAACTTTAAAATGCCCTTGACATTCATCCCCCCAAACTTGCCCCTACTGAAAAAGCTATATATAGGCGTAAGCCTGCAATGCTGCAGAGAAGCTCTCTATCTAAGTCTAGGAAGTAGTCTACATAAGGCTGATAGCTGTAGTGTAGGTCCACTAATATAGTATAAGGCTTCTATAGCTATAGTGTAGGTCCACTAATATAGTATAAGGCTTCTATAACTGTAGTGTATGTCGACTAATATAGTATAAGGCTCATAGCTGTAGTGTAGGTCCACTAATATAGTATTAGACTGATAGTTGTAGTGTATATCCACTAGTATGGTGGGCCTATAAGGCTTCTATAGCTGTAGTGTATAATCAGCCCAATGATAATAATTGCCACTCTAATAAGTAGTAATGATACTCTATCTGGTCTGGGAACAGTCAGCGCCAGGCACAAAAAGAGAAGCTTGGACATACAGTAGGCTATGTGCAATGTGTTTGTTTTTTGTTCATCCTTGAGAAATGTAGGTCTGTATCAGTGTGCATTTATACAAATCTAAATCACTCTGATGATCATCTCCAGCGTCTATTTACAATTTTTCTTTTTTTTCTTTTTTTTTTTTAGTGGAAAGAAGTACGTAAAGTACCAGGTAAAGTAAATCAATAGCCTAATTCTTGTTTTTAGCCTATGCATCTAGTCATTGTAGGCCTGAAATAGGTCCAAGTCCTTAATTTCAAGACATCTCCATCAGATATGCCTAAACATTACTACTGCAGTTTCTCTCTCAGCCTAGTAGCAATGACTTTCTCCCTCTCAGTTAATCAGGTTGTGTATATAATGTTTGCAGTAATATTGTCAGAAGAAATACAGAAGGCAGCTGAATCGTTCAATTCAATTTGGCTTAATTCACAATATTTAGATTTGCAGAAAAGAAAAACGCTTCCGGCTTTCGTAGGTGGAGTGACGTTTGATGTGAAATCGAAAGTAGCCTTCCCTGGACTTCCGGGAGGTTAGAACGTTTGCCTGACATCGTGAATACTCGATTTTCCCTCATTAGGTTAAGGTAAGTGGAATCACAACTCCGCATTTATTATCAGTGCTACCAATCACTTTAATATTTGGAGTGACATCCTATAAGAAGGTCTGACCATACGAGTTTATCGTGGGGTTTTCGGTCATTCCGCGTCTGCCAGGTCTGTCATAACATTGATCAACATCAGGCTAAATACATAGCCATCAACATCAGGCTAAATACATAGCCATAGTGAGTTAACCTTAGTTTAGTTCTTTTTTATTATTGTCCTACTTCATAATAAATATCTGTAGTCATTCCATTGGTCAGCTGTGCCCTACCGAAGAGCCGGAATTCAGACTCGGCCGTACAGGGAGGCTACACTGGATGTGTTAAGTCAAAGACGTATCTGCCGTAACAATTAGCTTCCACTATCCGCAATGTAAGATAACGACCGTATTCACCAAGAAAGGGAGGACAAGGATTTTTATTTTGAAAGCATTTGTGGGTTCTGCCAAAGACTTTTATTTTTAAGTCCTATGTACACAAATATTGAACTTATTTGAGTATTTCAATGAAATATAACCTTAGAATGCACCCACCCACTTTTTCAAAAAGTGCCTGTGAGCATGTTTGGCAACTTCAGACTATGATATCACCACAACTATTTGAGATTGAAGCACAGGCATTTGTATAGTTTTTGTAGGCTTTTTGTATAGTCCAGGTACTAAACTCTGTCTGCAATCTGTTGGAATCTTGCCATCTGTCACACCTGTGAAATCCTGATGACCCAAACATGGGTTTGTTTTGTAAAGGTTTCAATATTTATGACCCCCCTGGGAAAAGAGCGTTGGCTGTAAACACATTTTTTTTTTTCAATTTTGTGCAATAGCCCACCAGTCTCTAGATAGCTTAGAACTGGTAAAGCTAACTTAAATCTTTTATAGTCTTGTCCAAAGTTAGAAAAAATGAAATGGGCCCCACAACTTTGTGACTGGTCATATGGTAAAGATAAGTTATTACCTTTACACGTATCCAAAAATCAGAAACACTGGTTCAGTAGTTTTCTGTCTGTTGTTTCTGTCCCAGTGAGACACTGGTTCAGTAGTTTTCTGTCTGTTGTTTCTGTCCCAGTGAGACTCTGGTTGTAAAGTGAATCCAGAGGCTGAGGGGGCAGCAGCTCACAGTGAGGATCTGAGACCAGAGTCTGCAGTACACAGCTGTGTTACCATGGAGACTGAGGAGGACATGGATGAGCCTGGGAACAGGAACAA
>PYXC01002824.1:965000-1022500 GCA_015244755.2 Tenualosa ilisha | reverse complement strand
ACACTGCACAAGCGCGTGTGCACACACACATACGCACAAATACAAACTCACACACAGTCACATTCACACTGCACAAACACAAACACACACACACCCTCTCACGCAACATCGCACACAGTCACACTGCACAAATGCGTGTGTGTGCACACACACACACACACACACTGTCAATCACAGTGCACAAACATACACAACCACACACACAGTGACACTGCACAAACACACACACACACACAACCTCAAAACACAGTCACAGTCACACTGCACTAATGTGCACATACACACACACACACACACACACACACACACACACACAAACAGTCACAGGCACACTGCACAAACACACACACACACACACACAGCAACACTGAGCAGTTTCTGGATTGGACGTTGGTTGAGACAACATTCAGTCATTAGTAGTAATTGCATGTGTTTTGTCTCTGTGTGTTTGCAGTTCACACACACCCAGGCCTCCATCTCCAGTGCCCAGTGGTGTGTCCATGAAGAGTGATGGGTCCATGTTAGAACCTCCCAAATTCAGCAGTGAACCAAAGCCATCAGGACTAGAGTGAGTTTTGACATATGGGTGGAGATGAACAGTCACACTGCACACACACACATACACACACACACACACAAACACACACACTGTACACCCAGCCCCACACACACAGTCACAGTCACATTGTACACACACACACACACACACACAGTCACAGTCATACTGCACAAATAAGTACGCACACACTCCCACAGTCACAGTGTGCGCATACACACACACACAAGCTCAGTCACACAGTTATAGTGTGTGCATACACACAAACACACACGCACAGTCAGAGTCACACTACCCAAATGCACGCGCACACACACACAGACACAAACACAAACTCACATACAGTCACACTGCACAAATGCACATACACAAGCATACACACAGTTAAAGTCACAGTCACATTGCACACACACACACACACACATACACACACACATATGCAGACACAGTTACAGTCTCACTGCACAAACACATACGGTACACACACACAGTTAATCACACTGCACAAACACATGCACACACAACCTCAGACACAGTCACACTGCACAAATGCGCACATGCACACACACATACACACACACAAACTCACGCACATACACACACACACACACACACACACACACACACTCAAACTCACACACACACACACACACACACGCACATGCACAGAGTCACACTGCATAAATAAACACACATAAACACACACAAACTCACACACAATCACAGTGTACGCGCACACACACACACACTCAGTCACACTGCACAAACACACACACACTCAAACTCATGCACACACACATGCACATGCACAGAGTCACACTGCATAAATAAACACACATAAACACACACAAGCTCACACACAGTCACAGTGTGTGCACACACGCACACACACACACACACACCCTCAGTCACACTGCACTGCACACACACACAGTCACAGTCACACAACACACACAAATGCATATGAACCCATTATTTTCTGTCCCTGTCTCTGCAGTGTGTTGAGGTCTTCAGACCCTCAGCCTCCTCTGGATGATGATGATGATGATGATGATGATGATGATGAACACACAGACATGGCAGAGAGCAGCAGACACCTGCAGACTGAACACACACCACACACAAGGAGCACACAAGGTATATAAGGGTTCAGTATTGTTGTTGTGTCACCTGCAGACTGAACACACACCACACACAAGGAGCACACAAGGTATATAAGGGTTCAGTGTTGTTGTTGTGTCACCTGCAGACTGAACACACACCACACACAAGGAGCACACAAGGTATATAAGGGTTCAGTGTTGTTGTTGTGTCACCTGCAGACTGAACACACACCACACACAAGGAGCACACAAGGTATATAAGGGTTCAGTGTTGTTGTTACAGTTATGACCAGCAACATGAATTTTGACCTCTGGAAAACTGAAGCCAATTCAAGGAGGCATATTAAATCAATAAAAACTGTCTTTAGTTATCATTGTTTACATTTACATTGTTTAACACTGACATTACAAAATTTAATCACCCTAGGTTAAAAGATAAATAGCGCCACAAAACTTTGCTGATTAATTACACTAAAACATTTTTTGTATTGGAGGGGTTCTGGAATTATGACCGCTGAAATGCGTGCCGAAAGCGGTCATATTGGTTTTGTCAATTTTTTTTCACTGTTTTTTCTTTTTTTTTTTTTTCACCGATTTTCCGTCAATGATTGCTGGGACACTGAAACTCTGGGGGATGTGAATCGTTGTAGGCATGTAGCCCTAGTAGGATGTGAACGACTAGAAGCTTTTGGCCCCAAAGGGCCCCCCCCCCACTGTGCCAGTGTTTGTCAAAGAGGGGGACACGGCCAAAAGTTTTTGCTGAATAACTCAATGAACGTTTCATCCAACAACATGAATATTTTTTCTGATATGTCGGTGTTACAGAGGAGTATCGACCCAGCCCATAAAGACTAACTTGTAGCATAGCGCCATCTAGTGATATGGGTAAATGCAAAACTTGAGACCATCTTGGGCCAAGAAGGCGGGAACTGCACAAAATGTGTTGTGTACGGTCATCACAATGACCTCTGAAAACATAGGCAGTACCATAAAATTTGGACCATAGGGGGAGCTGTAATTGTACAAAATGTCATTTTGGCTATTATCTATGGAACCAATTTTTTTTTTTTGTCTTGAAATCCATTGACTCTCACGCGTTGAAAGCATTGGTCGACGTCCAGATCCAATAAAAACAATTTCCATGAAATTTGAAAATCGCGAAAGTGAAAGTAAACAAACTTGTCATAGGCCGTTCATGTTAATCTCACGAAATTTGGTATATGTCATCTATAGACAATGCTGACAAAAAGTTATCAAAGGATTTATCGTGAACCGTTTCAAAGTTACATGTCAATCAAAATTCAAAATGTAGCTTATAATTATTTAAAAGTCCATATCTTGGCTTCTAATTGCTCAAATTTGGTCAGAGTTGACATGTGTCATACTATGTGTGTGTGTGCCAAGAAGGCGGGAACTGCACAAAATTTGTCGTGCACAATCTGCACAATGACCTCTGAAAGGCCCATAAGGGGCGCTGTAATTGTACAAATTTTGCACAATTGCTGATGGGTACAATGGCATTGGGCAACTAAAGTATGAAGGAAATCCAAGAGGGTCAGGCGTCATGCATTTGTTGATTTCACACGGAATGACACAAAGCTGAAAGTGAAGTCACCTATCATGACATCTCCAGATGAAGGCATGTGATTCATTCAGATCTGCAATATTTAAATCCAAGAACGCAACTGTTTGAAATCATGTATATTCTCTAGTCATGTCATACCTGAAGAAAACCTAATTGTTTTAGTGTTTATCTTTGTTTAGTAAGTGTTTTTTATGTACTTTTTTATCTCCTTGATCTAAATAGGTGATGACTTTGAAAATCACCAGAAGATCCATAAAGATGCCCTTAAGGAAAGGTATGAGTGTGTTTGTGAAGGCATCAGCAATCCTGGTACTGCAACACCCCTGAACAGAATATTTACTGAGCTCTACATCACAGAGGGAGACAATGAAGGTGTGAATAAGGAACATGAGGTTTGGCAGATGGAGTCAGGATATGACTATACAGCAATCAGCTGTAATGACATTTTCAAGCCTTTACCTGGGAGAGAGAGAAACATTCGAATTGTTTTGACTAAAGGCATCGCTGGAATTGGGAAAACAGTCTCTGTACAAAAGTTTATCCTTGACTGGGCAGAAGGCATTGCAAATCAGGATGTGCACTGCCTACTTGTGTTACCCTTTCGAAGGCTGAATTTGATTAGAGGCAGAGTGCACAGTCTCCATGAACTTTTGATTGAATTCCATCCTGAATTTAAAAGCCTCAAAGACTTAGAGATATTTGAAAGTTTGAAGGTTATTTTCATCTTTGACGGTTTGGATGAATGCCGCTTCAGCGTGAACTTTGATCACAACCACATTGTGTGCGATATCAACCAGAGGGCACCCGTGAGCATCCTCATGAAAAATCTCATCCAAGGGAATCTCCTTCCCTCTGCTCTCATCTGGATCACCACACGACCAGCTGCAGCTCATCTGATTCCTGTTGAGTTTGTCCACCAGCTGACAGAAATTCGAGGATTTAATGATCCCCAGAAAGAAGAGTATTTCAAGAAGAGAATCACTAATCAGACAAAAGCCAACAAGATTATATCTCATCTGAAATCATGCAGAAGTCTCTACATCATGTGTCACATTCCAGTTTTCTGTTGGATTACAGCCAGTGTTCTTCTGAAAACTTTGGACAGCAGTCAACAAATTCCCAAAACTCTGACTGAGATGTTCATCCAATTCTTACTTATTCAAACAGAAATGAAAACTCAGAAGTTTGATGGAGGACGGGTGACTGGAAGAGTGGAGATGCTGAGATCAAATAAGGACATGCTGAACAAACTCTCAGCACTTGCTTTCACACATTTCCAGAAGGGAAATCTGTTGTTTTATGAGGAAGACCTTCATGAGTTTGGCATTGATGTCAAAGAAGCTTCAGTTTACTCTGGGGTGCTTTCAGAAATCTTCAGAGAGGAATCGCTGTTTTGCCAGAACAAAGTCTTTTGTTTTGTGCATTTGACCATTCAAGAGTTTCTTGCTGCATTTTTCCTGTTTCAGTCCTTTGTGAACCAGAATGTTGAGGCTGTGAAGGCCACTCTCCTACAGTCTAAGACCCATCGTGAAACTAACGCTGACAGAAAAGTCATCAATGAGGTGAAGGCGCTGGAGTACTTCCTGGCAGAGCCATTTAGAGCCCAGTGTGATATTTTTACTCTGACAAAGAGTGTTCTAGACAAAGCTCTTGAAAGTGAGAATGGACACTTGGACCTTTTCCTGCGCTTCCTTGTTGGCATCTCAATGGAAGCCAATCAAGAGCTCCTTAAAGGCCTACTGAGACAAAAAATGAACAGTTCTTTTGCCATAACAAAAATGACCAAATACATCAAGCAACATAAAGGTTCTTATAAAGGAGATGACATTTCTTTGGAAAGATACATTAATCTTTACTTTTGTCTGATTGAAATGAATGATTATTCTATTAATGAGGAACTTCAGATATATCTGCAGTCATATGGCCAAGTGGAAGTAAAACTTCTGCCCTCTCACTGTTCAGCACTGGCCCACATGCTTCTGATGTCTGAGGAGGTGCTGGATGAGTTTGACCTGAAGAAATACAACACATCAGATGAGGGACGCAGGAGACTGATCCCTGCTGTGAGGTGCTGCAGGAAGGCACGGTGAGTCATGATTTCATGATCTTAATTGAGTAGCAAACAGATACAGAGGGACCTGGGTATTTGGACTTGTACTGCTTCCCTCTAATATTAATTTTTAAATTGCAGATTGTGAGATGATAAAAGAAAGTGATCTGATTGTGATAATACTTTAATATTTTTCTGACAAAATGTCTTGCAGATTTGATGACTGTAAACTCTCACATAAATCCTGTGAGATTGTGGCATCAGTTCTACAGTCACCAAACTCCCTGATAGAGCTGGACTTGAGTCACAACAACTTGGGAGATTCTGGAATTCAGGTTCTCTCTAAGGGATTGTATACTCCTTATTGCAAACTCCAGAGTTTAAGGTGGGTGCTGGACATTTTTTTTGTCTTAAATGTCCTCATTCATTAGGGGGAAAAAGTACAGCTCACATTGCAAACTACACAGGGGTCCTTTCATGCAAAATCAACAAATTTCAGAAAAAAAATAATGCCTGACCAATAGTGATTTGCTTCATAGTTAATGTAAATAATGTTACTATACCCAGGACTTATAATGCAAAATATTAGATTAGATTAGATTAGATTAGATTAGATTAGATTAGATTCAACTTTATTGTCATTACACATGTATAAATACAGGTAACGAAATGCAGTTTGGCATCTAATTAGAAGTGCAAAGAGCAGCAAGTGCAGCATATACAGTATATGCAGTATGTACAGTTAAAGAGCAAATTATATACAGATAAGAGTAGTAATAATAAATAGACAGAGGAGCAATATACATGTAAGGTGAAGAGATAATAAGGGTAATATACAGATGTGTTATATAGATTCAATATAAGGGCAATATACAGATGTGCTATAGAGATATGTACAGATGTATTAAGTATATACAGATGTGCTATAGAGATAGTTATGTACAGATGTATTAAGTATATACAGATGTACAGATGTGCAGTCCAAGGGCTATAGCAGCATAGCTATAGCAGCAGAGTGTGAGGTTCAGTGGGGGACAGAGTTCAGTAGTGTGACGGCTGTGGGGAAGAAGCTGTTCCTGAACCTGGTGGTTTTAGTCTGTAGGCTCCTGTAGCGCCTTCTGGAGGGGAGGAGTTGAAACAGTTTGTTGGCAGGATGAGAGGTGTCCTTCAGAATGCTGCGTGCCCGTCGCAGACATCTTTTCCTATGGACATCCTCAATGGCAGGAAGTGGAGTCCCTGTGATTCTCTGAGCAGTTTTCACCACTCGCTGCAGAGCCTTGCGACCAGCGACAGAGCAATTTCCATACCAAACTGTCACACAGTTAGTCAGGATGCTCTCGATCGCACAGTGGTAGAAATTGCTTAGGATGCCAGTGGACAGGTGTTTTTTCTTTAGTGTCCTTAGGAAGAAGAGGCGCTGGTGGGCCTTCTTGACCAGGCTTGAGGTGTTGGTCGACCAGGACACGTTCTCAGAGATGTGGGTCCCCAAGAATTTGAAGCTGGAAACACGTTCCACAGCCATACCATTGATGTGGATGGGGTCGTGGGTGTTTCCCTTCTCTTTCCTGAAGTCCACAATGAGTTCCTTGGTCTTGCTGGTGTTCAAGAGCAGGTTGTTGTCAGCACACCATGCAGCCAGGTGCTTCACCTCTTCCCTGTAGTCAGACTCATCATTGTCACTGATGAGTCCAATCACCGTGGTGCATCTGCAAACTTGATGATGGAGTTGGATCCATACGCAGGCCTGCAGTCATGGGTGAAAAGGGAGTAGAGGAATGGGGATAGCACAGTGCACCAGTGCTCAGTGACAGGGTAGTGGACCGGTTCTGGCCTGACCTAACAAACTGGGGTCTGTTGGTCAGGAAGTCCATGATCCAGTTGCAGATGGGGTTGCTGATTCCAAGGTCGACGAGTTTGGAGATTAGCTTGGAGGGGATGACTGTGTTGAATGCTGAGCTGAAGTCAACAAACAGCATTCTTGCATATGCATTCTTGCTGTCCAAGTGTGAGAGCACACAATGAAGCGCTGTGGATATCGCATCTTCTGTGCTTCTGTAGACAAATTGGTGAGGGTCCAGTGTGGGCGGCAAGCATTTCTTGAGGTGTGCCAGGACCAGTCGTTCAAAGCACTTTATTACTATGGGCGTGAGTGCTACAGGTCAGTAGTCATTCAAACATGTAGGTGATGAGTGTTTCGGCACTGGCACTATGGAGGTGGTCTTGAAGCATGCTGGTACTGCTGCCTGGGCCAGGGACCTGTTGAAGATGTCTGTGAAGACCCCTGCAAGCTGCCCAGCACAGGCTCTCAGCACGTGTCCAGGAATGCCATCAGGCCACATGCCTGATACATTACCATTGTATCCTCTGTAGTTTTTGAGATATGGGGTCTTAAAAAAGGGAGTCATGTCTGAATAAAATGGAGCTCTGAAAATGTCCACGTTCTTTAAGATATTACTTCATGCTACATTTCTGAAACTTTCAGGAACTATTTTTTCTGCCTTGGTTGCTAGGTGACTGTTTATTTTGTCCCTTGGTTGCTATGGCCTGCTTTGTTTACACAGACATGTGCTCCTTGGCCTAGTTTCTGCCCCTCCCTTCATTCAGCAATTAGGCTTTTCATTGGGTATTTTGTGTCCGCCTTTTCGTAGTGTGTTTAGCCAATGAGGTTTTCTCATTTTGGTTCTCCTTTGGTATTTATGCATATTTTTGCCTGTTCCTGTGCGATCATTGATCACAATTCTTTTGTTATTGTTGTTAATAATGGCTTCATCTTTGGCAATATGCTACATTGAAGAAATGCTCAGTTGTTTGGAAGACTGTCACAAATTGGATCTTGTGAAAAATCTCAAAAGATAAGCTACTTCAAATTAATACATGCTACTGTCGAATAACTGTCACTGATATTGTAACCTAATTTAATTTTCAAACAATAAAATCTACTTAATAAAATGTCACAGGATGTAAATAAGGTAGGCCTATGCTATTGAATAAATCATCCAAACTGTTGGAGATACAACCAATCAGTGAACTGAAAAAGATCGCTTCAAACATTTAAAGTCCCCCTCCAGCAGCCAATTGAGACCTACCATTTTTTTCTTCCGGGTTTCAAAAATCCAAAACTATGAATACGTAAATCTAGCCCCGCCAATGTCGCCACCCACCATTGCCTAGATCAAACTACACTGCCCTAATCAATCAAAGCTTGAACACGACCTCTTAGACACAACAGCAAATTTCAACCTTCGTCAGATGAGCCACAAACGATTCAGAAAATGCAAGTTGGCTACACTACACTACAAGTGGAGAATGTCTATCCGTTCGTAACAATTGGAATAAATATAGCCTAGATGTCCAACCTTTGGCTAGACAACATTTACAAATAGCTATATAAACTTTGGTCTCGGTTGGTTGATCTTACTTACTTACACTTGCGCAGAGTGAGAGGCATTTTGAACATAATATTCTCACCAGGGAAGCGGAAAACTCCACTTCACGCACTGGCACTATCCAAAATATTTTGTTGGTTTATGCACCGTGGGACGTCCTCCGGGGAGCCATTAGCTTCCATTAGCCATTAGCCATTAGGTCCATTAGCTTCATGTTCAGTTTATTGTGTCACTGCAGATTTGCATACACAGTATAGAAATGTATAGGTTGATTTACATTTAGGCATTTAGCAGACACTTTTATCCAAAGCGACTTACAAAACATTCATGTCAGGATCTGTCATTTTTTCCACTACCCCTCCACTACAGATAGCTGTAAAATTATTTTGGCTATACTTTACTTTATGTTGTAGGCCTATGGTTCTGCTCTGCTTTGCTCAAGTCTGGGGAAATGTAAGCTGATCAGTCTCTTTCCTCATCTATAGTCAAATTTCTTTATGGTCTCTGTTGGTTATTTGGTTTTTTTCCCCCATCAAATTAGACACAGAGGAGTGTGACAGGAAATTGACTGGGAGACAGATGGGGAAGGATAGGGAAATGTCCACAGGATTTGGACACTGATATTTGAGATATGGGCGTCTTTGCCAATATTACGACATGCTCTCAGGAAGCTGTCCATCAATAATAGATGCATACATCTTTCTAACATGTCCTTCAGATACATAGTGAGTAACTCAAAGTGTGCCCGCCACACTTCAATATGCATAAACATAAATAACTCGCATATAGTGCCAATGTACTGTCTTTGACCAGTGCCGTTACCAAGATGGCATGGTATTCAAAGGAGCTGTATGTGACAGATGGTACCAGTTGAGTATATTTCCATTTGTCTGATATTAACAGCCCCGTACCACCCCCTCTCCTGGATGGGCGGGAGGTGTGGGAAAAAGCATAGTTGGTGGAGAGTGCAGCAGGAGTGGCAGTGTTTTCTGGTTTGATCCAGGTCTCGGTGAGAGCCAGAATGTCCAGAGAAAGATGGTTCGCATAAGCCGAAATGAAGTCTGCTTTGTTCACTGCAGACTGACAGTTCCACAAACCTACGGTGAAGGAGTTGTTCGTGGGTGACGAGACATGATGTGTAGATCGGAGGTTTGCAAGGATCCGTTTCCTTTTGTGGAAGCGGAATCTGCGACGACTGGAGACAACTGGAATGGAGTGAAGACACATTGTGGCAGGATGAAGTTTGCACAGAAGATTAAGTTACAGAGAATGGGACATGGTGATTTAGTTAGTCGGTGGACACTCGCAGGTTGACACGCTCGTCTTTACTCCAGTCAGTCTTCACACAAGGAGGGCTGAACAAAAGGGCTGACGCTTCAGTGTCACTCCTGCTAATAGGAACAATGATTGACTGCACCCAGCTGAGACCGCCCACCAAGAGTCAGACAGAAACAATAGGCCTGGGGGGGGGGGGGGGGCAGAGCGGAGTGCTAATTCACAGACAACAGGAGAATGGTCAGACAATAGAAATGGTAATATGTCAACCGCTTTCATGTCTTGAATGAGGGTGTTGGACAGAAGAAGATAATCTATTCGGGAATACGTCTTATGCCTTGATGAAAAGAATGTGTAGTTGCGTTGACTGCCATTCGTAAAGCGCCAAACATCGCATAAGTATAAGTCAAATATAAAAGCATTCAGACCTCTAGAACTACGCTCCACGGGAGTTACATGAGATTTATCTAAAGCGGGATCAATGACTGCGTTCATGTCGGCCCCAATAGCTTGTAGCTCGAGAAGTTTAATATAAATAGTTATTTTGTTGAAAAAAGCAGGGTCGAACTCGTTTGGGGCATAGAAACAATAGCCAGTTTGACATTGTTCCATGAGCCCATAAGTCATACGACCGTCAGTATCTCCCCCAGTTGTTTCTATACTGAATGGAAGTTTTCTGCGAATTAGAATAAGAAAGCTACGGGTTTTAGAGGCTGCGCTAGAGGCTGCCGCCACTTTAAAGTGCTTATTTTGGAAGCGGTGAAAATCGCATGACTTCAAATGGGACTCTTGAATAAGGACTCTATCAGCTTCCTTGCGGCGCAGATATCCCAGACATTTTGTTCATTTGATTGGAGAATTAAGGCCGTTAACATTCCAGGTAAAAATATTACAGCCTGACATCGCTATTGGTTAGATTAAGAAAATGATTTCTGTGAAATCCAAGGTTAAATCTGTAATGCAAGATGTGCGCTGAGTGCAGCATTAATATGCATGTGTCAGTGTCTGGGTTAATAATTAATACAGAAAGCACATAAATGAGCAAAACTTTCCTTAATACAAACAACAGTAAACAGTGAACAAACAAAAGAACTAACAAACCGCGGGGGTCAAATATAATTACCCCTGGTTGCAACCCAAAATAATGTTACTTCGATAACGTGACTTCTCCATACCTGCACATCTGGCCATTCGCTATTGCTAATACTTAGACCAAAACACGTGTTATGGATGGGTTAGTATAGAAGTCAGAACTCAGCTTGTTAAGCTGCAAATGATGAGGTGCTATGCGATCTAAATGAAACAAAGGCAAAAGTAAAAAATATTTATGGCCCAGCCTATAAACTGCTCATTCATGATGCAGCTATAGGCTAAAGTGTTCAGTTCCGTGGTAGGCTGCTGAGTCTATCCTAACCTTAAATCAAGATAATACACACACATCACTCCTTTACTGCATTTTTTTATTGCTAGCCTTTCCCCAGTCTCAGGGTTACCAAAATATATCCAGTAACAGCTCCAAGTTTGGTCGTGATGCTTACGGTGCTTAGAGGTGTTTGAAGCGGGTGGTGCAGTATCCATTGAGTTGTTTCTTTCAGGCAGCGGGGAGAAGGGGTCCTGTAGAAATCCGGCCGCCTCGGAGGGGGATTTGAGAAGGAGCTGACGACCATTATAGGTTAACTTGGATCTCGCTGGGTAGATGAGGAAAAGTTGCAGTTGCAGTTTTCCATCTTTTTCCTCGCCTCAGCCATGTCCTTTCTTCGTTTAGTCGTTTCCACACTGTAGTCCGGAAAAAAGAGGATGTTATCTTGGCGGTGTTTAATTGGATAGGCCGCCCTGGCTCCCTTGAGAATAGCTTGTCGATCAACAAAGTTTAGGAGCTTGAAAATGATAGTGCGCGGACGACTGCTGTTCTGTTCTCTTGAGTACAATCTGTGGGCTCTTTCTATGGCAATGTGAGGATCCATTCGGGTAGGTGAGGCTTTAAAAAGGCTATGACATCGTCGCCCCCCTCTCCTTCCTTTAAACCAACTAAACGAATGTTTGATCGTCTGCTTCTGTCTTCCAATTCTGAGAGTTTATCGTTCAAGTCGTCAACTTTCTTAGCCATCACGTTGACACATCTAGTGTCACATCTAGACTGCAGTTTAGCCACACAGCTATCTTGATGACTGAGTTCCTTTTGGATTAAATCAATCGACTCTTTAGTGCTGTCCAGCTCGATTCGGATGGCATTAAGTTGTGGAGTTAGTAAGTCGTCAATTGCGCGCCTTACCCAGCAGCTATGGTTTTATCCAACACTTTCTGTTCAGCTAGTGCTACTTTAATACTAGCTAGAACTGTGACGTTTAGCTCTTCCTTCGAGATGGTGCCGGAATCTTTGAATTTCTTCTTTTCTGGGGATTTTCATGATCCTTTTCTCGCTCAAATCTCGCATGCATAATGCACACCTACAGTTAAATATTCGGTGAAACTGTTTTGGACATAAAGGATGATAGAAGATTTAGCGAATACATCAGCGGAGCTCCCGTTTAGGGATGTATCGCCATCGACAGGTCACGTGATTTTCCTACATGCTACTTTAGGATATTTTTTTGTTTTTATTTTGTAAATCACATTGAACCTCTCTTTATGAAATATGCTATATGAATACGCTTTCTTTGGCTTGGCTGTTGTATTTATGCCATAATGTACTTTTTCACATTATTTTACAGGTTAGATGGCTGTAGAATTACAGATAAGTCCTGTGGAATTGTGGCTTCAGTTCTACAGTCACCAAATTCCCTGATAGAGCTGAACCTGAGTCACAATGACCTGGGAGATTCTGGAGTTCAGCTTCTTACTAAGGGACTGTCTAGTTCACACTCTAAACTGCAGACATTAAGGTGGGTGTTAGACATGTCTTTCTTGTAATATGATTCACGCTGCTATATGATTGGGAAATGCCTTTCTTAACAGTCAAATGTCAATAATATAGAAATGTCTGAAATATGGTATAGATTTTTTGCTGACAAGGGTGTCAGGTCTTTAACAAATGTTGAAACGTGTAGAAACTCTGCAACCAGCAGCATACCCACAACCTCTTGATGTGGAAAGAAAATAATTAATCTAAACTAAACATGACTTAATAGAACTATTGTATCAATTCTGATAGATTCTCATCAAGGTTACTGATGCGTTTGGACATGGTTAGTTTTCTGTTAAGGATTAATAGCTGCAAATGAAAGGCAAATGCTGCCTCCCCCCAACAGTATTAGTAGTGGGAAACACTACTGTATCTTGAGAAACTGAGCAGTTCTTAAGATTAATTCTTCATTTTGTGCGTGTGCGTGTGTGTGTGTGTGTGTGTGTGTGTGTGTGTGTGTGCGTGTCTTTCAGGCTCAATAACTGTGGTATCTCAGATAAAGGTTATGTTTGTCTGGCTCTCAGTTTGATGTTGTGACCAATAATCTCACTTTCTTAAAATGTGAGAGATGTTTCAAAACTAATGTGGAGATATTTCAAAATGCTGAATTCTGTGTATACTTGTAATTAAAATTAAATTACAAGTATAATTAAAATATTTAAAAATATATTTGTTTGTAAAAATATCTAGATATGTGTAAACAAGGCCTGAGTTTGGTCTGGATACTGGTCATCTTCTTCCATTTCCCTGAGGCAGAATAGACTGACAGATCAAAATACCTCTGTAGCTACTGGATAGACGGATAGACCTACAGCCAATCAGAACAAAAATTGCACTGTTCTCAGCAATGAGACAGAGCGGGGCGTGTCATAATTGAAATAAAACACACCTTAATCCCGCCTCCATCTCATAAAAGGGAAAAGCTCGTTTTTGATTGGATCCCTAATCTCAGGCCAAAACAACATGGAAATAGTCCTAGATCAGTAGATGTTAACCACCCTACTAAAATATATGTGAAGTGGTCAAATCTGTCGCACTAGTTTATAGTAGACACAAAGGAAGTAAGTGAGTGTCTGCTTATTTAATTCTGTGCTATTTTGCTAAACTTGGAAGCTGCTTTGGATTATCTGTCTTGTGGGAAACCACCTGATTTGTAATACGCCTACAAGCCATCAGAAGGTGTGAAGTACTAGCACAGCTGGGTCATCAGAAATCAATTGGTCGTTGGCCACTCCTATCAGGCCTATTGTTTCTGTCTGACTCTTGGTGGGCGGTCTCAGCCGGGTGCAGTCAATCATTGTTCCTATTAGCAGGAGTGACACTGAAGCGTCAGCGGAAGCGTCAGCCCTTTTGTTCAGCCCTCCTTGTGTGAAGACTGACTGAGATAAAGACGAGCGTGTCTACCTGCGCGTGTCCACCGAGCAAGGACACCGACCTAACTAACTAATCACCATGTCCTATTCGCTGTAACTTCATCTTCTGTGCAAACTTCATCTTGCCACAATGTGTCTTCACTCCATTCCAGTTGTCTCCAGTCGTCGCAGATTCCGCTTCCACAAACGGAAACGGATCCTTGCACATCGGATCCTTGATCTACACATCATGTCTCGTCACCCACGAACAACTCCTTCACCGTAGGTTTGTGGAACTGTCAGTCTGCAGTGAACAAAGCAGACTTCATTTCGGCTTATGCGAACCATCTTTCTCTGGACATTCTGGCTCTCACCGAGACCTGGATCAAACCAGAAAACACTGCCACTCCTGCTGCACTCTCCACCAACTATGCATTTTCCCACACCTCCCGCCCATCCAGGAGAGGGGGTGGTACGGGGCTGTTAATATCAGACAAATGGAAATATACTCAACTGGTACCATCTGTCACATACAGCTCCTTTGAATACCATGCCATCTTAGTAACGGCACCGGTCAAAGTATATCTGTGTGTTATTTATCGTCCTCCAGGTCAAATGGGCGATTTCCTTGAGGAACTTGACACTCTGCTTTCCTCCATCCCTGAGCATGACTGTCCCATGCTTGTTCTCGGTGATATGAACATCCACTTAGACAATCCAGGTTCTGCAGAATTCCTATCTCTGATGGACTCCCACAGCGCCCTCCTACAGCGGGTTCACAGCCCTCCGACTCACAAAGCCGGTAAGGAACTTGATCTCATTTTCACCAGGAAGTGCGCCGCTACTTTACAGACAGTTACTCCTCTACATCTATCTGACCATTACTTTATTCAGTTCAAGGTTTCCCTCTGTCAGCAACCATCTGCTCCTACTCCCTCTGTCTCTGTCCGTCGCAATCTCCGGAATCTATCTCCTACTCACTTTTCCTCCTCGGTGGCGTCTGCTCTACCACCGTCTAGAAGTTTCTCTTCTTTTGAGGTTGATGACGCCACAGAGTCACTCTGTTCTACGCTGAGATTCCGCTTGGATCGTGTGTGCCCTCTGTCTACCAGACCCGCACGACCCACCCAGTCTCATGCGTGGCTTAATGACTCACTTCGGACACATGACTTGTCTTCTGGATCCTATCCCAACAACCCTTCTTCAGGCCATAACCCCCACAATTGTGACAGCAACCACACATGTGGTCAATGCGTCACTAACTAGGGGTACATTTCCCACTGCCTTCAAACAAGCCCAGGTAACACCATTGCTCAAAAAACCATCCCTCGCTCCCACTCAAGTGGAGAACTACCGGCCTGTCTCTCTTCTTCCCTTCCTTTCCAAAGCCATTGAACGAGCTGTCTTTAAACAGGTCACAGGATTTCTCACTCAGAACAACCTCCTCGACTCCAACCAATCCGGCTTCAGAAGTGGCCACTCCACTGAAACGGCGCTTCTGTCTGTGACGGAAGCACTAAAAGAGGCCAGAGCAGCAGGTCAGTCCTCAGTGCTCATCCTGCTGGACCTATCAGCAGCATTTGACACGGTCAACCACAGCATCCTACTGGACAAACTGACCAACATTGGGATTGATGGCACAGTGCACTCCTGGTTCAAGTCCTATCTTACTGGACGGTCGTTCAACGTATCGTGGCTAGGACAGACATCGGCACTTCACCAACTCACCACAGGAGTACCCCAAGGATCTGTGCTGGGGCCCCTTCTCTTCGCACTGTACATCACCTCGCTGGGCTCAATCATCCACTCCCATGGCTTCTCTTACCACTGCTATGCAGATGATACTCAGCTCTATCTGTCCTTTCCGCCGGACGACTCCACGGTGTCATCACGGATCTCGGACTGTCTCTCCGATATATCTGCATGGATGAAAGGACATCACCTCCAACTAAATCTCTCCAAAACTGAACTGCTGGTCCTCCCAGCCAAACAAGCCATACACCACGACATCGGTATCAAGATCGACTCCCTGTCTGTTTCTCCCACCAAAGTGGCAAGAAACCTAGGTGTCATGATCGATGACCAACTGACCTTTGCAGATCACGTTGCCTCTGTGGCTCGGTCGTGCCGTTTTTCCCTATTCAACATAAGGAAGATCAGGCCGTACCTAACCCAACATGCAACCCAGCTCCTGGTTCAGACCCTGGTTATCTCTCGTCTTGACTACTGCAATGTCCTCCTATCAGGCCTACCAGCCTGTGCAGTGAGACCGCTACAGATGATCCAGAATGCAGCTGCACGTCTGGTCTTTAACCAGCCAAAAAGGGCACATGTCACACCTCTGTTCATTGAACTTCACTGGCTGCCCTTGGCTGCTCGCATTAAATTCAAGGCACTTATGTTGGCCTACAGGGTGAATGATGGCTCTGCTCCCATCTACTTGAATTCTCTTCTGAAGCCCTATGTCACCCGACGACCACTACGCTCCTCTAAGGAACGTTTTCTAGCACGGCCAAGACCTTGTGCAGGTCGGTCCAGACCCTTCTCATATCTGGTTCCGCGCTGGTGGAATGACCTCCCAAGTGCCACCAGATCAACTGATACCCTCTCCACCTTCAAGAAACTCGTGAAGACTAAGCTCTTCCAAGAATATCTCCTGGCGTAAACTTTGAGAATGCACTTAATAATTTAATTTCTCTACATTGTGTTACACTATTGCACTTTCAACTTAAAACAGCGCAGATTCTATGTTAGCAATATGCACTCCTTGTTAGTTCATTGTGTTGTAGCTTGAATGTTATCCTCTTTTGTAAGTCGCTTTGGATAAAAGCGTCTGCTAAATGCCTAAATGTAAATGTAAATGTAAATCATCCATATATCATCCTTCTGACTCACTAATTTCCCTTCCTTTAATCAGGAGATGAAAAAAAAAAGTTGTGATGAAGATGAAATGTCTTTAACAGAGACATGGAATTGTGCTTTAGTGTAGGTCTGTAATTCAATACATTTCAGTCATGTTGTTAGTTTAATTTGAAACACTCATTTTAATAATGGCCGAAAGTTATAAATGCTAGTGAGAGTGTGCTGTTTCTTTATGTTTAATTGGACAGCTGGGCTTTTGATTGAGTGGTTTAATGATTAAGGTGTTTACTGTATGCTGTTTGTTTGTGTGACCACATCAAGGATACAGGCGGCAGTTTGACATTAACACAGCTGTGGCTTTAATGCTTCATATTTCAGACGTCCATATTACTGATCTTATGTTGTGATACCAGAAGCCCGTATCCCCTAGACATCTTCTTTTTCTGGTGTAAATATATTTATATTTATCAACTGCAGATTTGTGGCCCATATGAGCCTGAGTTGTAACACTTATCTTATTGGGATTCTGACAAAATCTCTTTCAGACTCACTGACTGCAGATCAGTGACATTACAGGGCAGTTATTGTCTCTTCACTATGATGACTGGACTTCCAAACAGTATCATATTTATTTATACATCTCTGTAAATGTTCTTGTTTTTCATCCAGACTGGCTGATTCGAAACTCACAGATAAGTCCTGTGGAATTGTGGCTTCAGTTCTACAGTCACCAAACTCCCTGATAGAACTGGACCTGAGTATCAATGACCTGGGAGATTCTGGAGTTCAGCTTCTCTCTAAGGGACTGTCTAGTCCCCACTGCAAACTGCAGACATTAAGGTGGGTGGTAGTTACAGTGACAGCAGGACATCCATGCATCTCTAAATCCTTTTAGAAACAGAACTGAACAGTCTGGACAACTTATTCATTTACTTTTGTCTGTCTCTTTGATTTTTGTTCAACTGAGCTGCTGCATTAACAACAATTACCATCAACAGTGTTGTGTGGCAATAAGTATATCATAACATACCTACATGTATTGGTATACTGACTGTAATTTTACACACACACACACACACACACGCACACACACACATAACACACACACACTTCACACCTTCTGATGGCTTGTAGGTGTATTACAAATCAGGTGGTTTTCCACAAGACAGGTAATCCAAAGCAGCTTCCAAGTTTAGCAAAATAGCACAGAACTAAATAAGCAGACACTCACTTACTTCCTGTGTGTGTAGCTCCTCTGAGGGTTCCAGGGAGCAGCAAGGTTTTTAAGGGTTAGGTGAGAAGACCGCCCACCAAGAGTCAGACAGAAACAATAGGCTGATAGGAGTGGCCAACGACCAATTGATCTCTGATGACCCAGCTGTGCTAGTACTTCACACCTTCTGATGGCTTGTAGGTGTATTACAAATCAGGTGGTTTCCCACAAGACAGGTAATCCAAAGCAGTTTCCAAGTTTAGCAAAATAGCACAGAACTAAATAAGCAGACACTCACTTACTTCCTGTGTGTGTAGCTCCTCTGAGGGTTCCAGGGAGCAGCAAGGTTTTTAAGGGTTAGGTGAGAAGACCGCCCACCAAGAGTCAGACAGAAACAATAGGCCTGATAAGAGTGGCCAACGACCAATTGATCTCTGATGACCCAGCTGTGCTAGTACTTCACACCTTCTGATGGCTTGTAGGTGTATTACAAATCAGGTGGTTTCCCACAAAACAGGTAATCCAAAGCAGCTTCCAAGTTTAGCAAAATAGCACAGAACTAAATAAGCAGACACTCACTTACTTCCTGTGTGTGTAGCTCCTCTGTTAGCAATGTTAGCAATACGCACTCCTTGTTAGTTCATTGTGTTGTAGCTTGAATGTTATCCTCTTTTGTAAGTCGCTTTGGATAAAAGCGTCTGCTAAATGCCTAAATGTAATGTAATGTAATGTAACTCATTCATTTTGAATTTTGTCACCCTGATGAAGCCAAGGGTGTGATCATGTCCAGCCAGTTTTGTAACTAGTGGTCAGCCATTGAAAATACTGTTTCTATTTCCTTGACACATTCATTGTGTTACTGAACCGTTGATTGAAAAGTACCATGTCTGTTTGCAGTTTATCTGTTTCTATGTTGAAAGAAAGTGGCAAGAGTATGTAGAGTTATGTCTAATGATTTGTCTTGGCTGAATAAAGACAAGGTTTTACTTAGATGTAAAGTGAGTGAAGCCATATCTGATAGAAATGAGAAAAACAAAAAGAAGTGTGAACTTCTGAGTGAGTTAATTCAAGCAATTCATAGATGACATGAGGGAGTTGCAATGTATCAGTATTTAGTCAGACTAGATGGGTCCGTGATGGCAAATCAGTATGCCGTACCACCTACTCGAGTTTGAGCAAGATATTACTATACTACTATATATACAAATATATACTACATACAAGATATAGTAGTCTGAAATAGATAGAAAAAAATGATCATGTAATTTTCTTGCCATTTTCAGCAAAGCATTACTTGGCAAATATGCAACTATGAAACAAGAATCTCTGAATTTAAAGATGTCTGCTACAGTAGAATAGTTTCTTAAATTTTTAGAAATGTATCATGAAAACTTCAAGAGTAATACCTTATGTAACATTGACATTTTTTTCAGAGCTCCATTTTATTCAGACATGACTCCCTTTTTTCTCGTCTTTTCCTTTTTCAGTAGAAGGGATATTAAAGCATTGTGTTGGTCCCTGTGTAGGGAGCCATATTCTATTGCATAATTGAAGTTTAGTACATGAGGGCCAATGGAGACTTGCCTTTCTGCATGGACTTTATCTCCTGTGGTGTTATGGGTGCATCCAAAGCTTGGATTTGTGATTGGTGTAGCTTTGGGAGATTTAGGCCTGCTAGAAACTGTTTGCATTCATTTTGGTTTGAAATGGATTCTGAGCTATATAGATTACTGTAATAATACTGTAATAACACACTGTTTATATCTTCAGGTTTAGTAACTAAGACATCATCTTTTTTGACAGCAGTTATAGTGGACATTGCCTCATTGTGTTTAAGTCTTAAAGCAAGAAGTTTGCTAGACCGCTCTCCATTGTAATAATAGTTTGATTTAGTACAGTGAATAATAAACTCTGCCTTCTCCAGTTGTAATGCATGGTATTCTGACTTCAATGAGTCTAGTATTTTTGCATTCCGTTGAGTAAAGGACTGTTTACTTTCTAAAGAAATGATTTTTGTCTTCAGATGTCTTTATTCTAGATTTATTCCTAAAGGATGCATATGAAGTACAGTTGCCTCTTGTAAAACATTTAATCGTTTCCCATAGTATTTGTGGATTTGCAGAATTCTGATTCAGTTCAATAAATATAGGTAAATTTATTGGATAGGAATCTGTATAATAAAGCTGTCACTTTGAGGGAACGATGTGTTAAAACGCCAACGTTTGGGGGGGGGGGGGGGGGGGCAGAGTGGAGTGCTAATTCACAGACAACAGGAGAATGGTCAGACAATAGAAATGGTAATATGTCAACCGCTTTCATGTCTTGAATGAGGGTGTTGGACAGAAGAAGATAATCTATTCGGGAAAACGTCTTATGCCTTGATGAAAAGAATGTTTGGTTGCGTTGACTGCCATTCGTAAAGCGCCAAACATCGCATAAGTATAAGTCAAATATAAAAGCATTCAGACCTCTAGAACTGCGCTCCACGGGAGTTACATGAGATTTATCTAAAGCGGGATCAAAGACTGCGTTCATGTCGGCCCCAATAGCTTGTAGCTCGAGAAGTTTAATATAAATAGTTATTTTGTTGAAAAAAGCAGGGTCGAACTCGTTTGGGGCATAGAAACAATAGCCAATTTGACATTGTTCCATGAGCCCATAAGTCATACGACCGTCAGTATCTCCCCCAGTTGTTTCTATACTGAATGGAAGTTTTCTGCGAATTAGAATAAGAAAGCTACGGGTTTTAGAGGCTGCCGCCACTTTAAAGTGCTTATTTTGGAAGCGGTGAAAATCGCATGACTTCAAATGGGACTCTTGAATAAGGACTCTATCAGCTTCCTTGCGGCGCAGATATCCCAGACATTTTGTTCATTTGATTGGAGAATTAAGGCCGTTAACATTCCGGGTAAAAATATTACAGCCTGACATCGCTATTGGTTAGATTAAGAAAATGATTTCTGTGAAATCCAAGGTTAAATCTGTAATGCAAGATGTGCGCTGAGTGCAGCATTAATATGCATGTGTCAGTGTCTGGGTTAATAATTAATACAGAAAGCACATCAATGAGCACAACTTTCCTTAATACAAACAACAGTACACAGTGAACAAACAAAAGAACTAACAAACCGCAGGGGTCAAATATAATTACCCCTGGCTTGCAACCCAAAATAATGTTACTTCGATAACGTGACTTCTCCATACCTGCACATCTGGCCATTCGCTATTGCTAATACTTAGACCAAAACACCATGTTATGGATGGGTTAGTATAGAAGTCAGAACTCAGCTTGTTAAGCTGCAAATGATGAGGTGCTATGCGATCTAAATGAAACAAAGGCAAAAGTAAAAAATATTTATGGCCCAGCCTATAAACTGCTCATTCATGATGCAGCTATAGGCTAAAGTGTTCAGTTCCGTGGTAGGCTGCTGAGTCTATCCTAACCTTAAATCAAGATAATACACACACATCACTCCTTTACTGCATTTTTTTTATTGCTAGCCTTTCCCCAGTCTCAGGGTTACCAAAATATATCCAGTAACAGCTCCAAGTTTGGTCGTGATGCTTACGGTGCTTAGAGGTGTTTGAAGCGGGTGGTGCAGTATCCATTGAGTTGTTTCTTTCAGGCAGCGGGGAGAAGGGGTCCTGTAGAAATCCGGCCGCCTCGGAGGGGGATTTGAGAAGGAGCTGACGACCATTATAGGTTAACTTGGATCTCGCTGGGTAGATGAGGAAAAGTTGCAGTTGCAGTTTTCCATATTTTTCCTCGCCTCAGCCATGTCCTTTCTTCGTTTAGTCGTTTCCACACTGTAGTCCGGAAAAAAGAGGATGTTATCTTGGCGGTGTTTAATTGGATAGGCCGCCCTGGCTCCCTTGAGAATAGCTTGTCGATCAACAAAGTTTAGGAGCTTGAAAATGATAGTGCGCGGACGACTGCTGTTCTGTTCTCTTGAGTACAATCTGTGGGCTCTTTCTATGGCAATGTGAGGATCCATTCGGGTAGGTGAGGCTTTAAAAAGGCTATGACATCGTCGCCCCCCTCTCCTTCCTTTAAACCAACTAAACGAATGTTTGATCGTCTGCTTCTGTCTTCCAATTCTGAGAGTTTATCGTTCAAGTCGTCAACTTTCTTAGCCATCACGTTGACTTGACCTCTGTCAGAACGTGCTGCTGCCTGAATCGTGTCACATCTAGACTGCAGTTTAGCCACACAGCTATCTTGATGACTGAGTTCCTTTTGGATTAAATCAATCGACTCTTTAGTGCTGTCCAGCTCGATTCGGATGGCATTAAGTTGTGGAGTTAGTAAGTCGTCAATTGCGCGCCTTACCCAGCAGCTATGGTTTTATCCAACACTTTCTGTTCAGCTAGTGCTACTTTAACACTAGCTAGAACTGTGACGTTTAGCTCTTCCTTCGAGATGGTGCCGGAATCTTTGAATTTCTTCTTTTCTGGGGATTTTCATGATCCTTTTCTCACTCAAATCTCGCATGCATAATGCACACCTACAGTTAAATATTCGGCGAAACTGTTTTGGACATAAAGGATGATAGAAGATTTAGCGAATACATCAGCGGAGCTCCCGTTTAGGGTTGTATCGCCATCGACAGGTCACGTGATTTTCCTACATGCTACTTTAGGATATTTTTTGTTTTTATTTTGTAAATCACATTGAACCTCTCTTTATGAAATATGCTATATGAATACGCTTTCTTTGGCTTGGCTGTTGTATTTATGCCATAATGTACTTTTTCACATTATTTTACAGGTTAGATGGCTGTAGAATTACAGATAAGTCCTGTGGAATTGTGGCTTCAGTTCTACAGTCACCAAATTCCCTGATAGAGCTGGACCTGAGTCACAATGACCTGGGAGATTCTGGAGTTCAGCTTCTTACTAAGGGACTGTCTAGTTCACACTCTAAACTGCAGACATTAAGGTGGGTGTTAGACATGTTTTTCTTGTAATATGATTCACGCTGCTATATGATTGGGAAATGCCTTTCTTAACAGTCAAATGTCAATAATATAGAAATGTCTGAAATATGGTATAGATTTTTTGCTGACAAGGGTGTCAGGTCTTTAACAAATGTTGAAACGTGTAGAAACTCTGCAACCAGCAGCATACCCACAACCTCTTGATGTGGAAAGAAAATAATTAATCTAAACTAAACATGACTTAATAGAACTATTGTATCAATTCTGATAGATTCTCATCAAGGTTACTGATGCGTTTGGACATGGCTGGTTTTCTGTTAAGGATTAATAGCTGCAAATGAAAGGCAAATGCTGCCTCCCCCCAACAGTATTAGTAGTGGGAAACACTACTGTATCTTGAGAAACTGAGCAGTTCTTAAGATTAATTCTTCATTTTGTGCGTGTGCGTGTGTGTGTGTGTGTGTGTGTGTGCGTGTCTTTCAGGCTCAATAACTGTGGTATCCCAGATAAAGGTTATGTTTGTCTGGCTCTTAGTTTGATGTTGTGACCAACAATCTCACTTTCTTAAAATGTGAGAGATGTTTCAAAACTAATGTGGAGATATTTCAAAATGCTGAATTCTGTGTATACTTGTAATTAAAATTAAATTACAAGTATAATTAAAATATTTAAAAATATATTTGTTTGTAAAAATATCTAGATACGTGTAAACAAGGCCTGAGTTTGGTCTGGATACTGGTCATCTTCTTCCATTTCCCTGAGGCAGAATAGACTGACAGATCAAAATACCTCTGTAGCTACTGGATAGACGGATAGACCTACAGCCAATCAGAACAAAGATTGCACTGTTCTCAGCAATGAGACAGAGCGGGGCGTGTCATAATTGAAATAAAACACACCTTAATCCCGCCTCCATCTCATAAAAGGGAAAAGCTCGTTTTTGATTGGATCCCTAATCTCAGGCCAAAACAACATGGAAATAGTCCTAGATCAGTAGATGTTAACCACCCTACTAAAATATATGTGAAGTGGTCAAATCTGTCGCACTAGTTTATAGTAGACACAAATATCATCCATATATCATCCTTCTGACTCACTAATTTCCCTTCCTTTAATCAGGAGATGAAAAAAAAAAGTTGTGATGAAGATGAAATGTCTTTAACAGAGACATGGAATTGTGCTTTAGTGTAGGTCTGTAATTCAATACATTTCAGTCATGTTGTTAGTTTGATTTGAAACACTCATTTTAATAATGGCCGAAAGTTATAAATGCTAGTGAGAGTGTGCTGTTTCTTTATGTTTAATTTGGACAGCTGGGCTTTTGATTGAGTGGTTTAATGATTAAGGTGTTTACTGTATGCTGTTTGTTTGTGTGGCCACATCAAGGATACAGGCGGCAGCTTGACATTAACACAGCTGTGGCTTTAATGCTTCATATTTCAGACGTCCATATTACTGATCTTATGTTGTGATACCAGAAGCCCGTATCCCCCAGACATCTTCTTTTTCTGGTGTAAATACATTTATATTTATCAACTGCAGATTTGTGGCCCATGTGAGCCTGAGTTGTAACACTTATCTTATTGGGATTCTGACAAAATCTCTAACAGACTCACTGACTGCAGATCAGTGACATTACAGGGCAGTTATTGTCTCTTCACTATGATGACTGACCTTCCAAACAGTATCCCATATTTATTTATACATCTCTGCAAATATTCTTGTTTTTCATCCAGACTTGCTGATTCCAAACTCACAGATAAGTCCTGTGGAATTGTGGCTTCAGTTCTACAGTCTCCAAACTCCCTGATAGAACTGGACCTGAGTCACAATGACCTGGGAGATTCTGGAGTTCAGCTTCTCTCTAAGGGACTGTCTAGTCCCCACTGCAAACTGCAGACATTAAGGTGGGTGGTAGTTACAGTGACAGCAGGACATCCATGCATCTCTAAATCCTTTTAGAAACAGAACTGAACAGTCTGGACAACTTATTCATTTACTTTTGTCTGTCTCTTTGTTTTTTGTTCTATTGAGCTGCTGCATTAACAACAATTACCATCAACAGTGTTGTGTGGCAATAAGTATATCTGTCTGTCTAAAAAGCCTACATGTACAGAGAACACCAACTGTCACTACACACACACACACACACACACACACACACACACACACACACACACACATACACACACACACACACACACACACACACACACAGATAGAGAGAGAGAGAAACAGTTTGCATCATGCCAGGTGACAGATCAACCTTAAGTATATTCTCCCTCTCTCTCTCTCTCTCTCTCTCTCTTTTTCTCAGGCTGTCTGGTTGTCTCATCACAGAGAAGGGTTGTACATGTCTGACCTCAGCTCTGGCATCAAATCCGTCCTTTTTAAAAGAGCTGGACGTGATCAACAATCATGTTGGAGAATCAGGACTGAATCTGTTATCTGCTAGACTGGAGGATCCTGTTTGTAAACTGAAGATGCTCAAGTAGGTTTAGAAAGAAATCTCACTATTGCACATTGACATCATCTGTCTCCATTGTAGGTCTGTATCAATATGATTCCTCAGTGTAGTGACTTGGGTTTCAAACTTGTATTTTATGCCAAATTGTATTTTGAAAACCACTTTCCACACATGGAACATGTCATCTTTGATGCACCATCCAGGAATGTGAGCAGACAGACAGACAGAGAGACGAACAGACAGACGGACAGTGAGATGGTCAGACAGACAGGAGATAAGCAGACAGACAGGGAGATGGAAACTGTAGGTGTTTAAGTAGGTTTAGACAGTGATTTAATTAAAAAGGGATTTTAGTATGGAAGAAATGGAGATCATATTCCATCCCACGGAGAGGCCGTCCTTTGGATGAGATGTTAAACCAACATCCTGACTCACTGTGGTCGTAAAAGATTACATTTATGCATTTGTTTTACATGGTACTTGTTGCAAGAGTAGGGGTTTCCCTGGTGTCCAGGCTAAAGTTCCTGTCTGGCTCATTTCAATCTGGCCCCCAAATCATCCCCCATTGTAGTTGACCTATTAATTCATTCCCTCCACCTCAAGCTGGTGTGTGGTGAGCGTTCTGGTGCATAATGGCTGCCATGCATCACCCAGGTGGGTGCAACACATAGGTGGTGGTTAGTGAGTTCTCCCTTCCACTGTAAATTGCTTTGGGTGTCTTGACAAGTGGTAAATGTAAAATGTAGTAGTAGTAGTAGTAGTAGTAGTAGTAGTAGTTTAGTCCTAGAAGTAGTCTAGTCCTGTTATAGAAATTGATGGAACAGAGAAGACAAGATGGAACAGTGTTGCAGAGACCAACACTCACAGATGGAGCAGGCAGACAAAGTTAATGATGTGAAGGTTTATTCCAGTGTACATCCTACAGGGAGACACCTCAAGAGTAGATCAAGAAGTGACTACCTGACAGATGGGCAGGCAGAGTTTACAAGTCAGGTATGATAGCAGCATAAGTCTATTAGTCATTCAGTGAAGTTTGCACAGATGGTTAGAATGACTCTGGGAACTCTAATCTAAGTATCTAAGTACAGGACAGACAGTGTCAGGGCCGTTTCTCCTTCTGACAACTAGATTGGCCCTTGTGGCAACACCATGGGACAGGAGGAAACCATTTTAGGTATTAAAAACAACTGTGTGTGTGTGTGTGTGTGTGTGCGTGCGTGCGTGCGTGCGTGTGTGCGTGCGTGTGTGTGTGCGCAAAGACAGCTGGAAAGCGCTTCAGCTCAGTACTTTATAGCAGGGGAAATGTGTCCAGCAGCAGACTAGTTTCTGTGGGATAATAAATCACCTCACATTTCACAGGTGACACAAACAGAAAAACAACAGTAATGGACATCTGACAAATTTTCTTACAGGACTGACCAGGGTGTTTTCAGAGCACGACGATGTTTGCTGAGATGTAAGTATTGATTTATTGTTTACTGGAACTGTAACCATCAGTATGATCATTCACTGATTCACATTTATAGTGCAGTGGTCATGTGCTTGTATGTATGTGTGTGTGTGTTTGTGTGTGTGTGTGTATATGTGTGTGTATTTGTATGTGAGTTCGTGCAGGTGTGTGTGTGTGTGTGTGTGTGTATGTCTGTATGTATGTATGTGTGTCTGTGCCTATGTCTATGTGGTTGGGTGTGTGAGAGAGAGCATCACATGTTGATGTGTGTGTTGTAACAATCTCTGCCCTGAAAATGTCAGTTTTTCTCATTTGACATTTGAGTCCATATATTTGTCAGTCAAAGCTCTTTGTCAGTGTCACCAGATGATTTAGTTTAATACCCCGCTGTGCCACTTGGCTGTATGGCACTAGCTAATTAATTAGCCTCCCCTTTGGATCCAGACATGGATGCCAGTGTGATGGCGTGCACTTATTGTTACCCAGAGTAAACATCTGCAAGTGATGAGGTTAAATAGTTTTTTCTCCTCCTCTTCCCTATACTTCCCTATACTCTGTCTCAAGCACACACACCAGAGGGTGCAGTAGCCTATCTGTCCTGTTGCACATTCTGTCAATCATCTGTAGGCCTACTGCCAAAGCCATGCCATCTCTCCACACAAGGCTTGAACAACTTTCATTCATACGAGCACTGCTCATGTTAGTGACAATCGTTTTACGAATTAGTGTAAGTGTGTGTGTGTGTGTGTGTGTGTGTGTGTGTGTGTGTGTGTGTGTGTGTTTGTGTGTTAGAGCATCACGTGTTGGTGTTTGTGTAGATAGATAGATAGATAGATAGATAGATAGATAGATAGAAAGATAGATAGATAGATAGACAGACAGATAGACAGACAGATAGATACTTTAATGATCCAAAGGAAATGTAGACATGGTGCAGCTTGTAAAACACATACTTCTACATTCATCACACACAAGGACAGGGAAAAGAACAACACTCTCTGTGCATCTCTGTGAGTGAAGAGGAGCAAAGAGAGAGAAAGAGAAAGGATCGATCCATGTCATTGTGTGTGTGTGTTTAAGTGTGTGTTTAAATGTGTGTGTGTGTGTGTTACAGCATCACATGTTGTTTTGAGTGTGGGTATAAGGGAGGGAGTTAGAGCATCTTCTGTTGGTGTGTGTGTGTGTGTATGCGTGTGTGTGTATGTGTGTCTGTATGCGTGTGTTTTTGTGTATGTGTGTGTATGTGTGTGTGTATGTGTGTGTGTGTGTGTGTGTGAGAGAGAGAGAGAATAACAGAGAGATAGAGTGGGCATAAAGGGAGGGAAAAGAGAAGGGAGGAGAAGGTCTGTGTGTGTGTGTGTGTGTGTGTGTGTTTGTGAGAATAACAGAGATGGAGAGGGGCATAAAGGAAAGGAAAAGAGAAGGGAGGAGGTGGTGTGTGTGTATGTCTCTTTGTGTGTGAGTGTGTGTATGTGTGTCTTTGTGTGCATGTTTGTGTGTGTGTGTGTGTGTGTATGCATGTGTGTGTGTCTGTGTGCGTGTGTGTGTATGTGCATGTATGTGTGTGTGTATGTTCGTGTGTGTGTATGCGTGTGTGTGTATGTGCATGTGTGTGTGTATGTTTGTGTTTGTGTATGCGTGTGTGTGTATGTGTGTCTTTGTGTGCATGTTTGTGTGCGTGTGTGTGTGTGTGTGTATGCGTGCGTGTGTCTTTGTGTGCATATTTGTGTGTGTGTGTGCTTCTGTTTGTGTGTGTGTATGTGTGTGTAACTTTTTGTGTGTGTGTTGTTGTTGTTTTTGAAGATTACAATAAGGTGTGTGTGTGTGTATGCGTGTGTGTATGTGTGTTTTTGTGCGTGTGTGTTTGTGTGTGTGTGTATATGTATGCATGTGTGTATGCGTGTGTGTGTATGCGTGTGTGTGTATGCTTGTGTTTGTGTGTATGTGTGTGTGTGTTTCTGTGTGTGTGTATGTGTTTCCGTGTGTGCGTGTGTGTGTGTGTATCTGTGTATATGTATATGTGTATATGTGTTTGTGTGTGCATGCATGCATGTGTTTGTGTGTGTGTGTCAGTGTGTGTGTGTGTTTGAGAATAACAGAGATGGAGAGGGGCATAAAGGAAAGAAAAAGAGAAGGGAGGATGTGCTGTGTGTGTGTGTGTGTGTATATGGCTCTGTGAGTGTGTGTATGTGTGTGTGTGTGTGTGTGTTTGTGTGTGTGTGTGTATGCATGTGTGTGTGTATGCGTGTGTGTGTGCGTGTGTGTGCATGTGTATGTTTGTATGCCTGTGTGTGTGTATGTGCATGTGTGTGTGTGTGTGTATGGGTGTGTGTGTGTGCGTGTGTATGTGTGTGTATGCGTGTGTGTATGTGTGTGTGTGTATGTGTGTGTGTCTTTGTGTGCATGTTTGTGTGTGTGTGTGTGTGTGCATGTCTATGTTTGTATGCGTGTGTGTGTGTGTGTGTGTGTGTGCGTGTGTGTGTATGTGCATGGGTGTGTGTGTGTGCGCCTGTGTGTGTGTATGTGTGTCTTTGTGTGCATTTGTGTGTGCGTGTGGGTATGTGTGTGGTGTGTGTGTATGCGTGTGTGTGTGTGTCTTTTTGTGTTTGTGTGTGTGTGAGAGAGAGAGAATAACAGAGAGATAGAGAGGGGCATAAAGGGAAGGAAAAGAGAAGGGAGGGGGAGGTGTGTGTGTGTTTCTGTTTTTACATGTGTATATGCATGTGTGTGCGTGTGTGTGTTTGCGCGTGTGTGAGTGTGTATTTGTGTGTGTATGTGTGTGTGTGTATGTGTATGTGAATAATAGAGAGATAGAAAGGGGCATAAAGGGAAGGAAAAGAGAAGGGAGGAGGTGTGTGTGTGTGGTTGTGTGTGCGTGTGTGGGTGTGTCTGTGTGTGTGTGTGTGTGTGTGTGTGTGTGTGTATATATGTGTGTGAGTGTGTGTGTGTGTGTATATGTATATGTGTGCGTGCGTGTGTGTGTGTGTGTGTATGTATGCATGTGCGTGTGTGTGTGTATGCGTGTGTGTGTGTGGGTATATGTGTTTTTGTGTATATGTGTGTGTGTGTGTGAGAATAATAGAGAGATAGAGAGGGGCATAAAGGGAAGGAAAACAGATGGGAGGAGGAGGTGTGTGTGTGTGTGTGTGTGTATGTGTTTGTGTTTGTGTGTATGTGTGTGTGTGTGTATGCGTGTGTTTGTGTGTGTGTGTGTATGCGTGTGTTTGTGTGTGTGTGTGTGTGTGTGTGTGAGAATATATATAGAGATAGAGAGGGGCATAAAGGGAAGGAAAAGAGATGGGAGGAGGAGGTGTGTGTGTGTGTGTGTGTGTGTGTGCGTGTGTGTGTGTGTGTGTGTGTGTGTGTGTGTGTGTGCGTGTGTGTGTGTGTGTGTGTGTGTGTGTGTCTATATTCTGATGAGGATGTTTCTCTCCTCTCCTCTTGTCTGCAGATGCCTGTAAACTCACACTGGACCCAAACACAGCATACAGAAATCTCTCTCTCTCTGAGGGGAACAGAAAGGTGACAAGTGTGAGAGAGGAGCAGCCGTATCCTGACCACCCAGAGAGATTTGACTCCTGGTCTCAGGTGTTGTGTAGAGAGGGTCTGTCTGGACGCTGCTACTGGGAGGCTGAGTGGAGTGGGGATGTTGGGGCTCATATAGCTGTGGTCTATAAAAGCATCAAGAGGAAAGGGTGGAGTGATGATGTCATAATGGGCTGGAATGCCAAGTCCTGGAGTCTGTTCTGCTCTCCTTACAGTTACTTTGTCAGTCACAATAATAAACGCACTGACATACCTGCCCCCTCCTCCGGCTCCAGAAGAGTAGGAGTTTACCTGGACTGGCCGGCCGGCACTCTGTCCTTCTACAGCGTCTCCTCTGACACACTCACACACCTGCACACGTTCCACTCCACATTCACTGAGTCCCTCTATCCAGGGTTTAGGGTTTATTCTGACTCCTCAGTGTCCCTGTGCCAGATCACATGAGCTCCTCCTCCAACAGGTACGTCCACATGTCACCTTTTGATACCATTTTCATAATTTCATCCTCCTTTTCTTCCCCTCTTTTCTCCTCTCTTCTTTCTCTCCTCTTTCTCCTCTCTCACTGTCCCTTCTTCTCTTTTTCTTTTCTCCTCCCTTTTTCCTTCCTTTTATGCCTCCGCTATCTCTCTGTTATTCTTATCCCTCCATCTATCCTCCATCTCTACCCCTCTTTCTCCCATCTGCCTTTCTTTCTTCTCCTTTCTCTTTCTTTCTTCTCCTTTCTTTCTTCTCCTTTCTTTCTTTCTTCTCATTTCCTCTCTCTTTCTGCCTCCTCTCTCCTCCCCTTCTCATTTTCTTCACTCTCTCCATTTACCCTTTTCCTTCATCTGTCTCTCATCCTCCTTTTCCTCCTCTCTGTCTCTCTCTCTTTTCCTCTCTTGCTAATCTTTTCTTCCCCCTCTCCTTCTCCTCTTTCACTGCTCTTTCTCCTCTTCCTTTCCTTCCCTTCAGGTCTGCCTCATGCCCTTCTGTTCTCTTACCCCCCTTCCCCAAACACACACACACACACACACACACACACACACACTCACACATTCACACACTCTCTCTCTCTCTCTCACACACACACACACACACACACAAACACACACACATTCACACGCTCACACACATTTACACATATTTACACATTCACACACTCACATGCACACACACACACACTCACTCACTCACTCACTCATGCACACACGCTCACACACACACACATACACACACTCACACACACACTCACCCTTTCTCTCTCAGTTTTTCTCATCCCTCCATCTGTCTCCCATTCTCCTCCCTGACCCCTCTACCCCTCCTTCTCTCTTCTTTTCTCCTTTCTCCCTTTTTCTCTCTCTGTCTTCATCATTCCACCATCTCTCTCTCTCTCTCCCCCTCCATTTCTCTTTCTCCATTTCTCTCACACACACACGCACACCCCTCACCCTTTCTCTCTCAGTTTTTCTCATCCCTCCCTCATCCCCTCTCCCCTTTCTTCCCTCATCTGCTCTCTCTGTCCTTCTCTTTCTCTGTATCTTTTTCTTCATCCTCCCTTCCCTCCAAAACCCCACTCCTATTTTCACTCTCTCTTTCTCTGCTCCCTCTCTCCTCTCCTTTTCTCTTCACTTTCTTCCCCATTCCTTCATCTGCCTCTCTTTCTGTCTGCCCTCTCTCATTCACCCTCCTCCTCATCTCTCACTTGCTCTTTTCTTTTTTTATCTCTCTCTCTCCCCTCTCTTTTAACTCCTCATTTTGTGTTCCTCTCCTCCTCCTCTCCTTTTCTGCTCCCTCAATCTCCTCTCTTCCACTGCTCACTCTGTCCACCTTTCTTTCACCCACTCTCTCCTCATCCCTCCATCTTTTCATCCTCCTTTTTCTCCTGTTCCACTCATCCTCTCTGTTGTTGATCTCTCATTCTTCTCTCTCTGTCTCTTCTCTCTTCTCCTCTCTCACTCCCTATTCCCTCTCTCTTCTCCCTCTCTTTTTCCTTTTCTTTTTCTGTCATTGTCTCCACTCTCTACAGCAGCTGAACAGACTGGGTCTGCTACCATTACTGTCTGTGTGTGTGTGTGTGTGTGTGTGTGTGTGTGTGTGTGTGAGTGTGTCTGTGTGTGTGTTTGTGTGTGTGTGTGTGTGTGTCTCTTTCTGCTCCTCTCTTCTCTCTGTCTCTGCTCCTCCAACACACACACAATAATAAAGTCTCTGTTTCCTGCTTCCTCCTAGGAGTGGACCTGCACCAGCCGCCACTCTGTCCTTCTACAGCGTCTCCTCTGACACACTCACCCACCTGCACACGTTCATTCTGTCAGACTAAAGTTTATTGTGACTCCTCAGTGTCCCTGTGCCAGATCACATGAGCTCCTCATGCTGCAGGAACACCAGAGTCACACACTCCTCTTCATACTGTTCTTGTGTGAGAGACTGAGATGCTCTGAAATTACTGATAGTCTATTTTGTTTATGTTTTTGTTTAGATCTGCTTGGTGTTTCAATGCAAATGTTGATTTTCTCCCATATTTAGTGATTGTCACAAATCATACAAGCTGCAGGAACACCAGAGTCACACAATCCTATGCACACCCACACACACACACACACACACGCGCACACACACACACACACACACACACACATGTGTTATGATGAGATCTTTTGGAATACTCATGCATGTATTCTGTTAATCCTTGACTGATTTGATGATTACTTTGTAAAATTTGATATTATATATTGGGATTTTTTGCTTTGTTTTCTAAATCCATTGTATTTGCCAAAACATTCATTATACTTTGAATGAGTCCAGTGCTCAGAGAGGTAAATCTGTGATATGATTGTATCTTTTCATTGTCATCTTCAATAATAAAAAAGTGAATTGTGAATTGTTTGTGAACATAGTGTTCTGACAGTTTCTTCAGCACTACTGAGTTATCTTCGTAAGACTCCTTCGTAACGGCCATAGTGTCATCTTCATAAGACTGCTGTCTGTCTTGCACAGGGCTTGCAAAGACATGTACAGCCTCTTTGGTGCATAAAACCCTGTCTGCTTTGACATTAGAAATCTGCCTGGTTCACTCTGCTTTATAGCTGCCTGGGGAGGCTCAGCGCTACTGTGAAATCTCTGCCATAGCGGCACCAATATGGCTCATTGTGTGTGTGTGTGTGTGTGTGCGTGTGTGTGTCGGGGGGGCTCTCTCAGAGGCCTCTAACAGTAGAATAAAGGTTCAGTCGTGGAATTCCTCTCTAATGTTAAGCTGGTTTAATATATAAAATAATTATAGAATAGGGCCCTACAGTGGCGTAGGCACATAAGGGCAACAGTGGGCCGGTGCCACTATGATTGACAGCCGGCCCACCCTTTCGGAGGTGCCCAACTTGATTGAGAGCGGGCTCGCTCGAGTTGTTTTATAACGTGAATTTCAATGAGCAGGTTAAAATAATAGGACCGCGGGTGTTTAAACGGGTACAGAGATTGGAAGCATCTTCGACAAGCATGCGAAAGACACAGTGCCTGTAAGTACCATCACAACGCTGTTGAGAAGCTACGTGGATTTCGTGTCAGTCAGACTTCTGGGAGTGTGGTTAGCCAGATGAATCGCGACATGGACAGTTTGGTTAACAAGAACCGGGAAAATATCAAGGTGGTGCTTGATGTCGTGTCGTACTGTTTTGTGCAAAGCAAAACATACCCCTGCGCGGCCATAGGGAGACAGATGAAGCTGTTAACAAGGGGAACATGATTGAATTGTTCAAATTTGTTTCTCAATTTGACCCTCAAATCCAACAGAGATTGGCCCAACTTCCCAAAAACGCCACAATGTTGAGCCCGGAGGTGTAGAATGACCTACTGGAGGCAGCGGCAACACTTCTTTTACGCAACATAAAAAGTGAAGTCAACGACAACGGGCTTTTTATACTTTAGTCGCCGATGAGTACAAAGACCAAGCAAAACGTGAGCTTCTGGCCGTCTGTATTCGCTACATACATAACGGAACAATTACAGAGCGGGCGGTGGGTTTTGCTGCTATAGCAGACATGAGCGCAACAGCCATAGCTCGCACAATACTTGAGGTGATCGAGCCACTGCAGCTTGACCCATGGCTTTGCGTGGGATTTAGTTTTGACGGGGCTGCTGTCATGTCGGGAAACAAAGGTGGGGTGCAGGCGATTTTGAAGGAAACCTTCCCTCGCGCAGTCTACGTGCATTGCAACTCGCACCGTCTCAATCTGGTTCTCGCCACCGTGTCAAAGTCCTCGGTGCATGTTTCGACATTCTTTGAAACCCTGAATAGTCTCCACTCCTTTATGACGGGCAGTAGCAGGCACGCTAGATTTCTGGAAATGCAAAAAGAGCTAAACCCCACGCGTCAACCCCTTGAGCTGGAGCGCTCCACCGACGTGCGCTGGAGTTCCAAGTCTGGGTCAGTTAAAAAAGTGCTTACTTTATTGGATGCTGTATTGGAAGTCCTTTCAGAATTTGGCGACAGTGCTAATAGCCAGACAAGACTTGAGGCACAGGCTCTTGCACATCAGATGGAAACCAAGAAATGTATTTTTCTGTTGGTCACGTTCGCAAAGCTCTTCGATATTACTGACTTCGCCACCAAAGGATTGCAGAGCCCTACTTTAAGCATTGTGGACTGCATGGATCTCATTGAATCTGTCAAAGAATCATTCGTCGGTCTTCGGGATCACTCACAGCCCCAGAATGAATTCTGCAAAGTACTAAGCCTCACTGATGATCTGGCGAAAAAATATGGAATTACGCGTTGGGATGTAACCACTGGCAGAGCGCGACGCGTGCCTGCTAGGATCAGCGAGTCAATTGTGATGTCCGCTATTGGCAACCGACAAGCTGTACAGAACGACGAGGATCTCAAACAGCTGTGGGACGAAATACTGGGCCGTCAGCTGACCGAACTGGCTAGTCGGTTTCAGGAGGACCAGTATGGAATTATGCAAGCAGCAACCTGCCGTCCACCTACAGGAACATTTGAAAAGGCCTTGCTCCATCCACCTTGCCAGCATTACGGGATCGTCATTGGAGATGCTGAACTGTCTGTGTTCACCCAACAGATCAAGAGGAAGGTTACGGCAGGGACTACATTTCCATCTCTGATGGAAGCATTTTTCCGGGTGTCAACGCGCTCTTAAGGGTTATATTGACACTGGCCACCACCTCGTGTACAGCAGAGCGCATCTTCTCAACTACAGGGAGGATACACACAAGACTCCGATCCTCCATGGGTACATCTCGTCTCTGCAACTTGACCCTCCTCTGTCATGAACGAGAATTAACAGAGAGACTGGGCCATGACGAAATTCTCAAGATCTTCTGTGAAAAGCCCAGGCGCCTGCGCTTTGTGTAGACAGCAGGTATGCTCATTACTTTCCCAAAATAGCCACAATTAATCTTGTTTTATGTTAACCGATTACTGCTGAATCAGGTTGGTGATGCTTTCTCTCTCTCTCTCTCGTTTAGTGATCGTGAGAACGGACTTCGCTCCTGTCCAGTCTCTTCTCTCTCTCTCTCTCTCCTCTCTCTCTCTCTCTCTCTCTCTCTCAGTGATCGTGAGAACGGACTTCGCTCCTGTCCAGGCTCTTCTCTCTCTCTCTCTCCCTCTCTCTCTCTCTCTCTCTCTCTCTCTCTCTCTCTCTCTCTCTCAGTGATCGTGAGAACGGACTTCGCTCCTGTCCAGGCTCTTCTCTCTCTCTCTCTCTCCCTCTCTCTCTCTCTCTCTCTCAGTGATCGTGAGAATGGACTTCGCTCCTGTCCAGGCTCTTCTCTCCCATATGCACAAACGTGCGCCAGTGCAAATTGATTCAAGTTCTAGTTCAAGTTCTTCTTAAACAAAACAAGAAATTAATATACAATCAGTAATGTTCAAAAGGACCTACAGAATATTTGGTACACTATTGTTCCCACTGATGTTTGAATTTATAATAATAATAATAATAATAATAATAATAATAATAATAATATTACAGTATATCCTATGTATTAAATTAAAGGCTGTTGATTATTCAAACACATTTAAAGTATAGCTTATTTCATTCTGTAAGTAACTGGTCCTGCATAGCCTAGGCTACTTTTCTGAATGCAAAAAGTTCACCTCATGTATCATAGTTTAGTTTAGTTTATTTGTTGCATCTGTGGTCCCATGTATCATACATAGCTGGTCTGCTTGTGAAACTTTGTCATTCTTGCCTGTATTCGTGATGTCCAAGGAATGGTTCCCCTACTGGCCAACGGTAAACTCTTAATTTATTCTACTGCATTAATTTAGACGGCAAATGGCTTTTTGTTTTTAAATCTCCTTTTCTTCTTGTTAAAAATATACTTTCTTCTCTCTTATAAAACAATAAAGAATAAAGATCCATTGTCTGTAATGTAGGTTTGCTTTTGTTTTTGTTGTTTTTGAGTAAGTAAAATGGGGGGTCGTCTTGTATTTTGAAACAAAACATCTGCTCTGAGCTGAAACTTGACACAATTCTTAATCTTGCCATTGATCAGAGGGCTATGAATCAGATGGGATTTGCTAATATATTCACCCTAAAATTGGTTAGAATGCAGGAAATTGCACCTAAGAAATAGAAAATTTTCTGGGGGAGGTCCCCCGGACCCCCTGCTGAAATTGAGGTCCACTCTATTTCACAAAAGTCCACAGTATTACACATTTCTGCCTACGCCCCTGGGGCCCTATTGTACCATGTTAAACTTTAGCTAATACAGGCTCCCTCCACTGTCTGTCTATAGGTTGTGGGGGCCTTGGCCCCTGCCATAGGGTACTGTGTGTTTTTTTCCTTGTTGCTCTCTCTCTCTCTCTCTCTCTCTCACAAACACACACACATACACAATACATACACACACACACACACACACACAAACGCAAATACACTCTTTTGATCCCATATAACTCATCTGTGAATTAGTGACACACCTACCGAGCACACAGTAAGGTGAGACACACTAACCTGTGTGGGCAGTGGGCAGCACAGCAGTGGGCAGCAGTACAGCAGTGGGCAGCAAGTGGCACCTGGGGAGCAGTGAGGGGTTGGGTGCTCAAGGGTGTCTCAGCTGTAGATGTGGACAGGACAGTGGGGGGTTGGGTGCCTTGCTCAAGGGTGTCTCAGCTGTAGATGTGGACAGGACAGTGGGGGGTTGGGTGCCTTGCTCAAGGGTGTCTCAGCTGTAGATGTGGACAGGACAGTGAGGGGTTGGGTGCTCAAGGGTGTCTCAGCTGTAGATGTGGACAGGACAGTGGGGTATTGGGTGCTCAAAGATGTCTCAGCTGTATATGTGGACAGGACAGTGAGGGGTTGGGTGCCTTGCTCAAGGGTGTCTCAGCTGTAGATGTGGACAGGACAGTGAGGGGTTGGGTGCCTTGCTCAAGGCTGTCTCAGCTGTGGATGTGGAGAGGACAGTGGGGGGTTGGATGCCTTGCTCAAGGGTGTCTCAGCTGTGGATGTGGACAGGACAGTGGGGGTTGGATGCCTTGCTCAAGGCTGTCTCAGCTGTAGATGTGGACAGGACAGTGAGGGGTTGGGTGCCTTGTTCAAGGGTGTCTCAGCTGTAGATGTGGACAGGACAGTGGGGGTTGGGTGCTCAAGGGTGTCTCAGCTGTAGATGTGGACAGGACAGTGAGGGGTTGGGTGCCTTGCTCAAGGGTGTCTCAGCTGTAGATGTGGACAGGACAGTGAGGGGTTGGGTGCCTTGCTCAAGGGTGTCTCAGCCGTAGATGTGGACAGGACAGTGGGGGGTTGGGTGCCTTGCTCAAGGGTGTCTCAGTCGTAGATGTGGACAGGACAGTGAGGGGTTGGGTACTCAAGGGTGTCTCAGCTGTAGATGTGGACAGGACAGTGAGGGGTTGGGTGCCTTGCTCAAGGGTGTCTCAGCCGTAGATGTGGACAGGACAGTGGGGGGTTGGGTGCCTTGCTCAAGGGTGTCTCAGTCGTAGATGTGGACAGGACAGGGGGGGGTTGGATGCCTTGCTCAAGGGTGTCTCAGCTGTAGATGTGGACAGGACAGTGAGGGGTTGGGTACTCAAGGGTGTCTCAGCCGTAGATGTGGACAGGACAGTGAGGGGTTGGGTGCCTTGCTCAAGGGTGTCTCAGTCGTAGATGTGGACAGGACAGTGAGGGGTTGGGTGCCTTGCTCAGGGGTGTCTCAGCTGTAGATGTGGACAGGACAGGACACTGGACAGTGTGTGTTTCGTCACACACATTTTTGCTTCTGGTCGAGATTCAAACCCTTCGGTCACAAATCTGAGGCCCTAACCAGTAGGCCATGACTGCCTTCATTCAGATACCATTTAAATCCCTTTCAAAGATGATCATACTCTACATATATGTAGATTAAGTAATGTAAACTATGCATTGTTTGAGCTGACTGCTGTTCCTTTGGCAATGTTTTCACTAGAATAAAATGAATGCTGGACAGTGTTTGGATAGTTTGGACAGTTTAACTAATTAGATTTGACCCATAGCTCTATGCCTGTTGAAACCAAAAAATACCTCCAGATTCTAATTACATCACTTCACAGTGTTTCAGTGTGTGCAGGGAGTGGTGGTGGAGCAGTGTGTGTGTGTGTGTGTGTGTGTGTGTGTGTGTGTGTGTGTGTGTGTGTGTGTGTCAAGCTGTGTGGTAGCAGGCTCTGCCAGTGGATTAAGCCTGTCAGTAAGGCAACGGGCACCGGTTGGCATAAAAACAAATTGGTAAGCAAGTGTATTAGTCTGTGCTTTGACTTTGGATACATAATGAGTTGTGGATTGTTTAAGCAATATAACACGAGTGGGAGTGGATATCGCCATGGCTCGGTCGCAGGCACAAAGCTGAAGGCCGAGTGCCATAGGTTTTATTTTTATTAAAAAAATAAAAAAAGAGAAAAAAATACTAAGAGAAAAATTTCTCTGATAAATCCAGGTCTATAAGTCAGAAATGAACTGTTTATATTTCTTGATTTTATGTACTGTGTCTAATGATGTGCACACTGCACATTATGGTCTGTTGTGTCTTGCGTCTTATGTCGTCTATATTTGTACCTGGTGTCTTGCTGCACAACCAGTTGCCCTGCATGAACAATAAAGCTGAAGCTGAAGTTAATGGGCCTATTTGATTTTGAGACATAAGCATTTTGAGCCGCGGTTACATGTAGGCTACTCTACACTTACAATACACTTTGCATTTCTAAATCTACCATAAATGTACAATACATTTTTACATTATGCATTTAGCAGATGCTTTTCTCCGAAGTGACTTATCTAAAAACAGATTAACAATCAAGCTACATCGAAGAAATCTTAGATTAAATATATCACCCTTGCTCTCTTTCACTCCCTCTCTTTTTAATCCCTTCCTCTCCTCTCATTTTCTTCCCTATATCTTCCGTATTTCTCATATTCAATTAGATTCAAAGGCAACATACACAAAAAAACATTGTGCCCAATGATATATGTGTGTGTGTGTCACAGTTCAATTTGAAGGTAGGTATGCATTAACACACTTTAGTGTGCTATTTTGGTATGGAATGTTAGGGAAAATATTTGTGTGTGCACACACACACACACACAAGATCTAGATAAGATCTTTTGGAATACTCACGTGTGTATTCTGGTAAACCTTGACTGATTTGATGATTACTTTGTAAAATTTGATATTGTATATTGGTATTTTTTTCTTTGTTTCCTAAATCCATTGTATTTGCTAAAAACATTAATTGTACTTTGAATGAGTCCAGTGTTCAGAGAGGTAAATCTGTGATCATTTGTTTTGTAATCTCTTCAAATGAGTTGACCGTGACAGATACATGATAGTCTAGGCTGTGTGCTCAGTCCACTGCACTTCCCCCTGATAATCACACTAACTGCCCAGTCCAGCCCAAAGCAGCTCATCCCATTAGCAGATGAGGCCACAGTAGTGGGTCTCATCAGTACTGATGATGAAACCTCATCCAGAGGGGAGGTGAAACAGCTGCTGGGCTGCTGTGCAGATAACAACCTCTCTCTTAATGGCCACAAGACAAAAGACATCATTGTGGACTTGAGAGCTCAAAGACTCAACACTCCCCACTGCACACCAATGGCTGTCCACTGGAGAGGGTCAGCAGCACGACATTCCTTGGCGTCCACATCTCTCTCTTCAGGCATTCAGGAGTGTCAGTGAAAGGTGTTTATCTCAGGTTTAGATGGAAAGCTGCTTCTTTTAGGACATTTATGAACCCCTGAATTCCTCAAAATGGCACTTAGAGCTTCTGTTCCTCTGCCTCATTCAGTATTTGGGTCATTACACACCAACTCACCCAGTGTCTCACAGTTTATGTCATGGATTTTATTGAAAAGTTCACATCAATTCTCCTGTGTAAGAAGTGCAAATGTGCCAAATCTCAGAGCTGTACTCCGAATACTTTTTTTTGATTATTTATAAAATTGTGTAATACACCAGTACAAGCCAATTTGCCTCCCTATATTAAGCCTTGCCAAATAAAGACATTTCACTGGGCAAAGCTGTAATCTTCCCCATGCCAGATATCACCCTAATAATGATTTCTGTTTGGTTTTCAGCTTGTTTTGTGTCTAACATGAAGATTTATGGAATAAAGTCTATTATTATGCTCAAGTGTCAAATCTTCACATTTCCAAATTCAATATTTCTGTGTGTTTTTGGTATTTTGTATCTAAACATTCTGAGAAAACTGATCTAAAGCCTGAGAACTGCTACTTGCACCATCCACTTGTACTTCAGTGGACCATCCAAGCATCCGAGCAATCTGGAGTGTCTCTTGTCCTGTGTTGTAGAAGACAGTTATTTTTTTACTACTAAATAATCTACGCATGGTGAACATGAAAGTTTTAGCCATTGAAATGTCTTTATTTGGTGAAGCTTAATATAGGGAGGTGGATCTGCCTTTACTGGTGCATTTCAAAATGTTAGAAATAAAAAAAAGGTAAAAAATAAACTAAAAAAATTGGCATTATTGCGCTTCTTGGGGACAGGTGAATGTATGTGACTTCTTTTTTTTAAATAAAATCCTTGACATGAACTGGGAGACACTTGGTGAGTTGCTGTGGAATGACCCTAAGTGGGGCAGATAGTTTATCAGCAGCAGTGGGTCTCGCACTGGGCAGCTGCTTCTCTCCCTGCTCATCACTTCTCTCCTCTCAGTATGGGGAGAAATCTCACAGCACTCGGATTCTCAAGCCTCAGAGAAATGATCCACCTTCTGAGCTCCTCTCTCTGTCTGAATAGGTTATAAAGATCTGATTCTCTTCTAAGCGCCTCTTTCTGTCTGAATAGGTTATAAAGATCTGATTCTCTTCTGAGCTCCTCTCTCTGTCTGAATAGGTTATAAAGATCTGATTCTCGTCTAAGCGCCTCTCTCTGTCTGAATAGGTTATGAGAGTTCCTCGTATCTGCTCCACCATTTTCCCCATTTGTTATGTTTGCCTGCAATAGGGATCCAATCAAAAACAGGCTTCTGCTCCTGACGGGATGGAGGTGAACTAGATGCATGTTTTGAGACATTTGATCTGCCTCCATTGATTCCACTTCAGGGAAGTGGGAGATGATGGAAAGGTAGCCAGAGTGGCCTGTGTCAGTGGTCCCCAGCACTGGGAGAGATGACCTTATATGGAGACAGATTATATCAGATAGACCATAGTCACCTGGAGGATGAGACTGAGTCAAGCTCACACATTGAGATGCTTGATGAAAAGCAGGCTAGACCTAGCAGGAAAAACTGATACTTTAGCAATTCTGGTGTTTCTGTCAGTGGTCCTTAGCATTGGGAGAGATCACCTTATGGATAAAGATTATATCAGCAAGAGACCATAGTCACCTACAGGTGAGGATAAGACTGAGTAAAGGCAAGTTCAGTGCTACAACATAACCAGTTTACATTTACATTTATGCGCTTTTATCCAAAGCGACTTACAACTCATCAACTATCAATAGTTCAGGGCCAGTCCCCTAGAGCATCTTAGGGTTAAGTGCCTTGCTCAAGGGCACAACGGTGGCAGCCGGGATTTGAACCCACAACTTTTCAGGCTACTTACACCTTACACTTACACTTACACGTCCTTAACCACTACGCTACCACCACCCCTGACTGTAGGGGAAGTGAAAGCACAGCTAACAAAACAGAGAGAAAAAAAAAACAGAAGTCTGACTACCAAGTGAAACTGCTGATCCCCAGCTAGAATTTCAGTCATGTGACTGTGCAAGCATTTGTGGTTCTTCCTGCATAAAAAGTAGACATGACTGAACAGAGGTTCAAACACATTTTATCAGTGTAAAATAACACTTGTTACATTAAAGATGTAACGTTTAACTGTTCTGAACATTCCTGCAGTACTATGTCAGCAATATAACCCATAGGAGTGGGGTTGTTAGCGGATACACCCACAGCTGTGGTTCCATCAGAGGCACAAAGCAAAAGCCTGAGTATAGATACACCACCAAAAAAATCACTTTGGAAGAAGTTCAAGTCACCCATCAGAATGCTACTCCAGTAAAAGTCTAAAACTTACTGTACTTGAGTCTGACAACAAATCTAGAATTAAATGTACTGAAGTAAGGAAAGTAAAAGCACAAGTATGAGTCAGTTGTTCATAAAAAAGTCAACTGAATATTACAAAGTTTACAAAGTTAGTTAAAAACATGAAGCTTTAAAAACCTCAGACATAAAAAGCCTGAAAAATACAATGGTGTTCTTTTCCCCAAACTTTTCTCTTTTATTTTGAAGTTTATCCATCAGCCTTAAAGATGAAGCTGAGTCTATGTCAACTCTTAAACGTGTTAAGAAAAGGATATAATATAAATATATCAATATAAATGATGCTAAATGAACAGCAGCCGGGATATAAATGATGCCTACAGCATGTTTAACAGAGATGTTGTTGGTTTTAGGATACTTGTCTGATTTCCCAATGACAAGTTTGCTTCCCCAAGACTTTGTTGCAGTCACTCAGTAAACCACCAAACTGAACGTCTTCTGATACTTGTAACTACAATGTGAATTGGAGACGTAGTGGAGTAAAAATATTAAGTCAGGAAATGTAATGAAGTAAAAGTAAAAGTTGACATAACTATAACAACTGGAGTAAACTATAGTACATCCCCCAACTGGAGTAAACTATAATAAATCCCCCAACTGGAGTAAACTATAGTACAGTGTGAGACTGTGGGCTTTATCTATGATTGTCAGTACCAGTCACATGCCTGCTAACAATGTGACTGCCTAGTGTGAAATTTAACCACAATACCACAGTCTTCCCCTTTGCCTCTGACACTATCTCAGATCCTCCTTTCCTGTGTCTCAGGGCTGTAAGTGTGTTGAGAGAGACTGGAGGCTCAGCGCAAAACCTCTGCTCTCTTTGCTACAGCACGCATGGCCTTTCAGGCCCTTTTCCCTGTGAGACAGAAGAGTGTCTCAGTGTTCTGTGTGTCGTGTTCAGACCTGTTCTCATACAGTCAGTCTATGGATTTGCTGTGTTCTCAGGGGCAGCTGAAGAGTTGATGAGGAACAGCTGAGACACTGGACACTGGGGTAAGGTGAATCACAGCCTAATCACTTTTGACTTTGGAAACATGGTGACATTGGGTGGATTGTTGGTTGATGTACTCTGTGATCCCCTCTGTTACATACTGAAGGCAAACAATAGTAAAATATTTAATGAATTTAATGTAAACATGCCATAGTCAGTCATTTATACCATAGAACTATCTAAAGAAATGGACCAGAAACTCATCAGTGCCAATGATATTTGACCTTTTACAGTAATTTATGCCAGATGTGAGCGTTCATTTTATTGTAGATATCAGTATATATATATATATGCAGGGTGCGATTTGTAGGGGGTGGTGGGGGGGATCATCCCCCCCTCTGTTTTTTTACCTCTGCTGAATGAATTTTATCCTCGGGGGGATAAAAACCCCGTGAATAGGCCTAATTAAAAAAAAAACGATTGAAATTAATATCAGGTTATGACAGTTTCTTACACAGCTATAATTTACATTGTTGGTAGCCCATTAACTTTCAACCTGACCCGAGTTGTCGGTAATCTCGTTGTTCGCAAACGTCCCCATGCACATAAGTACACTGTTTCTGCATTGTACGCGGAACTAATAAAAAACGAGGGAAAATGAAATGGTTCAGAGCAGCATATCGTCCTACTTCACAGGACCAGCACAAAAAAGACTAAGTCAACATCCAGCTAAGTCATACATCGCTGTTATTGAGCCAGACGTGTGTTCGTTCCCTGCGCAGAGGTTCGCAGAGATGTGGATAAAAGAAGGACGACACACTGCAGATGACGCGCACGCAGCATTGTCCAGGACAAGTCTCAGCTTGACGATTTCAGACAGACTCCAGGAAAAAAAGTGAACGAACCTCCAAAACGGTGAGTTCCTCTGTTTAACGTATTAAAGAGGCCCTATGCAACTATTTAGCTTAATTTACCTTAAATTAGCAGGGTTAAGAGTCATTGTGGTGGTTCTGTTATACTTTATGGGTCGGTTGGTGGTTGCTTTGACTCCCACTAGCGTATCTGGGCAGAGATTTGGAAAATGAAAGGTTCAACTGGCGGGCCACGGCCAAGTCTCTATGGAGTCTCACAAAGTAACGAATTGCTGTATGGCACTACACACAAGCATGTTAGCTGTAAACACAATGTAACAACGGGGCAGCTCTGTAGAGAAAAATGTGAGCACAAAGTGAAAAAAACAGCGAAGGAATGGCCGATCCTTTAAATGTGAGTTGTATTCATTGTTTAGTAAATGATTTTGGAGTTTTTCAAAGTTGTCATGTTAGTATATATTCTGTTTTTTGTTGTGTCTGTCAAGTATTATGCAGTCTTTTTTTTTTTTGTAGAGCACATTTTCATCCAGAGTTTGTTCAGCAGACTGGTTCATAGCCTCAGAGTATAAAAGGGAGAGTGGAATCATGGAATTGGTCTAATCGCAGTGCCCAAGTTACATTTTTATTTGCTTTCTCAATGTCATTAGAGAACACTGCCACTGTTGTGCCCTTGAGCAAGGTACTTAACCCCTAATTTGCTCTAGGGGAGATTGGCCCTGAAGTAATTGGTAGTTGACAAATGTAAGTCGCCTTGGATACAAAGTGTCTGCTAAATGCAAAAATGTAAATGTAGAATTCAGGTTGCTCAATCTTTTATTTTTGAGTATCTGTAAGATACTAAAGTTTGGCAATTTAGTTATTTTGTAAATTTCTTTGGTAACACTTCACTTGATGGATGAATACATAACACATTCATAGCAGCTCATTCATATGACTGTTTAATAACACATTCATAGCAGCTCATTCATGTGACTGTTTAATAACACATTCATAACAGCTCATTGATATGACTGTTCCATAACACATTCATTGCAGCTCATAACATAACATATTCACCCCCTATTTATCATAACAATAATTCACTGGATTTATATACTGGTGTTCTAAGCACTCAAACTTTCAATTAACCATAGGATCCTCTCGAGTCAGTGGAAATACTTCACAAATATCTTTTCAAAACTATTTCAAATATCATTTTACTAAACAAGTTGTAAAGTATTCAATCGCTTTTGGGGACAGTGGAACAGTTGGACACATTCCCATTTGAGTGTAGGCAAGATAGTGAAATGATTATTTGAACTGTGAGAATTACCTGTGAAAGTTATATGAATTTGTTTACAAAGCCTCTAAAATATACACTTGAACACAGAACCTACCCATATACAGATTCACTCTGCTGTGACATGATCAGAAAACAGACTTAAAACCAAAACATTAATGCTGCTTTGAGACCATTGGATTTTTTTTTTTTTGATATGTTACTGTCTTATCAAAAGGTTGGGTAATGAATATTGACTCATGTCACCGCTCAAGTAAAGTGCTATAATTTCTTAATATAAGGCTATGTCCCCTCTCTTCTTTGACACTATTTAATAAAATGAGCCTTTGACTGCTGTGACTGAACAAGTCCTGTCAAAGCTGGCAGCGTCTTAGCTTCAAGGAAGTTCCAGTGGCAGAATGGGAGTTTATTTTCTATTTATTTTCTATATATTATATTTATAATAAAAGTTTGCTGGAGAGGCACAGTTTTGAAAGTTTCACACTGACAATGTCAGACTGTCAGCTTGGTGCACACACACTGTCAAGTGCAGTGAGTGTGTGTCTGTGTGTGTGTGTGTGTGTGTGTGTGTGTGTGTGTGTGTGTGTGTGTGTGTGTGTGTGTGCGTGTGTGTGCGTGTGTGTGCACGCTAGTGTTTGGCAGCCTAAGACATGTACATGTACATCACCTTATCAATACTGCACATTTGAAATTGTATATTCAAATTATATATGAAGAATGAATCACATTATATACAGCATATGTCCATGCTTGCAATTATACCACAATATGAATTTTAGGCCATATAAGAAAAAAAACAAAAAACAGGTTGCTTAAAATATTTTCCACTATTTGTTAGTGTTAATGGGCAGGTGGTTAAATTTGATAAAGAAAGAAACAGGTGTGGCAACGGCATCAAATACAGTAATGCACCATCAAGTCCTCCTAAAAATATCCTATAATCAGGTACCCACACATTTTGAGACATGGATAGCTGAGGATTTTTGCAGTTTGTCCTTTATTCTTTTGTTTTTGATCAGGACATGCAAACATATGTAGCATATTCATACAGTAAATATATATGATGCTGATACTGGATAATAGTGTCTAAGATTAGAGTCAAGTTGCCAAAAATGCTCACAGGCACTTTTTTGGAAGAGAGGTGGGTGCATTTTAAGGCATATTTTTCATATAAATACTTGAGATACTGAGGTATAATTCAGCACACCTTCCACTGATATATGTGGGCACATAATATCTGAGAAGGCAATTCTGAAGGGTCGAGTGGCAAAATCCTTCAAAATTGGTCCATTTGACACAGAGTGACCCCTTAATCTCCTATTCTCTCCGTACTGCTCTTTTTATTACACTATTGCACTTTCAACTTAAAATACTGCAAATTTTATGTCAGGAATATGCACTCTTAGTTAGTTTTTCATTGTGCTGTAGCATGAATGTTTATCCTCTTTTGTAAGTTGCTTTGGATAAAGGCATCTGCTAAATGCATAAATGGGTCATTCTGTGTCATAGGCATTGTAGGCCTATATGAAATAAGTCTAAGTCCTTCATTCCAATACATCTCCATTAGATAAGCAGTCTTACCTTTTCTCAGGTAGCCTAGCTGGGAGCTGCACTCCCCCTCTCTCTCATTGTACCAATGATGACTGATGTGCACCCAACCATTTATCACGAGGTTTTCGATATTTCCATGTAGCCTACCAATGTGATCAAATCAATAGCCACAATGATTTAACCCTCACCTAGTCATATGTCTTTATTCTACATCATAATTCATAGGCATCCTATTGATTAGCTGTGGCCAAGTAGGCCTACTGCTTTTTTGAAGAGCTGGATTTCAGACTCTGTCTTACGCATGTTCTGTGTCACGTAGTGCTGTGCTTTAGTAGCCTAGTACTGTAAACACAGAAGTCCTGTAAGTGACACAGGCCTTTGACACTCTCTCACAATAACCTACTTTCCAGATATTTTCCAGAATGCATCTGCCAAGAAAGAAGGCAATATGTTTCAATCATAGGCTATAGCATTGCTCACAGGTTAGCTACAGTTCTCTGAATACCTGTAGGCTATAGGCCTACATGACAGATGCTGACGTCTGTTTACAAGCAGGGCAGTGATTTTGCAGTCTAAGTTGTGTAGGCTAGGTTGCTCAATACTCATAAACAGTATTTTAGTTAAGAAAACTATCAGTTTATTTCCCATTGCAAGCTGTGTATAGTAGCCTATAAGTCCAGTTGCCCAGTTATATTATCCGGGGGCACTGAGATTCAGACTGGATACATCAGCGGCCATCATGAACAGGTCTGGTTGAATCAGTTAATGCAGTGATATGCAGTAACCTGTAGGAACTGAATCCAGAGACTGAGGGGGCGGCACTGAAGTTCATGAAATACAGCCGGACTGTTCTGATGATTTTGCTGCAGCCGTATGCCATGTTCTGTGTGTGTGTGCGTGTGTGTGTGTGTGTGTGTGTGTGTGTGTGTGTGTATGTGTGTGTAGGGTGCATAATCAATTAGTTTCTATAGACATCTGGGCACTGGGGGTGAGAAGGCAGAGCCTATTTTTTATTGATGCTTCACTTTAGCTTTTGCATCTCTCTACTTTTGAGTCACATCACACAGCACACAGGTTTTAATGCTCTTTCAGAATAGTTTTTAGATCAGGAACTGTGGATGTTTTTATAAATGAAGAGTTTGAACAGAATTTGTGAGTCAGCACCTTTCAGCACCAGTGCTTTCTGTCTGTTATTTCTGTCTGGTTCAGTAGTTTTCTGTCTGCTGTTTCTGTTCTAGTGAAAAATTGGTTCAGTAGATTTCTGTCTGTTGTTTCTGTCCCAGTGACACTCTGGTTCAGTAGTTTTCTGTCTGTTGTTTCTGTCCCAGTGAGACTCAGGTTGTTAAGTGAATCCAGAGGCTGAGGGGGCAGCAGCTCACAGTGAGGATCTGAGATCAGAGTCTGCAGTACACAGCTGTGTTACCATGGAGACTGAGAAGGACTTGGATGAGCCTGGGAACAGGAACAAAACATCAACACAGACCACTGCAGGGTGAGTTAAGTTCAGAAAAGTCCCCTCCTAACATCAACAATAAACCCATCAGGACAAGTGCATTTCATTATTACAAAGAACTGACTTTCCATTTCTTCCATGATGGGAAAGCTACATGGCCAAAAATAACTAAACTAATGAAAAGTTGTCAGACTAGCTTTGCTACAGTCACGCTAATCAGAAATGTAGTTAAACTAGTAGCTTCACTACTAGTAGTGAAGCTACTGTCCAACACTGGTAATTTCATGTATTTTGTCTGTGTGTTTGCAGTTCACACACACCCAGGCCTCCATCTCCAGTGTCCAGTGGTGTGTCCATGAAGAGCAATCGGTCCCTGCCTGACCGTCCAGACTTCAGCAGTGAACTAGAGCCATCAGGACTAGAGTGAGTTTAAATGTATGGGTGGAGATGGGTGACAGTTTACACACACACACACACACACACACACACACACCCATAGAATAATATACTCACATAGTCACAGTGCACACACACACTCACATACACACACAAGACACAAGACATCAGATGTATGGCATTTTCAAACACACTCACATACACTAACTTACACACACACAGGACACAAGACATCAGATGTATGGCATTTTCAAACACACTCACATACACGAACTTACACACACACAGGACACAAGACATCAGATGTATGGCATTTTCAAACACACTCAAACTAAGCTACTAAGTTACTAAGCTACCAGTTACCCCACACCAGATGAAGCTTCACTACACTGAAGCTACCTGAAGACAAAATATAACAAGCTAAGTTACAAAACAATGGCAGAGGTAGTTTACTACATGTGAATCTACTACATCATTTACAAAAAGACACCATAAAATGAAATGATCCAACCTTCTGCTAAGCTTCTGTTAGTGACCAAACTAACAGGTCTCTCCAATAGACATATAATAGTAACTAACTGATAGTAAGTAATTGTACTTTTATATAGGTAGAACATTTTTAAAACAACATTTTTTGGGTGTTATTTTCACCTTCTGTTCCCAGGAGTTCAAATTGGAGAATAGTATGTGCATGTGTGTGCTTTATTGGGTTCTGAATAAAACACCTGATTTTCTTGTGGTTATACAGTATTTCTTATGATGCCCACAGCATTTTGCGCTATAGTTTTGCTGGGTTACTATCATGTGAACACATGAGTGATAGAAGACACTGATGTTTGTATGAATTCTGGACATTTATTTTTTTAATATGGCACCTCTCCTGCAACAAATGCATCACATTACTGCAAAGAACTGACCTTCCATACATGGCCTAGATGGAAGATTTGCTGCTGTGAGCTGATGCTCTGAAAAGTAGCTGACTGGAAAGCTACCACACTACATGGCCAAAAATAACTAAACTAATGAAAAGCTGTCAGACTCAGAAGATAGCTTTGCTACAGCCACGCTAATCAGAAATGTAGTTAAACTAGTAGCTTCACTGCTAGTAGTGAAGCCTGACCCGCCAGACTTCAGCAGTGAACCCGAGCCATCAGGACTAGAGTGAGTTTAGACATATGGGTGGAGATGGGTGACAGTTTACACACACACAAAATTATATACACACACATTCACAGTGCACATACACACTCACACACACACAGAACACAAGGCATCAGATGTATGCCAATTTTAAACACAGTCACACACACACACACAGAGAGAGAGAGAGAGAGAGAGAGGACACAAGACATCAGATGTATGGCTTTTTTGAAACACACTGAAACACTCACACACAAACACACACACACACACACACACACACACACACACACACACACACAAACTGCATATTGCACTGCACATTCATTTTTTCCCCCGTCTCTGCAGTGTGTTGAGGTCTTCAGACCCTCAGCCTCCTCTGGATGATGATGATGATGATGATGAACACACAGACATGGCAGAGAGCAGCAGACACCTGCAGACTGAACACACACCACACACAAGGAGCACACAAGGTATATAAGGGTTCAGTGTTGTTGTTGTGTCACCTGCAGACTGAACACACACCACACACAAGGAGCACACAAGGTATATAAGGGTTCAGTGTTGCTGTTGTGTCACCTGCAGACTGAACACACACCACACATAAGGAGCACACAAGGTATATAATGGTTCAGTGTTGTTGTTGTGTCACCTGCAGACTGAACACACACCACACACAAGGAGCACACAAGGTATATAAGGGTTCAGTGTTGTTGTTGAGTCATTAGGAAGCTTTTCTACTCCACTTCCACTCCTCTGCTACATTCTATTCCACATAATTTTACCCACATTATCAAGGATCAAATCAGGTTATCTAAGGAAATTCTTAACTGGAACCAGATATGAAATGTGTGCATGAATACTGTCTGCATGAATACTGCATGGCATTGTTTAAATATATGTTCCACTTCATCTGCATAGTTCTGATGAGAATCCTGATGAGTTTAGTTTGTCTAACTAAATCAGTCCAGTTCAGTGAATCTGATTTTCTCCTGTTGGTCCAGTGTACTTGCTATGTCATAACTAGAGCCAGTTTAAGTTATAAATACAGACTTAAAAATGTGGAGTTGGAGACAAACTACTCAATTAATTCTGGAGTAGCTAAAATATGTGGGGCTGTAGCTGGGCATTCCTCTCTCTATGTTCGAAATCTTGTACAAAATCTCTTGCAGTTTGTGCATTTGTTTGTGCATCATTTGTGCAGGCAAAACTTGGGATTTATTAATATCTACTGATGATGATGATGATGATGATGATGATGATGATACTTGTCTTTCCTGTGTTCTTTTATCAATTCCAAGCAAATAATGAGATCCTGAGGAGAGTTAAAGAGAATCATAAAGCCAGTCTGAAGAAGAGGTTTGAGAACATATCTGAAGGCATCATCAGACCAGGAGCTGAGATACTCCTCAGAAAGATCTACACCGAGCTCTACATCACAGAGGGAGAGAGTGAAGGGGTGAATAAGGAACATGAGATTTGGCAGGTAGAATCAGCATCCAGAGTACAAACCACAGAAGACACACCAATCAACTGCAATGACATCTTCAAGTCCTTACCTGGTCAGGACAAGCACATCAGAACTGTGATGACCAAAGGTGTTGCTGGGATTGGAAAAACAGTCTCAGTGCAGAAGTTTATTCTTGACTGGATAGATGGGGTAGCCAATCAGGATGTAGACTTTATGTTTCCCCTTCCTTTTCGTGAGCTGAATTTAGTCAAGGATGATCAGTATAGTTTTCACAAGCTCCTGGTTTGCTTCCACCCTGAACTGAAAGAGCTGAATGATGGTGAATATAAAGATTGTCGGGTTGTGTTCATCTTTGATGGTTTGGATGAGAGTCGATTACCTCTGAATTTCCAACAGGACATGAAATATGATCATAAACAAGCCTCTTCTGTGGATGTTCTGATGGCACATCTCGTTCAGGGAAGTCTATTTCCCTCTGCACTCATCTGGATAACCTCACGACCAGCAGCAGCCAGTCAAATTCCTGCTCAGTATATTGACCAAGTTACAGAAGTACGAGGATTCACTGACTCACAGAAGGAGGAGTACTTCAGGAAGAGAATCAGAGATGAGAATCAGGCCAACAGAATCCTCAGACACATTCAGGCATCCAGGAGTCTCCACATCATGTGTCACATTCCAGTCTTCTGTTGGATTGCAGCCACTGTGCTTCAGGAAATGCTGGGAAAGAAGAACATCAAAGACATTCCCAAAACTCTGACTGAGATGTTCATACACTTTTTGCTCATTCAGACTACAAGGAAGAATCAGAAATATCAGAGTGGAACTGAAACAGAAAAACAAGAGAATCAAGAGAAACTTCTGAAATCTCAGCAAGAAATTTTACTGAAGTTGGCCAAACTGGCTTTCAAGAATCTGGAAAATGGCAATCTGATGTTTTATAATGAAGACCTGAGAGAGTGTGATATTGATGTCAATGAAGCCTCAGTGTACTCTGGCATGTGCACTGAGATCTTCAAGGAAGAGTCAGTCTTTCATCAGAAGAAGGTCTACTGCTTTGTGCATCTGAGCATCCAGGAGTTTCTGGCAGCTATTTTCGTATTTAACTCTTACATGACTGAGAACCTCCAGCCATTGACATTCCTCCTACATGAAGACCATAGACAGGATTCCAGCCCTTCTCTTTTATCATCTCTTCAGTCAGCATTGGGCTTGCAATCACAAGATCATCTACACGTGTTGCTGAAGAGTGCAGTGGATGAGGCTTTGAAGAGTAAGAATGGACACCTGGATCTTTTCCTTCGCTTCTTAATGGGCATCTCTCTAGAGAGCAATCAGAGACTTCTGCAAGGTCTGCTGAATCAAGTACACAACACCTCAAAGAGCATCAAAGATACATGTCAGTATATGAAGAAGCTAAACAGTGAAGATCTCTCTCCAGAAAGATGCATCAATCTTTTCCACTGTTTGCTGGAACTGAATGATCGTTCCATGCACAATGAAATCCAGAAATTCCTGTCATCAAATAACTTCAAACAGAAGTTGTCTCCTGCTCACTGCTCAGCACTGGCCCACATGCTTCTGATGTCTGAGGAGGTGCTGGATGAGTTTGACCTGAAGAAATACAACACATCAGATGAGGGACGCAGGAGACTGATCCCAGCTGTGAGGTGCTGCAGAAAGGCACGGTAAGAGCTTGACGGAAGCTTTTGATTATTATTATTGATCTTATACACACTTTTGTTTTCATGTATTTATAAATGAGATCATACTTACTTTAATTTACTTATAAATGCGATTACACTTTAGCTCATATACTGAATATTATAGACCAGTCAGCTATTGTATTTCATCTCAGTCTACATAGAATATGATTTTAATCTTTTAGACGTGTACTTTGAAAAAAAAATAAAGAGTCTGAGCTAAAATTCCTTTGTATCGGCCCCATATAGTAAACTGCAACAATCTTACAGGAAATGGTTCCTTATATTGTAAACAGTATTGCATGTGTGTTACACCTTTGGGATAATTCACTTTTGTTTTTTTTATTGTATGTAGTTATGATGACTTGCTGATTGCAAACTTTCAGATAAGTCCCTTGGAATTGTGGCTTCTGTTCTACAATCTCCAAACTCCTTGATAGAGCAGGATTGCAACTGATTGGTTGTTGGTACAACGGAGTTAAAAGCTGAGCTGTAGTCGATAAACGGCAGCCATGCATAGCAGTCTCTCTTCAAACATTCATTCATTCATATATTTTTTAATTCATTAATTTATTTAATTAATTATGCTTTTGCTTTGTCATCTTGTTATGCAGACTTGCTGACTGTAAACTCACAGATAAATCCTGTGGAATTGTGGCTGCTGTTCTACAGTCCCCAAACTCCCTGACAGAGCTGGACCTGAGCACCAATGACCTGGGAGATTCTGGAGTTCAGCTTCTCTCTAAAGGACTGTCTAGTCCCCACTGCAAATTGCAGACATTAATGTGGGTGGTAGTTACAGTGACAGCAGGACATCCACACATCTCTTAATCCTTTCAGAAACGCTCCTGATCACAATCACTTATTGATCACTTATTCATTTACTTTCATCTGTCTTTATTTTTTGTTCTATTGAGCTACACACTTTAACAACAATTACCATCACCATTGTTATAATATCTGGCAATAAAGTGTATTCATCTGTCTATCATGCTTACACATTATAGGGTCACTGACTGTCACTTTACACATTCACACAGACACACACACACACACACACACACACAAACACACACACACACACACTCACACACACACACACACACACATACACACACACACACACACACACACACACAAACAGACCTACAGACCCACAAACAGCTGACATCATAACAGTTGTCATATAAACCTTAACTACATTCTCTCTCTCTTTGACGCTGAAGGTCTACGTGAGGTCCTCAGTGATGTTAACACCAAGACATTTAAAAGATGAAACTCTCTCCACCTGTGACAATGATTATCTCCTTTGGTTGTTTTTTTTTATGTTGTTGTCCTGAAACTGTTCCACAAGGCCAGTCACCTCCTTCCTTTGTGCTGCCTCACCTGCCCCAGAGATCAGTCCAGTTTTGCAAATTTGACAACCCTGGTGTTAGGCTGGGTGGAGTCAGTCATATGTAGAGAGGGTGTACAGCATTGGACTCAGCCTTGTGAGGTTCCCGTGTTGATGGCTATCTGGTTGGATGTGCTGTCTCCCAAGACTGACTGTTAGAACCAGTCTGCGGAGGCTTGATGGCACCAGCTGTTAAAAGCCCCAGAGATCAGTCCAATGTGGCGTCTGCAAATTTGACAACCCTGGTGTTAGGCTGGGTGGAGACACAGTGATATGTAGTGAGGGGACTCAGCCCACAGTCTTGTGGGGTTCCCGTGTTGATGGTTATCTGGCTGGATGTGCTGTCTCCCAGTCAGACTGACTGTTAGAAAATTCAGAACCAGTCTGCAGAGGCTTGATGGCACCCTTAGAGAGTGGAGCTGGTTGGTGATCTTAGCTGGTACAACTGAGTTAAAAGCTGAGCTGTAGTCGATAAACAGCAGCCGTGCATAGCAGTCTCTCTTCAAACACTTTCTGTCATTCATTCATTCATTCATTTTTTTTTTTATTGATGCTTTTGCTTTGTCGTCTTGTTATGCAGACTTGCTGACTGTAAACTCACAGATAAATCCTGTGGAATTGTGGCTGCTGTTCTACAGTCTCCAAACTCCCTGATAGAGCTGGACCTGAGTCACAATGACCTGGGAAATTCTGGAGTTCAGCTTCTCTCTAAAGGACTGTCTAGTCCCCACTGCAAACTGCAGATATTAAGGTGGGTGGTAGTTACAGTGACAGCAGGACATCCACACATCTCTTAATCCTTTCTTAAACGCTCCTGATCACAATCACTTATTGATCGCTTATTAATTTATTTTTGTCTGTCTCTTTATTTTTTGTTCTATTGAGCTACAAACTTTAACAACAATTACCATCACCATTGTTATAATATCTGGCAATAAAGTGTATTCATCTGTCTATCATGCTTACACATTATAGGGTTCACTGACTGTTACTTTACACATTCACACAGACACACACACACACACACAAACACACACAGACCTACACACAGACGTACACACATCTCACATCATCACAGTTGTCATATAAACCTTAACTACATTCTCTCTCTCTGTGACGTTGAAGGTCCAGGTGAGGTTCTCAGTGATGTTATCTCCTTTGGTTGTTTTTTTTATGTTGTTCTCCTGGCACCGTTCCACAAGGCCAGCCACCTCCTTCCTTTGTGCTGCCTCACCTGCCTCAGAGATCAGTCCAATGTGGCGTCTGCAAATTTGACAACCCTGGTGTTAGGCTGGGTGGAGGCACAGTGATATGTAGTGAGGGGACTCAGCCCACAGCCTTGTGGGGTTCCCGTGTTGATGGTTATCTGGCTGGATGTGCTGTCTCCCAGTCTGACTGACAGTTAGAAAATTCAGAACCAGTCTGCAGAGGCTTGATGGCACCCTTAGAGAGTGGAGCTGGTTGGTGATCTTAGCTGGAACAGCGGAGTTAAAAGCTGAACTGTAGTCAATAAACAGCAGCCGTGCATAGCAGTCTCTCTTCAAACACTTTCTGTCATTCATTCATTCATTCATTCATTCATTTATTCTTTCATTTATTTATTTATTTATGCTTTTGCTTTGTCATCTTGTTATGCAGACTTGCTGACTGCAAACTGACAGATAAATCCTGTGGAATTGTGGCTGCTGTTCTACAGTCTCCAAACTCCCTGATAGAACTGGACCTGAGTCACAATGACCTGAGAGATTCTGGAGTTCAGCTTCTCTCTAAGGGACTGTCTAGTCCCCACTGCAAACTGCAGACATTAATGTGGGTGGTAGTTACAGTGACAGCAGGACATGCACACATCTCTTAATCCTTTCAGAAACGCTCCTGATCACAATCACTTATTGATCACTTATTAATTTACTTTCATTTGTCTTTCCTTTTTTTTCCAATTGAGCTACACACTTTAACAACAATTACCATCACCATTGTTATAATATCTGGCAATAAAGTGTATTCATCTGTCTATCATGCTTACACATTATAGGGTTCACTGACTGCTACTTTACACATTCACATAGATACACACACACACACATAAACACACACACAC
>PYXC01002824.1:947500-960000 GCA_015244755.2 Tenualosa ilisha | reverse complement strand
TTTGTGCGTGTGTATAAGTGTATTTGTGTGTGTTGTTGTTGTTTTCGAAGATTACCATCGTGTGTGTGTGTGTGTGTGTGTGTGTGTGTGTGTGTGTGTGTGTGTCTGTGTGTGTGTGTTATCCCATTGTGCAGGAGTATATGTGTGTGAGCATGTGTGTGTTGTTGTTTTCGAAGATTACCATCAGGTGTGTGTGTGTGTGTCTGTCTGTCTGTCTCTATGTATATGTGTTTTGTTTTCAATGTTTTCCATGAGTGCCAGCAGGTGCCTGTGTGTGTGTGTGTGTGTGTGTCTTTTCTATCTGTGTCTGTATCTGTATCTATCCTGCGTGTGTTAGCGGTGTGTACAGCAGTATGTGTGTGTGTGTGTGAGCATGTGTGTGTTTTTGTTTTCGATGATTACCATCAGGTGTGTGTGTGTGTGTTTGTGTGTGTGTGTGTTAGCGCAGTGTACAGGAATATGTGTGTGTGTGTGTGAGCATGTGTGTGTTTTTGTTTTCGAAGATTACCATCGGGTGTGTGCGTGTGTGTGTGTGTGTGTGTCTGTCTGTGTCTATGTGTATGTGTTTTGTTTTCTTTGTTTTCCATGATTACCAGTAGGTGTGTTTGTGTGTGTGTGTGTGTGTGTGTGTATGTGTGTGTGTGGGGGTCTTTTCTGTTGACGTGTGTTTTGGTGTCTTTTGTTTCTGAAGATTGTGTGTGTGTGTGTGTGTATGTTTGTGTGTGTGTGTGTGTTAGTGCAGTGTACAGGAGTATATGTGTGTGTGTGAGCATGTGTGTTGTTGCTTTCGAAGATTACCATCAAGTGTGTGTGTGTGTATGTGTGTGTGTGTGTCCTCTCATCCACCCCACTTCTTCCTTTCTTCCTCTTACCTCCTTCTCTAACATGTCATTTGTGTGTGTGTGTGTGTGTGTGTGTGTTGTTTTCAATGATTGCCAGCAGATTGCCTCCTCCACTCTTCAGTCACTCATCTCTTACTCATTATCTTTCTTCCTCACCTGTATCACTCCTTTCTCCTCTTTTAACCCCCTTCTCTCTATCTCTCTCTGCCTCTTCCTCCTCTCTACTACATCTGCTCCTTTTTCTCTTCCCGCCCTCCATCCCTGCCCTGTGTGTGTGTGTGTGTGAGTGTGTCTGTGTGTCTGTGTGTGTGTGTGTGTGTATGTGTGTGTGTGAGAGAGTGTGAGTGTGAGTGTGTGTGTGTGTGTGTGAGAGAGAGAGAGAGAGAGAGCAACAGCTGTCTCTCCTCATATTCTGATGAGGATGTTTCTCTCCTCTCCTCTTGTCTGCAGATGCCTGTAAACTCACACTGGACCCAAACACAGCACACAGACGTCTCTCTCTCTCTGAGGGGAACAGAAAGGTGACATGTGTGAGAGAGGTGCAGTCGTATCCTGACCACCCAGAGAGATTTGACTACAGGCCTCAGGTGTTGTGTAGAGAGGGTCTGTCTGGACGCTGCTACTGGGAGGCTGAGTGGAGTGGGGGTGATGGGGCTGATATAGCTGTGGCCTATAAAAGCATCAAGAGGAAAGGGAGGAGTGGTGATGTCATAATGGGCTGTAATGCCAAGTCCTGGAGTTTGTCCTGCTCTCTTCTCGGTTACTTTGTCAGTCACAATAGTAAACACACTGACATACCTGCCCCCTCCTCCGGCTCCAGAAGAGTAGGAGTTTACCTGGACTGGCCGGCCGGCACTCTGTCCTTCTACAGCGTCTCCTCTGACACACTCACACACCTGCACACGTTCCACTCCACATTCACTGAGCCCCTCTATCCAGGGTTTGGGGTTTATAACTCCTCAGTGTCCCTGTGCCAGATCACATGAGCTCCTCCTCCAACAGGTACGTCCACCTGTCACCTTTTGATACCATTTTCATAATTTCATCCTCCTTTTCTTCCCCTCTTTTCTCCTCTCTTCTTTCTCTCCTCCTTCTCTTCTTTCACTGTCCCTTCATCTAGTTTTCTCCTCCTCCTCCTTCCTTCCCTTTTCCTTTCATTTATGCCTCCCTCTATCTCTTTGTTATTCTCATCCCTCCATCTATCCTCCATCTCTACCTCTCCTTCTCTCATCTGCCTTTCTGTCTTCTCCTTTCTTCTCTCTCTTTTTGCCTCCTCTCTCCTGTCCTTCTCATTTTCTTCACTCTCTACATTTGCCCTTTTCCTCCATCTGTCTCTCATCATCCTTTTTCTCCTCTCTCTTTTTTCCTTTCTTGCGAATCTTTCTCTTCCCTCTCTCCTTCTCCTCTTTCACTGGTCTTTCTCCTCTTTCACACACACACACACACACACACACACACACACACACACTTACACACATACGCGCGCACACACACACACACACACACACACACACACTCACTCACCCTTTCTCTCTCAGTTTTTCTCATCCCTCCATCTGTCTCCCATCCTCCTCTCTGACCCCTTTACCCCTCCTCTCTCTCTTTTTTGCTTTCTCCCTTTTTCTCTCTCTGGGCTCTATTTTCACGATCATATGCGCATTGTCTAAAGTCTGTCGCGCAAGTTGCTTTGTGGGCGTGCCCGACACAATTTGGTATTTTGACGGCGGCAAAAGCGAACATTGCGCCAGGCGCATGGTTCAAAAGGGTTGGTCTTAAAGTACTTCATTAGTCATGGGTGTGTTTGGGCGTAACATACAATTAACCAATCAGGATTTATACTCTCATTCCCTTTAAAAGCCAGCAGCGCATTTTCCATGGTGTGTTGCTATTACGATGGCGAATTTACCCGGAAGACAGGAACGTTTTTTGATGGAGGAGACCGATCTGCTAGTGCGTGAGGTAAAAGCGCGTGAACAGGTTATCTTTGGGGATGGAAAGAATCCCCCCAAACCTCCACGGGTCAAGGAAGTATGGGAGGAAATATCTTCAGTTGTGTCCTCCGCCTTTGGCAAAAAAGAACATCCGAACAGTGCCGAAAGCGGTACAATTATGTTAGAAGACGGGGGAAACAAAAGCTTTCAACGCAAATCAATAAATATTGTGATATATGTGATGTACATTTATATTTCATATTTCCAGGGACTCCATAATCTTTTTCTACACATGAAAAACTTTTGTATAAACCTTGCTGCGCGCTCCTGCTCATGAGAGAAGCAGGGTGTGCGCATTGTGCACGCTTTCATATCCCAAAGCGCTGTGCGCCCCTAAAATAGCTTTTCAGCAATGCGCAACTGACGACAGACCAGGGACTTGTTGGTCACTGGCGGATTTAATTTTTGCGTCCTTATAATAGCATCTGGCACGCTTTGCGCCAGACCACACCTCTCCTTGTGCTGACACACCCATGACGGCGCAGTGTCATGTGCTATCTAGACAACGTGATTTTTTGCCGGAAAAAATGAACGATGCGCTGGCACAGAATAGTAATGACACTATGCGCATGTCACGAATGCACAGTGCGCCGCGGCATGATAGGGCCCTCTGTCTTCATCATTCTACCATCTCTCTCTTTCTCTCTCTCTCATCTCTCCCTCCAATTCTCTTCCCTCTATCTCTCCCTTTAACTGTTCTCTCTGTCCTTTTCTTTCTCTGTCTCTTTTTCTTCATCCTCCCTTCCCTCCAAAACCCCACTCCTGTCTTTCATTCCCTCTTTCTCTGCTCTTTCTCTGGTCCCTCTCTCCTCTCCTTTTCTTATCACTCTCTTCCCCATTCCTTCATCTGTTCCTCTTTCTCTGTTTGCCCTCTTCATCTTCCTCCTCCTCTCATACTCCCTCTTTTCTCTCTCTCCCTCTTTTCTCTCTCTCTCTATTTCTTTCCCCCTTTCTCTATTCCCTCTCTTTTAACTCCTCATTTTGTGTTACTCTCCTCCTCCTCCTCCTTTTCTGCTCCCTCAATCTCCTCTCTTTCGCTGCTCACTCTATCCACCTTTCTTTTACCCACTCTCTCCTAATCCCTCCATCTTTTCCTCATCCTCCTTTTCCTCCTGTTCCACTCATTCTCTCTGTTTTTGTTCTCTCATTCTTCTCCCTTAGTCTCTTCTCCTCTCTTACTCCCTATTCCCTCTCTCTCTGATCCCTCTCTTTTTGCTTCTCTTCTCTTTGCTTTTGTTCCTCTCCTCCTCTTCTCCCTCCATATCCTCTCCCCTCCTCTTTTTCTCTTTCCCCCCTTCCCCTCTATGATCCATCTCTTTTTTTTCTGTGCCTCTCTCTCTGCTCTCTCCACATCCTCTCTCCTCCATCTCTCTCCTCTGCCCTCTTCTGCTTCTCATTCTCCTTCTCTGTTCTGCACTTTCTCTTTTTTCTTCTTTCTTCTTCTGTTCTCCTCATCACTCCATTCTGTCATTTCCCTGTTTATCCAATTCCCTCTCTCTCTTCTTCTTACCTACTCTTCCACCTTTCATTTTTTCTCTCTCTGTTTCTCTTCTCCTCTCTACTCCCTTTCTCATTTTCTGTCATTGTCTCCTCTCTCTACAGCAGCTGAACAGACTGGGTCTGCTGCCGTTACTGTGTGTGTGTGTGTGTGTGTGTGAGTGTGTGTGAATGTGTGTGTGTGCACCTGTCACCTATAGCTTTCCCTCTTTCCCCCCCTTGTCCTCTTCTTCTCTCTTTCTGCTCCTCTCTTCTCTCTGTCTCTGCTCCTCCCACACACACACAATAATAAAGTCTCTGTTTCCTGCTTCCTCCTAGGAGTGGACCTGCACCAGCCGCCACTCTGTCCTTCTACAGCGTCTCCTCTGACACACTCACCCACCTGCACACGTTCATTCTGTCAGACTAAAGTTTATTGTGACTCCTCAGTGTCCCTGTGCCAGATCACATGAGCTCCTCATGCTGCAGGAACACCAGAGTCACACACTCCTCTTCATACTGTTCTTGTGTGAGAGACTGAGATGCTCTGAAATTACTGATAGTCTATTTTCTTTATGTTTTTGTTTATATCTGCTTGGTGTTCCAATGCAAATGTTGATTTTCCCCATATTTAGTGATTGTCACAAATCATATGAGCTGCAGGAACACCAGAGTCACACAATCCTGCACACGCACGCACACGCACACGCACACGCACACACACACACACGCACACATTCACACACTCACACACTCACACACTCACACACGCACACACTCACACACGCGCACACGCACACACTCACACACGCACACACTCACACACGCACACACACACAGACACACACACACACGCACACACGCACACATTCACACACTCACACACGCACACACAGACACACACACACATTCACACAGACACACTCACACAGACACACACACACACACACACACACACACACACACACTAAAGATAAGATCTTTTGGAAAAAAGTATTCTGTTAATCCGCACTCATACAGTTCAATATTCCAAAATATTATTTTTTCCAAATATAAAAAATGGTGGATGCTTTCGAGCTGAAACCCTTACGTCTCCTTGACGCTCACTGTTGTAACTATTAAACCTGTTTCCTGAAGTTCCAGAGTCTTCAACTAGTCTGCAATTCTTTCTACAAACCAGAAGCTATAAGTAGGAACACAGATAGGCTGTAGCCTGACATCACAATTGATCCTGCACAGCTCCAACAAGGCTAGTGTGTGTGTGTGCTCATGGGTAATCACGCAACAGTGCAGACTGACGGTTTCCCAGGGTCTTAAAGAGTCTTAAAATGTATAAAAATGTCAATTTAAGGCCTTAAAAAGTCCTAAATATAGTAAACCATTGTACAGTAGTACAGTCTAAAATACATTTAGTTTAGGTCTTAAATTGGTCTGGGTTTTGAATTAGTGTGGATGCGCTGGTGTGGTGCATTTCATGTGGACTATGTCACCTGCTTGAGTTGTGTCAAGTTGTGTCTTCCATTTGAGGGGAAATTTTTTTTTTTTTTCAATGTGAATTTGGAAGTTGTAGTCAAAAGCATGATTTACAAAATCTACCCTATGGATGTAGACTCCTTACATTTGACATAGAATCCCACAAACCTTTAAATTTCAATCAGAATGGTCATAAAAAGGTCTTAAAGAGTCTTAAATTGAACTTGTTGAGACCTGTAGAAACCCTGGGTGGGTGTAGCATCTGCACCTCCCTGCCATGTCTGGATGCTTGTGGGGTCAGAGGATGGGGAACAGTGGGGTGTGTGTGTGGGAGCATCTCCATCCCCCTGGGCAGATAGTTTATCAGCAGCAGTGGGTCTCGCACTGGGCAGCTGCTTCTAGTGTCCCTTAGCTCTCCCTGCTCATCACCTCTCTCCTCTCAGTATGGGGAGAAATCTCACAGCACTCGGATTCTCAAGCCTCAGAGAAATGATCCACCTTCTAAGCTCCTCTCTCTGTCTAAATAGGTTATAAAGATCTGATTCTCTTCTAAGCTCCTCTCTCTGTCTGAATAGGTTATAAAGATCTGATTCTCTTCTAAGCTCCTCTCTCTGTCTGAATAGGTTATAAAGATCTGATTCTCTTCTAAGCTCCTCTCTCTGTCTGAATAGGTTATAAAGATCTGATTCTCTGACACCACTAATGAATATACTGTATTATAATTAAATATGTGGGTGGTGTTTAGTGAAGCCCCACCTCCACAATGCAGAGGAAGTACTAATGAAACATGACTACTGAGAGGATCTAAAGCTGCTGATTCTGGGACCAGATGTTTCACAACATGAGAGTTCCTCATTTCTGTTCCACCATTTCCCCCATTTGTTTTGTTTGCCTGCAATAGGGATCCAATCAAAAACGGGCCTCTGCTCCTGATGGGATAGAGGTGAACTAGATGCATGTTTTGAGACATTTGATCTGCCTCCATTGATTCCACCTCAGGGAAGTGGGAGATGATGGAAAGGTAGCCAGAGTGGCCTGTGTCAGTGGTCCCCAGCACTGGGAGAGATGACCTTATATGGAGACAGATTATATCAGATAGACCATAGTCACCTGGAGGATGAGACTGAGGCAAGCTCACACATTGAGACACTTAATAAAAAGCAGGCTAGACCTAGCAGGAAAAACTGATACTTTAGCAATTCTGGTGTTACTGTCAGTGGTCCTTAGCATTGACAGAGATCACCTCATGGATAAAGATTATATCAGCAAGAGACCATAGTCACCTACAGGTGAGGATGAGACTGAGTCAAGTCCAGGCAAGTTCAGTGCTACAACATAACCAGTTCTTGACTGTAGGGGAAGTGAAAGCACAGCTAACAAAACAGAAATAAAAAAACAGACTTAGAAGTCTGACTACCAAGTGAAACTGCTGATCCCCAGCTAGAATTTCAGTCATGTGACTGTGCAAGCATTTGTGGTTCTTCCTGCATAAAAAGTAGACATGACTGAACAGAGGTGCAAACACATTTTATCAGTGTAAAATAAAACATGTTACGTTAAAGATGTAACGTTGAACTGTTTTGAACATTCCTGCAGTACTATGTAAGCAATAGAACCCAAATAAAAGTGGGGTTGTTAGCGGATACACCCCCAGCTGTGGTTCCATAAAATAAAAAAACTATACTATAGGTAATCCCCCAAATGACTGAAGTACAGTAGTGAAGTATTAGTAGACATACATTGTTACTATGCCCCTCTGTAACTGACAATAAACACAGTGTGAGACTGTGGGCTTTATCTGTGATTGTCAGCACCAGTCACATGCCTGCTAACAATGTGACTGCTTACTGTGAAATTTAACCACAAAATCTTCCCCTTTGGCTCTGACACTATCTCTGATCCTCTTTTCCTGTGTCTCAGTGCTGTAATTGTGTTAAGAGAGACTGGAGGCTCAGCGCAAAACCTCTGCTCTCTTTGCTACAGCACACTGGCCTCTCAGGCCCTTTTCCCTGTGAGACAGAAGAGTCTCAGTGTTCTGTGTGTCGTGTTCAGACCTGTTCTCATACAGTCAGTCTATGGATTTGCTGTGTTCTCAGGGGCAGCTGAAGAGTTGATGAGGAACAGCTGAGACTGAAGGACTATTTTTCTGGACACTGAGGTAAGGTGAATCACAGCCTAATCACTTTTGACTTTGGAAACATGGTGACATTGTGTGGATTGATGTACTCTGTGGTCCCCTCTGTTACATACTAAAGGCAAACAATAGTAAAATATTTAGTTTAATGTAAACATGCCATAGTCAGAGCCACCACACTCATTTATACCATAGAACTATCTAAAGAAATGGACCAGAAACTCATCAGTGCCAATGATATTTGTCATTTGGGCGTATATATTATGGCATGCCGTATTGAATGGATATCTAAATATATATAGAGTGAAACTTGAATATATGGAATATATATATATCCTAGTATATCCTCATTACTCATGAGAGCTACAACTAAATTTCTTGCAGACTCGCTCTGGCTCATATTGCAAACCTCTAACTGCCACATAGATACGTAATGACAAAAGATGGCGCCAGTGCCGTGATGACGTCAGTTTTGAAGTTCATTCAATGTATTCAAGCATTCATACAATATATTCAAGCGTTCATTCAATATATTCAAGCGTTCATTCAATATATTTAAGTCTCATTCCATATATTCAAACATTCATTCCATATATTGAAGGTTCATTCAATATATTCAGGTTTCATTCAATATATTCAAACATTCATTCGATATATTTTGTTATTTCCTAAATGGCATGCCATAACACACACACACACACACACACACACACACACACACATATACATACATATATATATATATATATTAACACTTTATATTAGCACACACAGATCCACCGTTAACAAGCTGCTTATTAACATGCTAATTAATAATTAATAACATACTAGCTTAGTCACTACAAATCACTTATTAATACCTTATTCCGCATGACTTTATTCTACCCATAACAGACCATTAACTTGGAATTCTTCCAATATTAACTCCTAATTACTGTTCATTCGCAGATAGTAAGTTAGTATATATGAATTATGATTTTAATATGCTTTGGTTAGTGTGGGGCTTATAAGACAGTAGTACAACAGGAGCAGTTATTCTCCTTCAGTAATACTGAGGCAAGATGGTCTATTCATAGGAACAAAACCCAAAGCTACAAGTTCTAATCTTGTCCTAATAAGTCCTAATTACATTTTTTGATAGAGAATAATTGTTCCTGAGAATACCTGTTCCTGTTGTACTAGCACCTTATAAGCCCCTTACTGAGCAAAGCATATTCATATCATAATTCATACACAACAACTAACTAACTTACAATGGCAAATTTCTTAATTAATGGTCTTGTTAGAATTTTGTGTGATTTTATGTGATCTCCTGTTCCCGTTTCTAACTATCAAATGAATAATCCCCCTTTTGTGTGAGGCTCCAAGTTATCTATACAGCCGAGGCTGTACAGCATGTTCAGTAAACAACTGGCGTGGCCTGATGGGGCCCCAGAGTTCGCCTTGAGCGGTGATCATGTGTCGATGCTTGTTAGGTGCCGATCTTTGGTATGTGCATGTATGTTCCTGTTTTGGCTACGAACGGTTTGCTCAAATCTAAACCCTTGAGTGTGTCTCCGAGTTATGTTCTTATATGGAATGTCGCCAAGATTAGAAACTGTTCCAGTTGTTGTTTTCTACGGTTTATGATGGATTTATGATTAGACTTTAAAGTATATGTAGGACCCATTTTCTCGAGACCAGAGGAGAAGGATCCAGACGAGCTACGCTACAACATCTTCGCGTCCTGTCTCAACCTCGCGGGAGAGACAGAAGAGTGACTTAAGCAGATAGTCTTTAGACTTCGCTTTGTTACTTCAACCTTTTTATTTTTCATCTAATCAACAGTTGTAATTCATTTAATTAATCCTGTAATAAATCATTGATCCTGATCCAACGTAACCGAGTCATCCAATCTTCTATTCCACTGGGAAGAGAACACAAAGCAATCTTAAAGGTGAACAGTAACTTCAGGTGTAAAGTTAAATTGGAAAACCCCGAAAATCCAACAGTCCACTATGGGTAGAATAAGCTCATGCAGAATATGGTATAATAAGTGATGTGTAATGACTATTAGGATTTAAAAAATAAATAATAAAAAAACTTTTTTATGGTTAAAGTGATATGCCCTATTGAAAATAAAATGTGGCACAACTTACGCCTTAAAATAAGTCTATGTGTGGGGTAGGTTGAGTCATATATCTTGTAAGAATTATGGCAATTTATTCAGCCATTAAACTAAAACTTCTATTCAGTGGTGATTTTTAAGCTGGTTGATACTGTTGTTAACGCAGAAAAGATACAAAACCTGCATGTACAGATAGAGCTAAACTACACTAGCACTAAAATAACCAATGATTTTAAATCACGTTTGAACAAGTAGGGAGACTTTCTTTCCCTGCACCCCCTGTCCACTACACCCCAGATTCTACTCCATGTCCCACTCATGCAAGCTGCAAGGGGAGACCATCTGTCTCTCTCTCCTTTCTGTATTTACCAACATTTTTATATATCCTTGGATTACTTCCCTCAGCAAACAGTAGGTTCGGTTGCCCATAGATTAGTAGTCCCAGTCCAGGGAGCTCTCAGGTGCAGACTGGCTATAGGCTCCCCGTCATGAACAGGTCAGACATTTCAAAGTACTTTGGGGGCCCCAGGCAAACAGGAGCTGGGGGCCCTGATGAGTTGATGAGATAAAGGGCTGCTCTGATGTTTTTGTAAAAGTTCTGAAATTATTTTCAGTACATGCTTTTTGTTGTTTCTGTCCCAATGAGACACTGGTTCAGTATTTTTTTGTCTGTTGTTTTGGTTCCAGTGATACACTGACTGTGATGTGAATCCAGAGGCTGAAGGTCAGCAGCTCATTGAGAAACACAGGTGTGTTACCATGGAGACTGAGGAGGACATGGATGAGCCTGGGAACAGGAACGAAACATCAACACAGACCACAGGGTGAGTGTGGACACACATACACACACATACACATACAGTCATTAGTAGTAAATCCATGTGCTTTGTCTCTCTGTTTGCAGTCCACATCCACCCAGTGGTGTGTCCTTGAAGAGTGATTGGTCCCTGCCTTTACCTCCCAAATTCAGCAGTGAACCAGAGCCATCAGGACTAGAGTGAGTTTAGACATGAGGGTGGAGATGGGTGGTACACACACACACACACATACACACACACACACACACAGCTTCCTTGATTCCAACCAAACTGGTTTCAAAAGTGGCCACTCCACTGAAACGACGCTGACAGAAGTCTTAAAAGAAGCCGGAGTGGCAGCTTGATCCTCAATACTCATCCTCTCTGACCTATCAGCAGCATTTGATGTGGTCAACCACCGTATCCTATTAAACAAATTCACAAACATGGGCATCAATTGTAAAGTGCACTCCTGGTCTGAATCCTATCTCACAGGATGATTGTTCAGTATTTCATGGCTAAGGCAAACATCTGCATTATGGTACCTCACCACAGGGGTGCCCCAAGGCTCAGTCCATGGGCCCCTTCTCTTTGCCATACTACCTCTCCAATCATCCACTCACATGGCTTCTCAATTCAGTTCATTTCAGTTTTATTTATACAGCGGCATTTACAATGGTATTGTCTCATGGCACTTTACAGAAGGAGCACCCAAGAGCAACAGGGGCAAAGAAAAACTTCCTTATGTTTAGTTAGTCTAGGAAGAAGCCTTGGGCAGATCCACAACTCAAGGGACTAACCCCACTGCCAGGGGTCATGCAGGAAAATTACAATCAATAGTAACCATGATAGACTACAAGTTGTCTATGGTTTTAGCTAAGGTTCATAATAGTTCCAGGTAGTCGGTCCATAGTAATGGTAGTCAGTCCATAGGTGGTTATCAGGAATTATGGCTGGACAATGTAGCAGCGGCCAGACATAGTGTTAAACTCAAAGGAGTGAGATGGGTCATGGGGGTAACAATAAGAGTCCGTTTGACAGTGCCATTGTGAGGGAGGTCAGTCACAAGGCCAGTCGGGCCTGGCATGGGCATCTAGGGAGGGCCTCTATAATGGAGAATCGGTCCTGGCATGGGCCTCCAGTTGTGTTGGTTGCAGTCCACTCAGGAGGGGAGGGTGAGAGGAGTCCGCCGGAAGGGAGCAGGGATGACACTCAGTATAGATGATTGTGAAGGAAATGAATTAGACCAGGCTCACACATCAGAAGCAAATGTGTCATTGAGAAGTGAGAAGTGATGATTTGCCATGCACCATCCCTAACTATGGGAAGCAGTAAAGAGGAAGGTTATAAGTCTAAACTTAAAGGTATTAAGAATGTCCGCTTGTGGGATGTGGGGGGGGGGATTATTCCACGGGAGGGGCGCATGGTAACAAAATGCTCTTCCTCCTATCAAAGATTTTGATATTCTTGGGATTACAAGAAGACCAGCATTTTGGGATCTTAGGGTTCTAGGAGGGTGGGAAGGGACAAGTAAGTCTTTAATATATGTTGGAGCATGACCATTGAAGGCTTTGTAGGTTAGGAGGAGTATTTTAAAATCAATTCGACTTTTAATAGGGAGCCAATGTAAGGAAGCAAGGATAGGAGAGATATGTTCATATTTTTTAGTCCTAGTGAGTG
>PYXC01002824.1:937500-942500 GCA_015244755.2 Tenualosa ilisha | reverse complement strand
AGAAGAAGGTCTACTGCTTTGTGCATCTGAGCATCCAGGAGTTTCTAGCAGCTATTTTCGTATTTAACTCCTACATGACTGAGAACCTCCAGCCATTGACATTCCTCCTACATGAAGAACATAGACAGGATTCCAGCCCTTCTATTTTATCATCTCTTCAGTCAGCATTGGGCTTGCAATCACAAGATCATCTACACGTGTTGCTGAAGAGTGCAGTGGATGAGGCTTTGAAGAGTAAGAATGGACACCTGGATCTTTTCCTTCGCTTCTTAATGGGCATCTCTCTAGACAGCAATCAGAGACTTCTGCAAGGTCTGCTGAATCAAGTGCACAACACCTCAAAGAGCATCAAAGAGACATGTCAGTATATGAAGAAGCTTAACAGTGAAGATCTCTCTCCAGAAAGATGCATCAATCTTTTCCACTGCTTGTTTGAAATGAATGATCGTTCCATGCACAAAGAAATCCAGAAACTCTTGTCATCAAATAACTTTAAACAGAAGTTGTCTCCTGCTCACTGTTCAGCTCTGGCCCACATGCTTCTGATGTCTGAGGAGGTGCTGGATGAGTTTGACTTGAAGAAATACAACACATCAGATGAGGGACGCAGGAGACTGATCCCAGCTGTGAGGTGCTGCAGAAAGGCACGGTGAGAGTTTAACGGAAACTTTTTATTACTATTATTGATCTTATACATGCTTTTATTTTCATTTATTTAAAAATGAGATCATACTTTAGCTCATATACTGAATATTATAGACCAGTCAGCTGTTGTATTTCATCTCAGTCTACATAGAATATGATTTTCATCTGTTAGACGTGTACTTTGTAATAAAAAATAAAGAGTCTGAGCTAAAATTCCTTTGTATCGGCCCCATATAGTAAACTACAACAATCTTACAGGAAATGGTTCCTCATATTGTAAACAGTATTGCATGTTTATTACACCTTTGGGATAATTCACTTTTGTTTTTTATAGTATGTAGTTATGTGGACTTGCTGATTGCAAACTCTCAGATAAGTCCCTTGGAATTGTGACTTCTGTTCTACAATCTCCAAATTTCTTGATGGAGCTGGATTGCAACTGATGGTTTGTTGTAAAATGAAACATGATTATATTACTGATATTTAATGCAAGATAGATATCTGTTCACAGTAAGGGTTTAGGTCACACTTTAGATTAGGGTCCACATATTCACTATTAACTAGCATTTTATTACCATGCAAATTAACATACTAGCCATTTGTTAGTCATTACAAGTCACTTATCATTACGCTTATTCTAAGGAACAGTTATTCTCAATCAAAAAGACGTAATTAGGACTTATTTAGACACTATTAGGCACCTGCAATTTTTATACTAGTTTACTATGCAAGATAAGCCTAATAAGCCTAATAAGATTGATAAAAATTCTCGATGGTTTTCGGCAGTTCAGAGTTCATTTCCAAGTTAGCTTGTACGTATAGCCTCATTACAGTTGTTTACCAACATAAAAGCTGACCGGTGATCGTGCATGAGGAGGTGAATGCAAACGGGGAGACGAGCTGTGAGTCTGTGGAGTTCAGTGAGGGGGCGTGGCCGTGACCAGGTCCGATGCAGACCTGACAGTTCCTTTCCAAGTTAGCTTGTACGTATAGCCTCATTACAGTTGTTTACCAACATAAAAGCTGACCGGAAATGGTCGACCATCCTTAACATTGTGCCCCTTTGAGACACGCACACACACAGAGAGACACAGAGAGAGACCTACACATCTCTCTCTGTGATGGTGAAGGTCCAGGTGAGGTCCTCAGAGATGTTAACACCAAGAAATTTAAAAGAGGAAACTCTCTCCACCAGTGACAATGATTATCTGGTTTGGTTGTTTTTTTATGTTATTGTCCTGGCACCGTTCCACAAGACCAGCAGCCTCCTTCCTTTGTGCTGCCTCACCTGCCCCAGAGATCAGTCCAATGTGGCGTCTGCAAATTTGACAACCCTGGTGTTAGGCTGGGTGGAGACACAGTGATATGTAGTGAGGGGACTCAGCCCACAGCCTTGTGGGGTTCCTGTGTTGATGGTTATCTGGCTGGATGTGCTGTCTCCCAGTCTGACTGACTGTTAGAAAATTCAGAACCAGTCTGCAGAGGCTTGATGGCACCCTTAGAGAGTGGAGCTTGTTGGTGATCTTAGCTGGTACAACTGAGTTAAAAGCTGAACTGTAGTCGATAAACAGCAGCCGTGCATAGCAGTCTCTCTTCAAACACTTTCTGTCATTCATTCATTCATTCATTTTTTTTTTTCTGCTATTGCTTTGTCATCTTGTTATGCAGACTTGCTGACTGTAAACTCACAGATAAGTCCTGTGGAATTGTGGCTGCTGTTCTACAGTCTCCAAACTCCCTGATAGAACTGGACCTGAGTACCAATGACCTGGGAGATTCTGGAGTTCAGCTTCTCTCTAAGGGACTGTCTAGTCCCCACTGCAAACTGCAGACATTAAGGTGGGTGGTAGTTACAGTGACAGCAGGACATCCACACATCTCTTAATCCTTTCAGAAACGCTCCTGATCACAATCACTTATTGATCACTTATTAATTTACTTTCGTCTCTCTCTATTTTTTGTTCAATTGAGTTACACACTTCAGCAACAATTACCATTACAAGCAATTACAGGCCCTCCCCCGTCAGGTCTGTGATGTTGAAGGTCCAGGTGAGGTCCTCAGTGATGTTAACACCAAGAAATTAAAAAGAGGAAACTCTCTCCACCTGTGACAATGATTATCTCCTTTGGTTGTTTTTTTATGTTGTTGTCCTGGCACCGTTCCACAAGGCCAGCCACCTCCTTCCTTTGTGCTGCCTCACCTGCCCCAGAGATCAGTCCAATGTGGCGTCTGCAAATTTGACAACCCTGGTGTTAGGCTGGGTGGAGACACAGTGATATGTAGTGAGGGGCCTCAGCCCACAGCCTTGTGGGGTTCCCGTGTTGATGGTTATCTGGCTGGATGTGCTGTCTCCCAGTCTGACTGACTGTTAGAAAATTCAGAACCAGTCTGCAGAGGCTTGATGGCACCCTTAGAGAGTGGAGCTGGTTGGTGACCTTAACTGGTACAACAGAGTTAAAAGCTGAGCTGTAGTCGGTAAACGGCAGCCGTGCACAGCAGTCTCTCTTCAAACACTTTCTGTCATTCATTCATTCATTCATTCATTCATTCATTCATTCATTCATTCATTCATTCATTTATTTATTTATTTATTGATGCTATTGCTTTGTCATCTTGTTATGCAGACTTGCTGACTGTAAACTCACAGATAAATCCTGTGGAATTGTGACTGCTGTTCTACAGTCTCCAAACTCCCTGATAGAACTGGACCTGAGTACCAATAACCTGGGAGATTCTGGAGTTGAGCTTCTCTCTAAAGGACTGTCTAGTCCCCACTGTAAACTGCAGACATTAAGGTGGGTGGTAGTTACAGTGACAGCAGGACATCCACACATCTCTTAATCCTTTCAGAAATGCTTGTGATCACAATCACTTATTGATCGCTTATTAATTTATTTTCATCTGTCTTTATTTTTTGTTCTTTTCAACTGCACATTTTAACAACAATTACCATCACCATTGTTATAATATCTGGGTTCACCAAGGTTTCACTGACTGTCACTTTACACATTCACACAGACACACAGGCACACAGACACACACACACACACACACACACACACAGACCTACACACAGCTCACATCATCACAGCTGTCATGTAAACCTGAACTACATTCTCTCTCTCTCTCTCTCTCTCTCTCTCTCTCTCTCTCTCTCTCAGACTGTGTGGTTGTCCCCTCACAACGAAAAGTTGTACATGTCTGGCCTCAGCTCTGACATCAAATCCGTCATTTTTAAAAGAGCTGGATGTGATCAACAATCATCTTGGAGAATCAGGACTGAAGCTGTTATCTGCTAGACTGGAGGATCCTGTTTGTAAACTGGAGATGCTCAAGTAGGTTTAGAAAGAAATCTCACTATTGCATATTCACATCATCTGTCTCCATTGTAGGTCTGTATCAATATGATTCCTCAGTGTAGTGACTTGGGTTTCAAAATTGTATTTTATGCCAAATTGTATTTTGAAAACCACTTTCCACACATGGAACATGTCATCTTTGATGCACCATCCAGGAATGTGAGCAGACAGACAGACAGGGAGACGAACAGACAGACAGGGAGATGAACAGACAGACAGACAGGGAGGTGAGCAGACAGACAGGGAGATGGAAACATTGTTTAATTCAAGAATTGTTTGGACTAGTGTGTAATTTGTCAGAGAAGGTGACAGACAGGTAGGCAGGTGAACTCCAAACTCCAATGGAGTGAATTCAACCAGAACACTGATAAGACAGCAACATAATATACTGACAGTAATGACCGAATGACAGAATAGTAACCTCAAGTAAAATAGACGTAATCTAACTCAGAAACTGAGGGCCACATGGACAGAGATTCTTGTGTGTTTAGATCTTTGCTTTTACCATCTTAAAACATGGTGTGTTATGTACAAGTGAATAGTAAATATGTACAAGTAAATATGTACTGACTTGCCCAGTGAAGTGACAGGGACACTGTGCTGTAGGAGAGGCCGTCCTTTGGATGAGATGTTAAACCAACATCCTGACTGACTGTGGTCATAAAAGATTACATTTATGCATTTGTTTTACATGGTACTTGTTGTAAGAGTTGGGGTTTCCCTGGTGTCCAGGCTAAAGTTCCAACCTGGCTCATTTCAATCTGGCCTCCTTTCCACTGTAAAGTGCTTTGGGTGTCTTGAAAATTGCTAAATGTAAAATTTAGCTGTAGTAGTATTAGTTGTAGTAGTAGTAGTAGCAGTAGTAGTAGTAGTAGTAGTAGTAGTAGTAGTAGTAGTAGTAGCAGTAATAGTAGTAGTTGTAGTTTAGTTCCTGTAGAAGTTTTTACTAGTTTAATCCTGGAACATTTAGATTTTACCTGTTATGCATTAAAGTA
>PYXC01002824.1:907500-930000 GCA_015244755.2 Tenualosa ilisha | reverse complement strand
CTGAGCCCCTCTATCCAGGGTTTAGGGTTTGTTATTATGACTCCTCAGTGTCCCTGTGCCAGATCACATGAGCTCCTCATGCTGCAGGAACACCAGAGTCACACACTCCTCTTCATACTGTTCTTGTGTGAGAGACTGAGATGCTCTGAAATTACTGATAGTCTATTTTGTTTATGCTTTTGTTTATATCTGCTTGGTGTTCCAATGCAAATGTTGATTTTCCCCCATATTTAGTGATTGTCACAAATTATATGAGCTGCAGGAACACCAGAGTCACACAATCCTATGCACGTGCACACACACACACACACACACACACACACACACACACACACACGTGTGATGATAAGATCTTTTGGAATACTCATGTGTGTATTCTGTTGATTCATGACTGATTTGATGATTACTTTGTAAAATTTGATATTGTATATTGGTATTTTTTTCTTTTTTCCTAAATACATTTTATTTGAAAAACATTTATTATACTTTGAATGAGTCCAATGTTCAGAGAGGTAAATCTATGATATGATTGTATCTTTTCATTGTTTGTCATCATTTTTCATCAATAATTAAAAAGAAAATGAATTGACATGTACCATGTGACCAGACATAGTGTTATCACTGTTTCTTTAGCACCACTGAGTTAAACAGGCATAGTATTATCATACAGTTTCTTTAGCCCCACTGAGTTAAACAGGCATAGTGTTATCATACAGTTTCTTTAGCACTAATCAGTTAAAGGAGAACTCTGGTCGATTTCAACAAGTAGCTCAGTTGTTTGTGTTTACAGAGTGCTGTTAGTAGCGAGAAAAACAATACCAAAATTGAGCCTTATGGTGAAGTCAGTTTCATCGATAAATCAGGCCTGTGCAGGTAGCCCATATTGTGCTGTGTGTCTGTGGGAGTTTATCCAGTAACACCAGAGGATAGAGGCTGACTCCAGATCAGCTTGGTGACTCATGTAGTCTGTCGGGTATCAGTGTGTTCTGCCAGTGAGTTCTGTATTCCTGATAAGAGTCTGGGAGGTGCTTATAGTTGCTGGTAGACAACGGCACAATCAAGACCATCAGTTACTGACACTGGTATCCATTTTAAAGCCATCCACAGTGGAGTCAGGTGGTGACACATTCTTTCTTCTATGTATTTATTCCTCAATATCACAGAGGGATCTTTAGGAGAATGTAAATTAACTCATATCCTCACTTCATCTGAGAGATGTTTCCAGTACATTTCATTCAGTGCCGTTCACAGCTATTGAACATGAGACATATTTGATTCAGCATGAGTCATATTTGATTCAGCATGAGACATATTTGATTCAACATGACACATATTTGATTCAGCATGAGACATATTTGATTCAGCAGAATACACACTGTGAGTGACAGTGCCAACTTTTATAGCGAATACAGCCAAGAGTTATGTATCTGAATATCTCTGTAGCCGACTGCTCACATTTAACTCAGTAAATCCCTGACATATGAATGTACTTCACAACAGCAGCCTGTGAGACTGTGGACTGTTAGCATAAAGGCATGAAGACGATAGATATTTGATTTATACTGAAATTCGAGATGAATTAATTATAAATTCAGGATTAATTTAAAACAACCAATCACACAATATCATTCAGGAAATATAGTCTACATACATACAAACAAACATATGACTTGAAATGTCTCTCTTCTTCTCTCTCCCTCTCCTCCTCCTCTTTGTAACCTCCTCCCTCTCTTCTTCTCTCTCTGCCTCTCTTTCCATCCTGCCATCCTCTTTCACAACCTTTCAGATGTCTGTGTACTGATGTGTGAAGAAAGGCTGCAGGTTCTTATAACACACCTGGTCGAGTGTTAACAGGCCGGTTCTTATAACACACCTGGTCGAGTGTTAACAGACCGGTCCTTATTACACACCTGGTCGAGTGTTAACTGATAGGTCTTTATAACACACCTGGTCGAATGTTAACTGATAGGTCTTTATAACACACCTGGTCGAGTGTTAACTGATAGGTCTTTATAACACACCTGGTCGAGTGTGAATAGATTAGGCTGCCCAGCTGGCAGGTGTTCTCACAGACATTTATAAAGTCAAAGTCAAAGTCAGATTTATTGTCCCACAGTGTAATATTAATTTTACAAAATATTTTTAAATATAAGTAACTGATTCTTGAAACTTTGGCAAAAACATGTCCCACTCATAAAAGTGCTCATTCTATTGAAAATCAATAACATTTTCATGAATAAAAAGAATCCAGGTTATAATCAAGGGCTCTTTTGCACAAATGTAAGTTTGTTTTAAAGGTTTATTATTAATTTTAATATATTTCATCACTGTATGCTTGTCCACTGCCTATAAAACCAGCTGTCCTCAGTGAGGAGATAATCATTTCAACTTGATTAAAAAATAATAATGGAATTAAATAATATCTTCACCACATGAAAGAATACATTGAAGTATATATAAAAAACTACAAACAGTGAGTTTTAAACAACATTTACTATTATTTTCTGGTTGCTCAAAATGTGCCCCACATTTCAGATATGGTGTACCACCGTCAGATATTTTTAAAAAGCAATAAAATCAGGCAGGTACAAGGTCAGCTAAATTCCTAAGGGCCCCCTTTTGGAACCTTCAGCTCTACTGCATGCTGCACCATCACCCAAGCTCCTGTAAGTTTACTATTTTCTCTTAAATTTGTCACTATTTTTGAACACTGCTACTGTCGCAACCATAACGTGTCAACACCGTCTCTTTTGTTTGAAAAATATTAGTTTAGATAATAACATAAATATATACTTTTTAAGAAGAGGTGTGAGGTACCTAACAACAGAGGGAAAACAAGATGGCTAATGTGAACCACTCATGCATATTATGGGAAATAGGTGTTTGCCACCACCGTCAGATGTCACCACTGTCAGGTTTTGTGTCTGACGGTGGTGACAAAACTTCCTAATGGTCCTCAGTGGAGGCTAGACTATAATTGTTGATCACAATAAATACTACTATGTCCTATAATGTTTCATTAACCTCTCATATTTGTATGTATGTTATGTCCTCTATATAAGTTTGCCTTTCCTCTCTAGCAATTCACTGTTGTTACCAGTATCGCTTGTAGGCTATGCATTTGCAATGACTAAACTAAAAATGAAGATGCAAAGCAACATTTAAAGCAAATCTAACATTCACTGTAATTCCCTCCAATCTCATAGTTGTCATGACAAAGATACTTCCCAGCTATGTGGTCCTGGTTAATGTGAAATTGTCATGACAAAGGTATTTACTGACTACGTGGTCTTGGTTATTGTCAAGTTGTCATGATAAACACATGGACAGTCTGTCATCTTGGTAAATGTCAAGTTTTCATAACAAAGACACCCCAAACAATGTCAGGTTGACAGTAAAAAATGACATAATTTACCGCATGACAATTAATGACAGCAGTCTTGACATTCGTTAATGTTCATGACAAGTGTCATGTCATAGTCAGTCTTATGCATCCCCCTTCAAATAAAGTGTTACCGAGTTATTTCTAGGAATACAGAAAACATGGAGTCACCATTTCAGTTGCTGATGGATGCTTTTTACATCAAAATAATTCTTAGTTTTAACTGGGTTTTCCTTATTCTAAGCCTCTATAAATGAAGTTCTCCATATTTTTGGAGTGTTCGATACATCAGTACACCAGCCAATAAAGTGGTGACTCCATAAATCAGCAGTGTTGCGCTTTTTTCTTTAAAAACTTTGATGTCACAAATGAGTTATTATTTTTCTAGAGTGTTATTTTATGAGTAGAGAGCACATCACTTTTTAAGTTAATGTGATGACCAAAGAGTTAAATAAAGCTGTTATGCAAGATGCCATTGACTTAAGACGCATATATTTTGGAAATATATGTTGTAATGATGCCACTGTCACCACCGTCAGATTAGTGTCACCACCGTCAGTTCTGAAGTCACCACCGTCAGAGGGTGTTTTACTTGTTTTAAATGAATATGCTTACAATATGTATCTTCAGTGCTGTTGTAAGTAATAGTATATTTTAATACAAAAAGCACATTTGTTAAATAAAAAACTATATTTGTTCTGTGTAGGCTTAAAGTAAACATTGTATGATTGTAGATCTTTTAAAGGAGTACACAGGAAACAATATAAAAAAATTAACAAAAGTGAATATCCAACATTTAACAGCATATATGTGTACTAAGGATGTCAGATAATGATTTAAAAACTCCAAATACATATTAAACCTAATAAATACAATTTTATTTGCTTTTAGTTGTGTCTGATGGTGTTGACAAAAACAAAGTAAGAAGTGGAAAAACACCTATTTTATGAAAAAAAATACAAAATGGGGAGGTTGCACCGGAACATTGCTGAATAGCTAAGACCTTGGTCTATTATGATATACTTTCATATTTTGTATTTAAACTAACTTTTTTCTTTCAAAATTAAAACGTGTTTTAGTCAAATTCTCAAGAATCAGTGAAATAATACTAAAAATACATTTTAAAAATACATTTTTGTTACATCATTAAAGGCTTGTTAAGAATAAGAATGTTCCAAGGCAATCAAGAAGGATGCATTTTATAATGTATTATCTTAATAGGCTACAAAAGCATGCCTATGTGTTTCAGCCAAACTGGCCTTCATCAGGACATTTCAAGAAACGGCTGCCTGTTTTCCACTCTTACTAAAGCAGATCAGCAAAGTAGATCACATGACAAACAAATCACCTGACTAACAGATCACATGACAGTACATGTTAAAAGTGTGAAACGTGACAGTTCAGCAGAGATACACTCACATAATCATATCAACATTTATCCTTGTATCATCTATTAATTTAGAACAGCAGGAGAGCAGCAGGAAGTCTATTCTGAGGAAACTTACATTTAGGTAACTTCACATACAGAGACATAAACACATAATAGCTAAAGAACTTAGAGGAAGAGGGAGAAATCCAATTCCACATTCAGTCCAGAGTTGTTGCTTTTAAGGGGAAAATCCAAAATGATTCTTGCTGTAGAAGTTTTTTAATTGATTTTTTAATCTGCTCTATGCCTGATATTTTTAATGTGCTACAACTTCCATGAGCTGCCTCTTTGTAATACATAGCCATGGGATACCTGTGATTAGTTATTCTAATGGCATATTTATGTTCTGCCAACGTTGTCTTCAGTTTTTGTTTCGTTTTTCCTATATAGAAGCAACCACATGGACATTCAAGCCAGTGAGCAACATACATAGTATTACAGTTAATAAAACACAACATCTTTCTTGACCCAGTTTTATGTCTACAAAAGTGTTTGTCTTTATCATGTGTCCACAATGGTTCCAATTTCCACATTGGTGGTTACCTGTATCAGGCCATGTTTTAGTCTGTACTGGAGGCAGGTGGTTCTTTACTAGTTTGTCACTCAGAGTTGGGGCTCTTTTGAAGCTGATAGTAGGAGTGTCAGGAAGTGTTTCCATGAGAGAAACATCACTAGTTAGTATCACTAGTCTCACACTGGGCAGCTGCTTCTAGTGTCCCTCAGCTCTCCCTGCTCATCACCTCTCTCCTCTCAGTATGGGGAGAAATCTCACAGCACTCGGATTCTCAAGTCTGAGAGAAATGATCCACCCCAAACTGAGGAACTACAACACCCACAATGCACTAGTCATTTAGAATTGGACTCTTGCACTTTCACTTGTTACCATTTACCACTACAGCCAGCCTGCTGCTATGCTGCTATGTGTTCACTGCCTAATATACTACAGTATTGAGCTCTGCTTTTTGCACATAGGGTGTAATAGGGTATTGGATTGTTTGTGTTTTGTGTTTTGTGTGGTATTGTCCTTTGTATCATATATACAAATATATATATTTGTACTATTTATTCCCCTTTTTATTAGTATATTACTATTACACTGTGGGCCTTAGAGAGCACTGCAGTTTCAACTCCTGTGTACATATGGTTTTGACAATACAGCTGACTTTGGCTTTGACTTTGACACACACACACACACACACACACACACGCACACACACACATACACACACATACACCAAAGAATCATCTCCATAAAGGCAGAGGGGAAGAAAGAGGATAAACTACAATAGTAATTCAAATGTCATTTTCTATTATTTTGTCAGTATCATGTTTGCATATTCAGATATGGAGACAACCTTGATGAACATGGCTGAAAGAGTTAAACAACCTTAATGAACATGGCTGAAAGAGTTAAACAACCTTGATGAACACGGCTGAAAGAGTTAAACAACCTTGATGAACATGGCTGAAAGAGTTAAACTACCTTGATGAATATGGCTGAAAGATTTAAGCTACCTTGATGAATATGGCTGAAAGAGTTAGACAACCTTGATGAATATGGCTGAAAGAGTTAAACAACCTTGATGAACACGGCTGAAAGAGTTAAACTACCTTGATGAATATGGCTGAAAGATTTAAGCTACCTTGATGAATATGGCTGAAAGAGTTAAACAACCTTGATGAACACGGCTGAAAGAGTTAAACAACCTTGATGAACATGGCTGAAAGAGTTAAACAACCTTGATGAACATGGCTGAAAGAGTTAAACTACCTTGATGAATGTGGCTGAAAGAGTTAAACACTGGCTACAGTAGGATGAGATATTTTCTACGCCTGCAACTAATGTGACTGAACAAGTCTAGCTGGTTCTGTGTGTCTGAGCTTCAAGGAAACAGACTGAAGAATAAAGCTTATGGGACACAACACACTGTAAGTCCTCTTACATTTTACGTTAGGGAAGCAATAACAACAAGTATCATCATGTTTATATATTCAATTCTGGAGAAAACCTTGATGATCAGCTTCTGAAAGAGTTACAGTGGAACACTGACTAGGGTAAGATGAGATATTTTGGTCCGTCATCATACAGACGCACCTGTAACTCTTAGTCCAACTGGTTCTACACATATGAACTTCAGTGACACGTATGACTGTAAGTAATTTTCTATTTTAAATTAGGAAAGCAATAACCTTAAGGCCATTGTAGTAGTGTTGTGTTTTAGTGATTTTCCCAGTTTGAGTGAGTTTGTTTTGAGTTCAGATGGGGTCATCTCTTTCCTCTTTGGACTAAACTGATCTCATCTTTTTGTGCTCTTAGCATGTTCACAGCTATAATTCAATGAGATCTGATTATTGTGTTTGGGTGTTAAATGAGCAATTCAATGTGAATCAATCCGTAGCGATTGTGCAGAGTTCACTGAGTGCTGTTGGTAGGAAAAAGGACAAGACAATTTGATACACCATAGACCAACTAGCAAATCAGAAGCTAGCGCTACAGGGCAAGAGCGACACTCCGTCCCACCCTATGGCCCCGTGTGGGTGTGGGTGTGGGTGTGTGTGTGTGTGTGTGTGTAAGAAAAGATTTGACACATGTCAACCTCATTCAATCTCCCTCTATGTGTGTGTGTGTTTGTGTGGAAGAAAAGATTTGACACATGGCACTGACAATTCAACCAAATACGAAGTATTTATTCAATCTCCCTCTATGTGTGTGTGTGTGTGTGTGTGTGTGTAAGAAAAGATTTGACACATGGCACTGACAATTCAACCAAATGCAAAGTATTTATTCAATCTGTGTGTGTGTGTGTGTGGATGGAAGAAAAGTTTTGACACAGGCACTGACAATTCAACCAAATGCAAATTATTTATTCCCTATATAATCTCCCTCTATGTGTGTGTGTGTGTGTTTGTGTGGAAGAAAAGATTTGACGCATGGCACTGACAATTCAACCAAATACGAAGTATTTATTCAATCTCCCTCTATGTGTGTGTGTGTGTGTGTGTGTGGAAGAAAAGATTTGACACATGGCACTGACAATTCAACCAAATGCAAAGTATTTATTCAATCTGTGTGTGTGTGTGTGTGTGTGGAAGAAAGAAAAGATTTGACACACGGCACCGACAATTCAACCAAATGCAAAGTATTTATTCCCTATATAATCTCCCTCTATGTGTGTGTGTGTGTGTGTGTGTGTGTGTGTATGTGTGGAAGAAAAGATTTGATACATGGCACTGACAATTTAACCAAAGACAGATGCAATGATTATCCATCCAGAACACATTAATTTATTTAGTACCAATAAAATTATTTCACACACACACACACGTTTTTTCCATGAATGAATAGGGGAGAAAAGTTTATTATTACATTTATTATTTTGTCAGTATCATCACTGCATATTTATATGGAGATTAAAAGAACAGGCTCTGAAAGAGTTAAACAAGAGTGAGATCAGATATGTTGGTCCGTCAGTGAACAGACACTGAATGTGACTGAACAAGTCCAGCAGTTCAACGAAACAGATTCAAGGATAAGGCAGCTTTTAAAACACAACACTCGGTAAGTTCTCTCATATGTTAAATATGAAAAGCAATAACATTATGTAGTGTTGTGTTTTAATGATTTACCAATAATATGACTAGGTCTGGACTAGGCCTACTTGTTCTGAATGGGTGTTGTCAATGAACAGGCTGTAAAACTCTTTGCTAAGTTTAGGCTACAAACAATCAGCATTGAAAAACTGATGCTAATTATCTGGACAACATTCTCTAACAGCAGTCAAGTTCTGACTCTTTGTGTCAAACGAGTTGTGAATTTGTTGTAACATTAAAACAAAATATGACTTAATCTGTGCTCAGAGTGATGCTCAGAACTCCAATGTTTTGTTGTATTTTACCCAGATACATTTTTTTTTGATTGGCTTGTAAGTGACAAGCTCGACTGAACTCCATTGGAGACATGTTTGTTTCATAGTTAGAAACACAATGTGTGGAGGGACTGAATGTCACGCTCAGTGTGTGACACTTGAGAGCCCTGACACTAACTGAATGGAGCACAGAAAGTCACTTTCAGTTTCATTTTCTAAAGCCCGATTCAGTCAGTGTTTGTTGTCAGTTTGCTGTTTGGTCTGTGTTGTATTACATTTACTAGTTATTTTTCCTACAGCACTCAGTGACCGTGAACTACAGGGCTGCTCCTTTTAGGACATTTATGAACCCCTGAATTCCTCAAAATGACATTTAGAGCGTCTGCTCCTCTGCCTCATTCAGATTTAAACTCATTTCCTCAGCTGTGACAACAACAGTCTTTCCCTCCTGGACAGGACAGCAGGCAGAGCACTTGTTACACTCTATTCCAACATGGCCACGCTCCACACCTGAAGGCACGGCAAGGCAGTTTTATTTGTATTGCGCATTTCTTACATCAAGGCATTTCAATGTGCTTTACAGAAAAACATAGTAAAAGACCTTCTATAAAATCAGCAAAGTGCATGCCAACAAAAGATAAGGGTCTTTCAATAAAATCACAAATTTAATGAAGGATTGAGATGAAAGACAAAGAAAAGAAAAGCTAATTTAAAAAATGGGTTAATAAATAAATAAATAACATACATACATACATAAAAGCAAGACAAATAAGACCCACAGATAAACAAATGAATGGTATGCTTCACAGAAGAGCTTAGCCTTTAGTTTGGACTTACAAATGGAAACTGTGGGTTCATTTTTTATTTCTTCTGGAAGTGGGTTCCAGAGTCTAGCTGCACAAACACTAAAGGCTGACTCACCATCTTTTGTCCTAGCAACAGGTTGAATCAGAAGATTTCTGTTTTGTGACCCAAATGATCTTGATGGGACCTTCTGAACAGGTCATGAATGCAGTTTGGTCCAATACCATTTAGTGCTTTACAAACAAGAGGAAAAGCTTTCAAATCAATTCTAAAACTAACAGGAAGCCAATGTAGTGACCTAAGGATTGGAGTCATGTGCTCGTTCCTTTGTGTTTTGGTCAGAACCCGAGCAGCTGCTTTTGGATGGTTTGTAGTTGTTTTATAGTTTTCTTTGGAAGACCAGTTAAAAGGGCATTGCCATAGTCTCTCCTGCTTGAGATAAAAGCGTGGATACATTTTTCTAGATCTCTATCGGTCATAAGGTTCCTTAATTTTGCTGTGTTCTTCAGGTGAAAAAAGGCTGATTTGGTCACTGATTTCACATGATTGGTAAAATTCAAATCATGGTCAATGATAATGCCAAGATTTCTTACTGCATCAGTCCCTTTTTTTAAGTATGGTAGTAACCTTAGATCTTTGGTCCTTATTTCCAAATATGGTAGTAACCTTAGATCTTTGGTCCTTATTTCCAAATATGGTAGTAACCTTAGATCTTTGGTCCTTATTTCCAAATATGGTAGTAACCTTAGATCTTTGGTCCTTATTTCCAAGTATGGTAGTAACCTTAGATCTTTGGACACCTAGGAGGACACCTAGTGGCCAACTGTGAGACTTTCTGGTCTGGGACAAGCATGTGCGATGAGTTTGTTGTCTGTTTATCCAAGTTTTGATGTGTAGATCTGTGTGCATTTATACAAATCTGAGTGACTGTGATGATAATCTCAAAGACCTGTTTTACCATTTTGCTGTTAAATATCCTGAGGGAAGAGAGAGACTTTAATAAAGTAATGTAGCCTAATTCTTGTTTGAGCCTTTGCAGATAGTTTTTGTGGGCCTACATGGAATAAGTCCAAGTCCAAGTCCTTCATTCCAATACATCTCCATCAGATAAGCAGTCTTACCTTTTCTCAGGTAGCCTAGCTGGGACCCTGCACTCCCCCTCTCTCCCATTGTACCAATGATGATTGATGTGCATATAACCATTGCAGTAATACTGTCACAAGGGTTACAGTAGACTAGCTAAAGCCATTCAGTTGAGTCTGATGGACATTTAGATTTCATGCAGGAGGAAAAATAAAGATACATAGACCGTGGCTTGTTTGGAAGTTTTGTCTTACATCACAAAATAATTATTCTTTACTAATGGAGATGAGGTTGAGTGAAATCAGTTCATCGAATCAATTGCAAAATGCACCACTGGTGTAGAATCAGTTAATGCAGCAGTTGGAACTGAATCCAGAGACTGAGGGGGCGGCACTGAAGTTCATGAAATACAGCTGGACTGTTCTGATGACTTTGCTGCAGCCGTATGCCATGTTCTGTGTGTGTGTGTGTGTGTGTGTGTGTGTAGGGTGCATAATCAATTCGTTTCTTTTGACATCTGGGCACTGGGGGTGAGAAGGCAGAGCCCATTTTTTATTGATGCTTCACTTTAGCTTTTGCATCTCTCTACTTTTGAGTCACATTGGCGTCACACAGCACACAGGTTTTGATGCTCTTTCAGAATAGTTTTTAGATCAGGAACTGTGGATGTTTTTACTAATAAATGAGTCTGAACCGAATTTGTGAGTCAGCACCTCACAGAGTCCCTTTGGTTTGCTGGCAGCCACTGCAGGACCAGTTCTGAAATTATTTTCACTACATTTTCTGTCTGTTGTTTCTGTCTGGTTCTGTAGTTTTCTGTCTGTTGTTTCTGTCCCAGTGAGACACTGGTTCAGTAGTTTTCTGTCTGTAGTTTCTGTCCCAGTGAGACACTGGTTCAGTAGTTTTCTGTCTGTTGTTTCTGTCCCAGTTAGACACTGGTTCAGTAGTTTTCTGTCTGTTGTTTCTGTCCCAGTGAGACTCTGGTTGTAAAGTGAATCCAGAGGCTCAGGGGGCAGCAGCTCACAGTGAGGATCTGAGACCAGAGTCTGCAGTACACAGCTGTGTTACCATGGAGACTGAGGAGGGCATGGATGATTCTGGGAACAGGAACAAAACATCAACACAGACCACTGCAGGGTGAGTCAGACTTCCAATCCTAGCCCTGTTCTTCAATCTGTTCTTCTGTGTCTTTGTGGAAAAATAATGAGAGAATGGTAAAACAGCAAACTAGTAGCCAATACTGATTGAACGGGGGCCAAAGTTCATGTGTTGCGTCTCAGTTCACACCCACACCCACACACACACACACACAGGGATGGACAAAAAATCAGCCCTGGCATTTTGGCCTGGATCGGCCCACTATAAGATCACAAACAAAATCTACATGATGATCAGGAATGTATAGAAAGGTGGACAAGCACTGAGTTTTGTGGACCAGGACAGACTAATCGATTTTTTAAAGAACCAAACATGATTGCCCAGTTCTTATACGCCTACAACAATACCAGACAATGGCATTGCTGAACATTCCCTGGGGACTCTCTATATGTGTACTATAGACTATGTCTTTATGGAAACAGTGTAAACCACATTGTCCACTATGCCCATGTCTAGTATGTATTAATGGACACAGTGTAAACCACAGTGTCTACTATGCCTGTGTCTAGTATAGTATGTATTAATGGACACAATACAAACCAGAAACTATGAAAATCCATTTGGGTCTGATTTAACTTTCCAGGTTCAACTGATGTCATGTAGCGTATGGGAGGTGTCTATCTGACATTGAAACTAAAAACTAAAGCTTTTAAAAATGATTTGGATTACTTACTTGAGTAAGGCATGGCATGACATGGCAATTAATCTGATGATTTTAGGCCTGTACTTTTTTGCACTCGCTTTCAGGTCAGAAACTTTCTGGCACTTTTGAAATAGTGTTATGTGGGCCTATCAATTTATCAATGACAGGATTTGAGGCACATAACCCCATTTGACTCTGTTGCAGGCTTGCTGCTCCAGGACATGCTGATGTGGTATTGTGTGTGGATGTGTTGCTGTTTAATTAACTCATCTCAACCAAAAGTTAAACTTCTATTATCAGCTAACTTTGGAAACAGCTAGTTTATCCACCATCAGTTGTGATTTGGGGTTTATCAATGGGTCAACGCTGACATTTTATCTATCATGGTGGTCAACTATGCCTGCATTTGTAAATGTAACAAGACAAAAGTGGCCGTAAAGCAGACCTTGGACATTGTGTGTCAAATGGACCAATTTTGAAGGATTCCCCCCCTCAACCCCTTCAGATTTGCTTGAATCTCAGATATTATGTGTCTACTCATCTCAAAGGAAGGTGTGCAAAATTACACCTCAGTATCTCAATAGTCATTGTATGTCATTAATTTCAAGACATTTCAATTTAACAGATTGTGCATATAATGTTTGCAGTAATATTGTCACAAGAATTACAGTGGCCAGCAAAACTCGCTCATTTGCCAGTGCTATGGGGCACTGATTCAACTTTATTGTCATTACACATGTATAAATACAGGTAACGAAATGCAGTTTGGCATCTAATCAGAAATGCCAAGAGCAGCAAGTGCAGTATATACAGTATGCAGTATGTACAGCAGTAAAGAGCAGATTATATACAGATAAGAATAGTAATAATAAATAGGCAGAAGAGCAATACATATGTTAGGTGAAGAGATAGTAAGGGTAATATACAGATGTGCTATAGAGATTCAATGTAAGGGCAATATACAGATGTGCTATAGAGATAGTTATGTACAGATGTATTAAGTATATACAGATGTGCTATAGAGACAGTTATGTACAGATGTATTAAGTATATACAGATGTACAGATGTATTAAGTATATACAGATGTACAGATGTGCAGTCCAAGGGCTATAGCAGCATAGCTATGGCAGCAAAGTGTGAGGTTCAGTGGGGGGCAGAGTTCAGTAGTGTGACAGCAGTGGGGAAGAAGCTGTTCCTGAACCTGGTGGTTTTAGTCTGTAGGCTCCTGTAGCGCCTTCTGGAGGGGAGGAGTTGAAACAGTTTGTTGGCAGGATGAGAGGTGTCCTTCAGAATGCTGCGTGCCCGCCGCAGACATCTTTTCCTATGGACATCCTCAATGGCAGGAAGTGGAGTCCCTGTGATTCTCTGAGCAGTTTTCACCACTCGCTGCAGAGCCTTGCGACCAGCGACAGAGCAATTCCCATACCAAACTGTCACACAGTTAGTCAGGATGCTCTCGATTGCACAGCGGTAGAAATTGCTCAGGATGCCAGTGGACAGGTGGTTTTTCTTCAGTGTCCTTAGGAAGTAGAGGCGCTGGTGGGCCTTCTTGACCAGACTTGAGGTGTTGGTTGACCAGGACAGGTCCTCAGAGATGTGGGTCCCCAAGAATTTGAAGCTGGAGACACGTTCCACAGCCATACCATTGATGTGGATGGGGTCGTGGGTGTTTCCCTTCTCTTTCCTGAAGTCCACAATGAGTTCCTTGGTCTTGCTGGTGTTCAAGAGCAGGTTGTTGTCAGCACACCATGCAGCCAGGTGCTTCACCTCTTCCCTGTAGTCAGACTCATCGTTGTTACTGATGAGTCCAATCACCGTGGTGTCATCTGCAAACTTGATGATGGAGTTGGATCCATACGCAGGCCTGCAGTCATGGGTGAAAAGGGAGTAGAGGAATGGGGATAGCACACAGCCTTGTGGTGCACCGGTGCTCAGTGACAGGGTGGTGGACCGGTTCTGGCCTGACGTAACAAACTGGGGTCTGTTGGTCAGGAAGTCCATGATCCAGTTGCAGATGAGGTTGCTGATTCCAAGGTCGACGAGTTTGGCGATTAGCTTGGAGGGGATGACTGTGTTGAATGCTTAGCTGAAGTCAACAAACAGCATTCTTGCATATGCATTCTTACTGTCCAAGTGTGAGAGCACACAATGAAGTGCTGTGGATATGGCATCTGTGCTTCTGTTGCTTCTGTAGGCAAATTGGAGAGGGTCCAGTGTGGGTGGCAAGCATTTCTTGAGGTGTGCCAGGACCAGTCGTTCAAAGCACTTCATCACTATGGGCGTGAGTGCTACAGGGCGGTAATCGTTCAAACATGTAGGTGATGAGTGTTTCGGCACTGGCACTATCGAGGTGGTCTTGAAGCATGCTGGTACTGCTGCCTGGGCCAGGGACCTGTTGAAGATGTCTGTGAAGACCCCTGCAAGCTGCCCAGCACAGGCTCTCAGCATGCGTCCAGGAATGCCGTCAGGTCCAGCGGCCTTACGGGCGTTGATGTGGCTCAGTGCGTTGTGGACATCAGTGACAGTGAGTGTGAGAGTATGGTGGTCGTCCGAGGGGAGGGTGATGGCAGTCTTATCCTTGTTGTCCTTGTCAAAGCGAGCATAGAAGTCATTTAGCTCGTTGAGGAAGGACAAATCCATGGCTGTCTGTGTGGAGTTGCTGGGCTTGTAGTCAGACATGGCCTGAATGCCCTGCCACATGCGTTGGGGGTCAGATGTTGTGAAGTGTTCCTCCACCTTCAGCTTGTAGCTGTGCTTGGCCTTCTTGATGCCCCTCTTCAGGTCAGCCCTGGATGTACTGTAGGCCTGTGTATCCCCTGATCTGAAGGCACTGTCACGTGCCTTCAGTAGAAGCCGCACTTCCCTGTTCATCCATGGTTTCTCACTTGGGTACGTGGTGATCTGCTTTTCAGTAGTAACACTGTCGATTGTGGTGTTGATGTAATCCAGTACTGAGTAGGTGTAAGAGTCAATATTCACATGGGAGCCTTCAGTGGCCACTGAGGTAAATCTGCTCCAGTCCGTGTCTTTAAACTTGTCCTGGAGTACAGAGTCTACCCCCGCTGGCCACACCTTGATGGTCTTCTTTGTTGGTTTCACACGGTTGATGAGCGGTGAATACCTCGGAGTGAGAAACAAAGAGAGGTGATCAGACTGTCCCAGGTGGGGGAGGGGAGTTGCTGTGTAGGCACCAGCAATGTTGGTGTAGACATGATCCAGTGTTTTATCTCCTCTGGTGCTGCAGGAGACATGCTGGTGAAATTTAGGTAGCACTGTCTTCAGGTTGGAGTGGTTGAAGTCTCCCGCCACAATAAATGCTGCCTCCGGGTGTGCGGATTGTTGTTTGCCAATGGCTGCCTGGAGTGTGTCCATAGCAAGTTTGGCATTTGCATCCGGAGGGATGTATGCAGCTGTTATTATGGTGGAGGTGAACTCCCTCGGAAGATAGAACGGTCTACACTTGACCATGAGATACTCCAGGTCAGCTGAGCAGTGTTTCCCAACAATGGAAGAGATCGTACACCAAGCTTTGTTTACATAAATGCACAGTCCTCCGCCTCTTGTCTTACCAGAATCAAATATGAAATAATTCACAACATTCAGATTTATAGAAAACAAAAATGCTTCCGGCTTTCCGTAGGGGAGTGACTTTGGAAGTGAAATCAAAAGGAAACTACTTTAGCCGTCCTGTATAGGTCGGAACTTTTGCCTTACATCGAATATAGTTTAATACTAAACTGAATTGAAATAAAATAAATGAAACTGAATTGAATATAGTCTGTTTTTCTTCATGTACGTGAAGGTAAGTGGAGTCAGTGCGCCAAATTTATTATTATTTGGTGTTACCAATCACTTTAATATTTTGAGTGACAAGTTCTATCTGAATATCTGTCTGATGTATGTTCTTATATGTTCTGCGTCTCGTAGTGTTGTGGTTTAGGCCACAGTGAGCTTCAGTCACAGTATTTTATGCAGTAGTCCTGTAAATTACGCTGGCCTTTGACTCTTTCATTAACGTCCCTGTAGTATTTACGAGTTATGCTTAGTCTGTATACCACAAACAAAACGGAAATGAACGTTCATGTTGCGTTGCTTTATTCTTTCCGAACTGTAACTACTGAAATGTGACACGGGAACCCGTCATATATGGTTGGCCTGGCTGGGTACCTTGCCAACACAGGGACTGTGTCCGGAGTGGCTTCTCCATCCTCTTCTCCCGCTGCCGATGTGTCGCGCAGGTCAGGGTTGAGCTTCTTGAAGAAAGAGGAGTTTCTTGTCAAACAGTGTCCACTCCGCTCAGCTGTGACCATAGAGCCCTTGACCATGGTCACTCTGTATGGCTTTGTATTGTAGGGTGTAGTAAGTTTATTGTGCCTGGGCTGAGAGCACAACACCATGTCACCAGGTTGGAGAGGGTGAGGTGTAGCGTGTTGGCGGGTATCCGAGTACACCTTCATTTTGGTTTTGGCCTTGCGGTCTCTCCTGCGAAGATCCACGTCTGGTCCGATGGGTGTAGAGGTGCTGCTTCCAGGGGCTCTATGTGGGCAACGCGAAGGCACTTTCCAAGTGTTCTCATGAATCTCTCTGCAGTAGCGTTTGCCTGAGGCCACAGTGGCGTGATCCTACGATGGCAGAACCCCATGTAGGCCGCAAACTTGCCAAACTGCTCACCATTGAAAGGGGGGCCGTTGTCCGTCTTCACTGTTCTGGGTTTGCCAAGCATTGAGAAGATCTTGTCCATGACAGGACAGAATTTGCAGAAATGGAGTGCATTATCTCCACCACAGGGTACCGGGAGTACTCATCCACAATAACCAGCAAGTATTCACCTGTCGGTAGAGGGCCATAGAAGTCGGCACTGATGTCTTGCCAGACTGTGTCGGGGAGGTCTGACATCTGCAGAGGTTCGTTGTGTGTCTCAGGTGTAGTAGCTTGACACGCCAAACAGTTTCTTACCATCGCCTCGGGTTGTTCCAGATGAGCTCTAGAGGCTTATGGTCTGTCACCATTGTGAACTCTTTGCCGTAAATGTAGAGATGGAAAGGTTCGCAGCTCCATACGATGGCGAGTGCTTCACGCTCTGTTTGGGAGTAGCGCCGCTCTACATCACTGAGCTATCGGTTTGCATATGCAATAATGTGTTTCTGTTTTGCTTTGTCCTTTTGCAGCAGTATTGCCCCTAGTCCTACCGGGCTAGCGTCGACTATGAGTTCTGTTTCCATGTTCGGGTCAAAGTATGCCATCGTGGTCTCGCTAGTGAGGCTCTCTTTCAGTTTGCTCAGCGCTGCGTCCTGTTCTGCACCCCACTGCCAGGGAGTGTTCTTCCTCGTGAGCTTTCTCAGTTGCTCTGTGACTGTAGCAAAGTCGGGAATGAAACGTCGTGATCAGCCTGTGTCGCTCCGTAGATGATGATGTCATTACTTAGGTTTTTCACTCCGGCGATGCCCTGAAGAGCCTGACGGATGACGATTTGGAACACCTCTGCAGCTGAGGAGATGCTTAAGTTGAGGCGCTTGTACCACCTCAGGCCTAGGTGCGTTGTGAACGTAGTAATGTATCGGCTGTTGGAATGTAGTTCCAGCTGGTGGTACCCTGATGTCAGATCTAGCTTTGAAAATACTGTTGCTCCATTGAGTTCGTGGATGACATCATCTATAGTAGGAGTCAGGTGACGCTCTCTTTGGATGGCTGTGTTTGCCTGCCGCATGTCAACGCTTATGTGTACCTTGTCAGGATCTTTGGGCTTCGGTGGTGTTACGATGGGCGAGACCCAAGGTGTTGGGCCTGTCACTTTCTCAATGATGTCCATGGAAAGGGACTCTGCGGTGTGGCTGGCATGTTGGTTGGACGTCTGGGTTAATGTGTAATGTCACCTGAAAGTCCTTGAGCTTACCGATGCCATCAAACAGCTCGGGATATTTGTTTCACCGGGGGAAGGCCGACAGAGTGTATAATTTTGATCAACCCTAGTTCGTCAGCTGTCTGATAGCTGAGTAGTGAGCAGCCATCACCTTTAATCACATAGAATGTTCCATCTGTTTTGTTTTTGTTCCCTGCCTCCACACTGCCTGTGAACTTCCTAGGATGGGCAGTGCATCTTTGGATCCATAGGCTAGTGTCCTGAGATCTGTGTGCATGAGGCGGGGCTGGAGACACAGGTTATTATATGTCTTTTCACTAATTATGTTTACTGCAGCACCAGAGTCGATCAGAGCTGGCACTGTGTCTCCATTCAGTGTGATTTTTGTCAGTGGTTGCTTAGTGTCTCTATTGCTTTTAACAGTGTATGCATAACATTCATTACTGCTTGAAAATGACTCACACTGAGCTGGTTCACTTTGTGTTTTTACCTGGCTGACTCTTTTTCTGTAGCTTTTCTTGTATGTCCATGTCTCTGCTTTCTGCTTTGTGGGTTGTGGTTTTGACCTACACTGCCTAGCAAAGTGGTTTTGCTTCCCACATGCTTTGCACTGTTTGCCTCTTGCAGGGCATTCGTTTATGTGTGGCCACTCACCTCCACAATTTCTGCACAGGGCATTGCTGCCGCTTGGACGTTTTTGGTACATTTTCTTTTGGGGCTGTTTGTGTTACCACCACGACCTGGAGTGGGTGTGGTCTTGTATCATTTACCCCTGTGAAGGGATTAAATACAGCACATCAGACATTCGTGGCAATGGCGTTTCTGCATCATTTATTCTGCACGATCAGTTAAACATAAATAAAAGCATAAATCAACAATAAAGTCCATAATGCATCTGACTGTCTTACAGCAACTCATTTCAAAACTATGGACCAGTGGAACTCATTTACTTTACATATTGGCGATGGTCATACATTGGCTTAACACAGTACCAACACACTCAGTTAACATTGTACTGATGCACTCTCATTCATATAGCATTGCATAGATACAAATACATTTCCTTAACAAAATATAGGCGCAAATGCACTCAACATGACACACGAGACTTTGATATCCTGTTTGTTAACATTTACACATTTTCACCAGAATACTCTTCTGAACCAAAAATATCACACATGGAGTTCTTTTGCCAAGTTACAAAATACAGCGCGACATATCACGTTCGTGAGCCATTGAACTCATACTAAGTGTGCTCACTTCGACTTATTACGCTTACTCAGAAACAAAGTGTTCAACTCTCTCCAAACTTCTGGTTTTCTGTCACCACATTAACACTATGAACTTCAGTAAACATTCAAATTACGACAATCTGTCACAATTTTACTCAGCTTCATTATTTAAGCAACTTAGAAAAACACATCCTTGCACATTTGTTTTGTTACAAAAGCGCGCGAATATTTCTTTACTCCATTTACATTCAATGGACAGGGCTAACTACCGGGGGTTTTAGCAGCTAGCGTCCGTATGAAGTTTTACACAATTCGGTACACAAACTTTCATTACAGTTTTCGTTCAAACACACCACCTCAAGCAAACATGCCTATGACTCACTCGGGTTTGACTACACAACTTGTTTTTAAAGAAAAGACACGATTTTACTGACCTGTGATGGGATTAAATACAGCACATCAGACATTCGTGGCAATGGCGTTTCTGCATCATTTATTCTGCAGTTGCGCCTCTGGCCACGTTCAGATCCCATGACCTACAGCGCCCCCTCCTGGCTTAGATATGCCAAGCCATTTATCAATTGGTAGACACCATGTACAAATAACGTAGACACAACAAAAAAAGAAAACAGTAGTATATGACCCCCTTTTTTATATTTTACCTTGCAGAATGTGTTTCTTTTTAAAATCTTGACTCAAATGTTAATGAACTAAATGAATTACTTGCCTTCTTACTAATTATTTATATATAATGTGTGTGGTGTATCATGTATGCATGAGTTTAAGCAAAATTGCCTTACTGTACGAGACCAACCCGTTACATTTGCGCACTTGATTCACTGGAGCAGTGAGATGGGAACCCTCTGCAATTCCCTTTGATTGCAATTCAGACAGTTCAAAAGTCCTGCCGTATTAAAGAAGTTCTTTTAATGTCTTATTTGTCTCTCTCAAGTCGTATTTGCGCACCCTGGACGACGTGCAGCTTTGAATGATCTGAGATTTTATTTCATTGTCCACATCACCAAACTCGCAGTGTTTAGCTAGCATGCGAAGTCTGGTATTATAAACATCCAGAGTCTCACCGGGGAGTTGTGTAGCTTTCCTGAAGACATAAACCCCGTACTGGACGTTCTTTTTAGGCGAGAAGTAGTTGCTGAGTTTTGTTTTCACGTCTGCATATTTGTCTCCTTCTTCCGCCACTGTGTCGAAGATGTCGTGCACTCTTTCACCGGCTAGATGTAGCAGGAGGGCTTTCAACCTTGCATCCCCGGTGATGTTCACAGCCGTGGTGTAGTTTTCGAATCGTTGAAGCCACTTGTTCCACCGCGGTCCAATAGAGCTGGGCTCACTTTCCGTATCAAACGGTGGTACGGCTGGGCCGTGCTGTAGCATCATATTGACCGCCTAGCTAATGACTAACTGACACTTACTGTAGGGGTCAACTAGCTGATAAGTCTTGCGCACCGAACTTTCTTCCGCACGTATAGTCTACTCTTTTGGGAAACGGCGGGGTAGTCGTTAGTTAGATGACCTGGATCCTCGTCGCCAGTGTAGTATTTACAAGTTATTCTTAGTCTGTATACCACAAATAAAACGGAAACGAACGTTCATGTTGCGTTGCTTTATTCTTTCCGAACTGTAACTACTGAAACGTTTTCCCTCGGCAACCCGTCATATCCGGTTGGCACATACACTGCTGTAATACTGCAAATATACATATAAACTTATTGCAAATATTCACACATATTCAGTCTGCTGGCACAATCTGAATATTACAGTCCCCAAAGTATTTTTTTTTCCAGAATGCATCTGTCCAAAAGAAAACAAAAGGTTGAAGCAGCCTAATACTCACAGGTTAGCCTAGTATGTAGCCTACGTAACTTAGTGCTAATAGCCTACATGGCAGATGTTCCATATCTGTTCAGTGTTTATAAGTAGCCCGGTGACTTACAGTTATAAGCTAGCGTGTTCATAATCCTTCTATACAATAATTGTCAGATGTCCATATTGAGCTCTCTTTGTTTGCCTTCCAGTCCAAATAAAGAAAAAAAGAAAAATAAATAAATAAGTATGTATGTAAGTACTGGAACGCATGACGTCCACTGACAAGGTGTTACCATAATATGCCTCTAGACACCAGAGTTTAGGGCTACCATTGTAGAAGAGAGACTTTCTTAAATTGACTACTACTCCTAGGCCTACCTGTAGATGTTTATATTTAGTGGTGTTCTCTTCACTGATGTATGACGTGAGCTAAGCTAGCTATCTAGCTAATCACCATCATCTAATAAATTAACAGAAATGACCAGTAGGTCAGGTCTGTTGTATGATTGTAGTTTGTGCTCTAGTGCTGTAATGATGGTCAGTAGTTTTGTGTGTGTTGTTTGTGTCCTAGTGAGACCCAGTGTCCCTCTGAAATGAGTGAAGAGGCTGAGGAAGCAGCAGGTCTCAGTGAGGTGTTCAGCTGTGTCACCATGGAGACACACAAGGACATGGAGGATCCTGTCAACATGAAAAAATCACCAACACACACCAGTAAAGAGTGAGCACTCTCTCTCCCTCTCTCCCCCCCTCTCTCTCTCTCTCTCTCTCCCTCTCCCTCTCTCTCCCCCTCTCTCTTTCTCTCATGTGGTGAAATTAATATATCAGTATTTAAATGCACGACTGTAAGCATTAATTCGACTTTCTCTTAGTGCATGTAAATGTACTGTATTTTTCATGGTGTCCCAGACCACACACACACAGACCACCATCTCCAGTGTCCAGCTGTGTGTCCATGAAGAGTAATGTGTCCATGCCTGAAGGGCCTGATTTCAGCAGAGAACCAGTCCCATCAGGTGGAAAGTGAGTTACCAACTCTCTGTCTCTCTCTCTCTCTCTCTCTCTCTCTCTCTCTGTATCATTACCGATTTCACCCTCTCTCCTGCATGCACGCACACACACACACACACACACATTTTTCTTTCACTTGGCTTAAACACACACAAATACACACACACACACACACACACACACACACACACAAAGCCCCCCTTGTGGTTT